>VRYO01000638.1:93963-332449 GCA_009812075.1 Sialia sialis | reverse complement strand
CCCCCACCTGCCCGGCCGCTGCTCTGTGGCAGCTCTCCGCTTGGCTGGCTCTCACTTCTGGGTTGGTGTTTCGCTGGGATTTGTCCATAGATAAGCCGCACCTGAATATAAGCCGCACCACGGGGGTAGGCTGGATTCTTCAATGAAAAAGGTGCGGCTTATATTCGTGAAACTACTGTAAATGAGCTTATCCTTTCAGATATTTCCATCTCCTGCATTTTACTCAGAAGTTAGACCTCTGAACACAAAAAGCAGGAATTGTCTACATATTACTACTACTGTTACTGAGCAGAAGAACAACGTAATTCTGAAAACTATCATAAGTACTTCATGCCTACTTATGCTACTGAATTGTGATGAAGTCACACCACTGAATGTAAACGCCAGGTTACATTCTGTGGGGCCACAGAGGTACCTTGGTTTCATTCCTACCTTTGCTGGTTGTGAAGCAGACAGCAATTAGCTAACAGCAGTTGCTCTGCCAGGAGCTTTGCTGACATCATCTCCAATGCCAGGGAACAAACAAAGCTCTTTTAGCAGGATAAAAAGCACAACATGCATTGAGGTTGTTGTTGTTAAACAAAAATAACCAAGCTAATTTCAGCTCCATTTAAAAGCATGGGAAATAATCATTGCTCAGTGAATGGGAAAAGGACAAAATCAGTGCAGAGAGAAATCATTTGCAGGGTCGTGAGAGACTTCTATAAGCCATGAGTGCAGGAACTATTTTTAATATTACTCAACAGTGCCATTAAAATATATTTTGCCCCTAGTGCAAGGTTTTGGGAATCTTTCCATTTTAACAATTTCTATTTTTTCTTTTTTCAATTTTCTCACCTTCATCTCTTATACAATAAACATTTACAATTTTAAATATTATCATTTATAAAGCCTTGTTTGTCCAAGTGACTTACTCTCCTTAGTAAAAGTAGCCCCCTGAAGCATGCTGAGAACAGCTGATCAACACTGCACTGGGTGCTGTACAATTAGAGAGGAAGAAACATTACTGATTTAACTGGCATAGTATAAATTTTACAGAAGTGCAAGTCAAACACAGATAAATTAACAGACTTGCTCCAGTTTGTCTAAAGTGCCAATCAAGGAAAAAGGATTGAAGCCACAGTTGCTGAACCACTGTCCCAGCCTTAACCACAAAACCATTGTTTTTGAGATTTAGATCTTAATCACACTGGAGCAAGCCCAGAACTTCTTAATTGTCTCAGTGCAGCATCCCTAGAGATACCACTGTAACCCTAAAGATCATTTTGCTCAGAATGATCAGCATCCTGCTGACCACAGCCTACCTCATTCATTTTTTTCCAGTCAAAACATTTCCCATCTGCTGGCCTCCAGAACAGCTTTCTCAGGAGCAGAGTGCTGGGATTTCTCACTGCCCCTGCGTTTCCAACAAGAACACTTCTCACAATCAGGTACTGGCCCTGAGATCCAGGCGCATGGCAGGGGTTCTCTTGGCCTCCCACCTGCCCACAAATCCAGACTTAGACCAGACAGAGCATGACTTTGGCCGCCTGAGCTGCAGAAACACCCTCAGGCAGGGCAGGGTTCACAGAGCAGGTGGCTTTTCTGCAGGTGAACCGCAGGAGACACTCCAGTGGCATCACTGTCACATTTCCACCACATTTCCACGGGAGGAGCAGCTACCCCTCAGGAGGGCTGGGCTGTTGTTTCCTCCCTCAGGCAGATTCCTGCCTTTCCACTTTGAACGGCCCTGAACAAGGCTTCCCAGCTGGGGCCCTATCCCTTTCACATACCAAACCCATCTGAGGACATGGGGCTGCCCTTCCAAAGACCATACCTGGACATGCTCCCTGCCTTTCCCTGGCCCTTCTTCCTCCACTGCAAAACTCAGACAAGTCTGATCAACTCCCCTTCTATCACAGGTACCTTCACACCCTCCCTGTTCTCTTCAGATGGTTCCTGGGCAGCTGCTCTTTACAGGACTGTAACTTGCTAACCTCAGAGTTCCTGCTCTGAGAAACTACTGTACTTGCAGCCTTGGAGCTCTCTCCCTTCAAGGGCCTTTGCCCTCATGGTCTTGGGACTGACCGTCTTCAGGGGGTTGCTCCCCTCAGGCCTCTGTTCCCTCACAGTGCCAAGACCCACCATCTCTCAGGGCCTGCTCTACTTCTTGCCATGTTTGAGGACATTATTTCCCCTCATGGTGACAGGACCCTCTCACCGTCTCTGAGAGGCTGCTCCCCTCATGGTGTCAGCACTTTCTCGCCATCTCTGAGGTACTCTGCTCCCCTCAGAGTGCCAGGACCTCTCGCCATCTTTGAGGACATTTTCCTCCCTCACGGTGTCAGCACCTTCTCGCCATCTCAGGTACTCTGCTCCCCTTACGGTGCCAGGACCCTCTCACCATCTTTGAGGGGCTGCTCCGTTCACAGTGCTGGGATCCCTTCCCATCTCTGAGGGACTCTGCTCCCCTCACGGTGCTGCTGTCCCCTCCTCCGAGCGCCATTCCCGCAGTGCTGCTGGCGGGGGGAAGAGCAGCCCTGGGGAGAGATGAGGCCCAGCACCAAATGCTCAGGGAAAATGACCATGCGTTTGTGTAATCTGATGCAAATGGATGTATATTTATGCAAATGTGTGTTAAGTAGATTCTACTGATGCTTGGGCTTGAAATATTGGTAAGTGTGTGCTTATACCTATAAAACACCCCTAAAACTCCTCTGAAAGCTGCAGCGACCTCATCGATGTGTTAATATAGCCACAGACAAGGCACTGTCTTTACCTGAGACCAAAAAGTAAAGTACAGTAATTTCATGATTATAAGCCGCACCTGATTATAAGCCGCATCTTTTTTTAATTTTTTTTTTTTAGTGAGGATCCATGTGTAACAAAGTAACAAATTAGTAACAGAGTCTCTGCCAGCTGGGTTTAGTGTCAGGCGCTCAAGTTGCAAACAGTTTTCCTAGACCAGGGAAGCCTTTAAAGGCAGCCCCAGGCGCCCTCCCCGGCCAGCTCTTACTTGGGCATTTCACTGGAATTTATCCACAGATAAGCCGCACCTGAATATAAGCCGCACTACTGGGGTAGGCTGGATTCTTCAATGAAAAAGGTGCAGTTTAAAATCGTGAAATTTCTGTACCTGCAATTGTTTAAAGCTTTAATGAGGGTGTTTGGTGTACTTGATCAAGCTTTCTGGCCAAAATCCAGTGAGTATAATCGTACCTTGTCTACCTACCCCAGCTCCCCACCTGGTAAAATGTTTCTCTGTTTTCTTCCGGTATGAGGTGTTAAATACCTGCTATTACTCCAGACACTAATACATGGGTTAGCTGTTTCCCGTGTCAGGAATGTGCCAGTGCTCAAGCTGGGAATGTTGCAGGGAGCATGTGCTCCCCATCTCTGTGACTCAAAGGGAAGTAGAAGGGTCAATTAGCTGCTGGCAATTTTAATTGGTGTGATGAGTATTCTTCAACATTGCTTTGTCAAGGTGCCCAAAGTTCTTTTTAATTTGCAGGGGAGTTTATGTTCTAAGCCTAGAAATGTTTGTGAAATTGATTTGTAGCTCAATATGTATATAATAACACCTGCATATATGAATGTATGGAAAGTGACTCTCTAACTAGATAATCAATGGATGCTGTTAAGTTCCTGAATTAAGCTTGAGACAGAATTAAAGTGGTAAGGAAAAGCTCTGTTGTTAAATATGTACCTTGGAACATATTGTGAAACTGATTCAGCTATCCCTTCAGAGCTGGTATGGATAAGTATTGATATTCAGAAAATATCAGGAACTTTATGTGGCAGAGGACCACAAAAGCTGTGTTGAAGGTGGTGTCAGCACAGTGCAGCCACTTAGAAGAGAACCTCTGTGTTGTCTCATAAATTGAAGTTGAACTAAATTGTAAACAATATTGAGTTGAGGGATTTGAACTGATTCAGAGTTTCAGAGCAAATATTAAATAGCCTAGAATGTGGAAGCATGCCATGTTTTATATTCATAAGAGTGTGTTTCTATGTGCATTAATTTAGTCACATAATGAGTGACTAAAATCTTCCTTTTCCCCAAAAGCACTTTTAAAAATTGCTACTAAATTTCCAGATATTCCTATGTGCTTTCTAAAAGGAAATAAAAATGCAATTAGAGGGAATGCTAATTTCCTCAGGGCTAGAACACACAGGAGGATGGATCCTCGCTCTATGTCTGCTCCCAGTCTGTTTGGTGGGTCTGGGCAAATTGGCTCTCCATGCTTGTTTACCTTTTCTTAAA
The DNA here is from genome assembly GCA_009812075.1 of Sialia sialis. Lineage (NCBI taxonomy): Eukaryota > Metazoa > Chordata > Aves > Passeriformes > Turdidae > Sialia > Sialia sialis. The sequence goes on along the minus strand of VRYO01000638.1, from coordinate 328,206 downwards.
ATGAAGATAATGTCTCCAACCTTTGGAAGGCATTTTAAGACTTAATGGTGAAGTGTTGCAGAACTGTTAAATACTATTAAAGGTGTTCAGAATTTTCATTTAGAATTTTAAAAGATAAGAGTTCAGACATTAGAAATTAGGGTGGTACTGATAACTTCAGATCCTGTGTCAAGCACTGTTTTTATTTTCCAGAATGGCTTACAGAGTAAACCATTCTGCAGTGTGTGAATTGCAGTTTTGTTTTCCAAAAAAAGAAAAAGGTAAATTGGTCTTTGTTTCTGGGAATTTCTTTGCTGTTTTAAGGAGATATACTTAGGGTTATTTTCCTCAGGGAACAATTTAAATTACTTTTTTGTTCATTACAGATTTAATCTGCATATTTTCATTGTGTAAGACAGTCTTCTAATTCAGAGATTTTTGCAAGCAGCATCTTACGTAGTATGTTTTAAAATCACTCGTTTTTTGCAGCTTTTGAACTTTAAGACCCTGAGAACATGTTTAAAGGAGTCGGAATCCATCTCTTCCATTGGAACAGTTCTCTACTGTGTAATGGAGATGGAGAAACCCAGAGAAAAGTGTGGATTGCCCCAGGTGAAAGAGGGCTGATTGTCCTGCCTTCACTAGGTAAGTGGAAATTTCTGATTAGATCTCTGGCACTTTCTTGGCAACCGAGTCAGGATTTGGTGTAAGTTATTTAACGAGCAGTCACAGGAATTGACTTCTCACAATTTTCACACAGAATCACAAAATTATTTAGGCTAGGAAAGACCTCCAAGGTCTGCAAGTCTGACCTTTGACCAATCACCTCATGACAACTAGACCATGTCACTAAGTGCCACATCCAGTTGCTTCTTGCTTCTTCACCACCTCCAGGGATGGTGACTCCATCCCTAATCAACCTCTTCCAATACCTGACAAACCTTTCTGTGAAGAAATTCTTGCTGATGTCCACCCTGAACCTCCCCTGGCAACAGCTTGAGGCCATGGTCTATGCTCCTGTTGCTTATTAGGAGGGAGAAGAGGCTGACTCCCACCTGGCTACAACCTCCTTTGAGGGAGTTGTAGAGAGCAATAAGGCCCCTCTCAAGCCTCCTCTTCTCCATACTAAACACTCCCAGTTCCCTCAGCTCCTCCTCATAGGATCTACCCTCTAAACTCTTCCCCAGTTGCTTTGCCCTTCTCTGGACCGGCTCCAGCACCTCAATGTCTCTTGCAGAACTGGACACGGGGCTCAAGGTGTGGTCAAGTACAGAGGGTTTATCCAGAGGGTTTATCACTTCCCTGGCCCTGCTGGCAGCACTATTTCTTATACACTTCTGGATGGCCTTCTTGGCCACCTGGGCACACCTGGGCTTATGTGCAGATACTGTCAACCAGCACTCCCAGTTTTTTCCCACTAGGCAACCTTCCAGTCATTCTGCCCCCAGTGGTAATGCTGCAAGGACTTCTTATCACCAAACTGCATTTTATTATGTCAGGAAATAGTTAATGTTTTTTTTTCAATTAGTATAATAGTAGTTAGCATCATTTGAACCTCAATTTGTATGTTTTGAGAAAATATATTTCTAAACTTGATGATACCAAAATGAGAAGCTTGAGGACGTTTTCAGTATGTGCCATTAGACCTTGGAAGTCAGATAGGGCTATAAAGAAGCTGTGCACACGTGTGTGTAAGGTTTTTACAATAAATGGAGTTGGTCTCCTGGAAGACTAAACTGCACTGATGTTGAGTGGTCTAGTTGTAGTTCTCTGCCTTTGTCAGCAGGATCTGCAGCATTCCCTAGCATCCACGTGGGTACTGTGGACTTCTCAGATTCCTGCTCAGGGAGGCTGACAGGCAACTTGAATGCTGCTAAGATCATTTTACTGTTTCTTTGTTGGACAAATTTTCACAGTGACAAAAATACTCTCGCAAAAGTCTCATTCTTTTCTGAGATTTGTCTTGGATTACTGCAATGATATGCAACATATTAAAAGGATTTGCCTCGTGTTGTGATTGGCCTCCATCCTGGCAAACACAGCAGGGTTTGAACTTGGTTCTCTAGAATTAACAACTGTGAGCTGCGGTGGTGTGAGCTTCAGGCTCTAGCAGGCCCATACTCTCTGTCAGGGCACAAAGGGGTTTGGTAACAAATGCTCACCCAAAGTTATGCCATGACACTTTGTTTCCTCCTTCCCCATAGGTTTATTCCCAGGTATTTACTCATGGAATTATGTTGTTCTGGGGTGTCATCTGTGCCAGTTGGAGTTGCTTGAATAGGGTAAGGGTTCATTTCAGAGGTTTTTAATTTCTCAAGTTTAAAGACATAGATGAGGTTAATCTGTCAGTCAGTAGAAGAAGAGAATACCGCTGCAATAGTGCTGCCCTGCAGAACTGTATGTGGAGATTCCAGTCCCTTGGCTCATTCTGTTGAGTTACCTTGGGCAAATCACTACATCTCCATCTCTAGCCTAACACACCAGAACATTTGGCATAGGCCCCAAAGAAAAACAACCATCTCCATAAATCTTCTGAGCTGTCTGCCTTCTGAAGTCATATCCCTTGTGGGGTAAAATTAGGAAGTGATCATCATGGACCATAAATCCATTGGCCTTGGCTCTGCATCTAACTTGTATCCAAATGATGCTGAGAGCTCAGTTTCATGGTACACAGGGGTGTGGGTTCTCTGCACTTTTCAGCTGCAAGAAGTGCATGCTGATTCCTCTGACTCATATTCTTCCTTGTCCTAGTACAGTTTGCTCTTTAATCTCCCAGCCTCATTTTGTCGTTTGTAAAATCCAATGTGTACCTATTTGTCTGTGAAATGCACTGGATAGACCTAGATAGAGAAGCTAGTAATGTTCTCCATTTCACTCATCTCCAGGGGCCTAGAAGAGTTAATGTCTGTACAATGCCTCAGCAAGTGGAAAAGTGTTTAGCTTCATTATATATTGATTTATATGCAAGAAAATGATACAAAATAATAAAACATGCAATGTACTTAAAATTGACTGAGGGCAGAAGAAAGACCTTAAATCTAACCTTAAATCATCGTGCCAATCATGTGAATGAATAGAGTTAGGTGGGTTTCCCACCCAATCCGGCACAAATGGGAAAGGGTCCTATATTTGGAAATAGCACAGGGCCCAGAGGGGGCTGCGTCTAGATGAGAATTCCCATGTGGAGACAGAGACACTAATTAAATTAGAATGGATATTAGAGCTCTGGGCCAGATTCATACCCTCACTGCAGCAAAGTAAACCAGAGGAACACCAGCAAATCATGGATGTAACGCTAGCGTGAGCAAGAGGAGAATCAATCCACAGGTAATAAGAGCAGCATCAGTGCCTGCCTATGGTTTCATCCTGTGCTTTGTCCTAATTATGAGCAGTTTAATGGCATGCTAAAATACAAAACAGATTTATGAGCCATTGCCATCTCCCTCTGCATTGTTATACAGCTGACTCAACAGTACTTTTACTACTTGGCTAGAAGGTCAGCTTAGGTTTTAGTAAGCTAGGACTGGGGCTTGGACTCAGAGGCTCACTGCCTGCCTGAGTGTTGCTGCTAAAATAAATGCTGAACTGAAGTCCCATCTGCTCTCTCCATGTCCTGTCCAGATGGATATTTAAGATCCCACAGCACACCTTGAATGAAGGAAAACTCTATATATCTAGCCAGTATTCTACCTTCATTAAAATAGACTCAGCCAGCTTGCATTTGAAGTCAGCAGAATTACTTCTATTTTTTTTCTTGCAAAATCAGTATCTTTTCAGACTGAAAATACTGAACTTAAATTCAGAAAGTTATAATGTGTAAAATGAAAGAGGCAATGCTGATCACTGAAGAAAATAAGGCCAAAGACTTTGGTGAGATTACTGTGGGCTATTGCTTGAAGCATATTCATTAAGTGCAGTGCACCTGTAACACTGCATTGTCTTTTGGGGAAAGAAAATGAAATGATGCACAAAGCAGATGAGCCACAAGATTTCCTGGATTCCCTTCTCAGTGTTGCCCCTAATAGACTGTAGGCAAGTTCTTCCGTCTCTGTGTCTCAGTTTCATGGCCTGTAAATAGTAAGAGTAATAATTTGCTGTTTTTCAGCCTGGCCATGAAACCTGGCCTGCCACAGTTAACAAAATGTTTTGACATTTCTTGTGGAAAGAGGAATGGGTTCAGCTGCATCTTCACTCAGAGCTGCTGATTGCCACAAAGTAGAAGGATGTCTCAAGAGAAAGATCAGGTAACACTTCCCTTGTTTTTCATACATCTTCTCACCTCTACTCCAAGAAAGCAGTTCTGGTTTAGACTGTTATTTTTATGCTTGGCAAAAAAATCACTTTCTAGCAAAACTTTATGGTTCAACTTTCTTCAATCAATGTGTGCAGCTTTTTCCTTAGTAGACACTTGACTTTCAGAGCAATGCTGCAGATTTGCTTTGCTCTCTGTTTTTGTTGCAGCAGCTTTTCTCAGAGCAAAATTCTTACTTGCCTTAAGAGCAGAAACTGTCTTGAAGAGTTAAGTTAAGATCCTGGCACTAACCCTTCTGAGAGGAGCTTGCTCACACTCCTCTTAGAAGAGAGGCCATGCCACTGGTTACTGCATTAGCAGTAATTTGTGCCTTGGATCAGTAAGTGCTTTAGTGAATTTCTCAGCCTCCACCAGAGAAGATGTTGGTTGAATAGGATTGACGGAATAACTTTTGCCGCTTACATTATCCATATATTGTCACGGACATGCTTCAGAGTGGTGGTAAAAAACTTGGCGATAAGATTTTCTCAGTTCTTCTGCATGCTGGGATGCAGTCCTTAAATCAGAGGGCAGACAGAAGATACTTCTTTCTTTTTGTGGAACATCAAGTGTTCACTGTAGTGCTTAATACCTCCAACAGACTTACATCCACATCTATTCCAGAACCTTTTCTTCCGGGCTCAAAATATTCTGTTATTTTGGGGACAATGTGGGAAAGGTAGATGTGGCATGACATCCCTCTGGATGAAATCTCAGGTGTCTGCTGGCCCCTGATGTGGCTGATAGACTGGAGCAAGCCTGCTCCTCTTGGCATCAGCACCTTCCTGCTCAGTGCCAAAGCTGCAGTTCTGTAAACAGATCTCATCCTGCTGTATATTATATTGCCATACAGGTAACACGGTTCTAACTGATTAATAAAAAGCAGCTTGATAGGATTTGGGGAGACACTAGAGTAATTAGTAAGATAAGGGCAGGTTTCTTTGTGCTGCACTTTCATGGATGACAAAAACTTTCCCCCTGAAGAGTTTCACTGATAAATCTGTATATAATAATAATATTAATAATAAAAGCTTTTTGCTAAAATACAAGTTAAATATTCCTTTAGGGAATAAGAGGAAAGGAAATGTTCATGTCCTGGTACTGATTGGAGACCAAGAGAATGGAAGAGGAGAGGAAGCTGCTAGGAAAGAATCTGCTTTTCTTTCTCTGCTGACAGCAAGGTTTTGGTAGCATGGTTCATCTTGGCTGGGCTGTCTGTTCAGTTCTTGGAGCCTGAGCTGTCTGGGCATCACCAGGGCACTGTGCTGATTTCCTCTAGCAAGACAGTGAGGTGAGTTGTTGTTCTAAATTGGGCCCTCTCTGCCCTTCTCTGGAGTCCCTCCCACTTACACTGATCCAGGGATCAGCAACATGCGGACTCTCTGGGGCAAGTTGAAGCATCCACATAGCTGACTAGTGACAGTGGGATCATAAATAGTGAATATTTCTTATTCATCTTCTCAGCAGGCATAGTTTCTGTTAGCTGCAGTGACAAATTATGTGTGGGTTTGACTCATACAGAATAAGTGACCAGGTATAAAAATTATATAAAAAAGAAAAACTAAAAGGCTACAAATGTTGCTGAAGTGACAAGTGTTCATTTACTGAAAGTATCTTTAATAATTGCTGAAACTTTTAAAATAATCTAATTTCTGTGAAACATTCCTCACTAATTGAAGCTGTCTCTTTTTTTATTAAACAGAAAGGTTACAAAAAAGTATATTGATGTTTTGAGAGTGATTCTTCTCAGGAGCATATTGACTGTTATGAATAAGATTTCACATGATGCAAGCCCCTAAATGCCTACAGTGATATGAGGAAACCTGCAGATTCTTGTAATTGTAAATGCAATAGGCAAGGCTTTGGGCTATTGCATCTCCTTTCTGGAGATCATTGTTGCAAAGCTCAAAGTGTTGTTTAGCCCTTGGTGTTCTCATTTATTTCCACAGCTTTTTCTGAAAGCACAAGTTTGAAAAATGGAAGTCTTTCAAGAATAATCACTCTCTAAACACTTAATGCTGCTGTGACAGCACTGTCTATCACTCAAGATTTAACTTTGGAAATCCACATAACATAGAGGAAAAAAAAACCTTTTCCAATTAGCTGAGACTGGAGGCAGATTAGTTCTCAACTGCTGCATCGAGGAATGCCAGGGTGTGTATTAATGGACCACAGGAGATGGCTTCTGACCATAATTCTGACTGCATTGAGTGGTGCATAAAATGGCAACAGCAGCTCTCCCACCGAGAGATGCAGGACCAGCCTGTTAATGTAAGCTACCTTTGGGTGTATCTCGTAGGTCTTAGTGATCTACAAACCTGTCAAGTGCAAAATATGTCATCCTCACTCTGTTATATAAATGGGGAAGTTGAGGTGTGGAAAGGTTAATAGATTGCCCAAGGTCATTCCATTCTTTTGGCAGACTTCAGAATAGCACCATGACTCTGTCTCTACTTTCACTGACATGAGCATGTGCTCAGATCTCAGCCACAGTCTGTTGGACAAACTTTTCCTCTTTTTTAAATCTTTGGGACCTAATTGACACAAATCTTCATGATCACTGATGTTGCAGAATTAACAGCCTTTAAAACCTTTTGTAGTGTAATGCTCTTCATTAGAGCAAAGAGACGGTTTTCCCCAGTCAGCAAGATTTTGATGTTTAGATCCAATGTAGCAGTGTAGCAAGGCTTGTAGCTGTTCTTGCATCAAGGGTTTAATGTTGCTTTGTTCAGATCTGCAGCACAGATTTCTATCACTTCAACTAACAGGGTACATTGTTGTACTGCTATATGTCATGAGATCCTGACATTAAAGGATACAGAATAAAGAAATAACCAGGTGTACACTGTAAGGAAGTTTTTAAATCCTGGCCGGTAATAGATGATACAGGAGGGGTTGGGCTCAATTTCAAGTCAATTTCAAGTTCCCTTGCTCTTGGTTGGTTGTTTTTCTTCCTGAGCTTTCACTCTCCTCCCCCCAGCTTTTCTCCCAATCTCTTTTTGTTCACTCATTCCATCAACAAGTAAAGTTTCATCAGTTCCAACTCACTCTTCCAAATTTCCATCTCCTTTCCTTTCAGTTTATAGTCACCCTGTGCTTTCTTTCCCTCAGAGCCTTCTTTTGATCCTACAGACCTCATCTTCTGCCATCTGCTTGGCCCATAATCTGACTTCTTCCCTCTGCTCTCCCAGCTAGTCCTGGGGACTCTTCTTCCCACCCTCTTTGTGTCTTTTTAACTCCTCACTCTAATTCTGGTCCCTTCTATTACCTTACAATGTGTTTTTCCTAAAGATGACAAAAGACATATTGCCATTCACAGTGTCATAAGTGGGAGAGAGCTGAGCAACCAGAATGGTGGGCATTGCTACCAGTAATACATATTAATATTTTATTTAGGCATAAAAATATTCTTTCAGAAGAATTAGATTTAAAGATTAGGGGACATTAAATAACTGATAAGGAAATAGAAGATGCATTGAATAAGAGGCAAATGCTGTAGGGGAAAAAACAAATAACAAAGGCAAAAATAAATGACAGCATGATGTAGGCAAATTGGATGCCATCCTTGTGCAGTCCTATCCAAACCCCTCAAAAGAACCATAATCTGGGCTCTTTCTTATTGCACAGATATATATTGTTTTCTTCCAGATAATGCTTCTAATTTCTCTGTGACTACTGCACTGTGATTTTGGAAGGCTATTTTTTTACCTTAGTGTATGTGGTCAAAGGACAGAAAGAACAAGATGTCCTTTCCTTTTGGTCCTTTCCTGACCAAAAGGCCAGGTTCTGGGAATTCTCTAATCCAGGACTCTTGTTGCATCCTGGACTGATCACTCAATGTCAATGTCCTTGGCTTCTTCAGTGTTCAGAGGCAGAGATAGCAGTGCTGATCACACTGCACCAGGACTCATCTGTGTTAAGTGGGATGACACTCTAGCTTTGGCTTCTCCTGCTGATTTTGATAGGAAAGGTAGTTAGTTATATTTTGCACCTCTGCTGGCTTCCAAGAAACTATTGCACTGCTGAGCAAAGATGAGCCTGCAGTCACTGTACCTACTGTGAATCTTTTTTTAGGACTACTACATTAGAGTCATGGTGACCAGACAAAAAATAGGGCAGAGCTGAAACATTTCCAGGGAAAGGAAGCATCACAGAGAAGATAATAGCTAAGCAAATCAGTGATTCTAGCTTTTGTATTTCTCTAGAACTAATGTTTTAACTTCTGGGCCAGATTCCCATGCACTCTGAAGCCTGTTTTTCTTAGGAATGCAAGAACGAGGATTGAATGAAATTATTTCTGGCAGTAGGAGAGTATAAGCAACCAGGGCAGTGATACTGTGGGTTTGTTTGTAGGGTTTTTTGGGTTTTTTTTGGCTGAAGTCATAAGCAGCTTTATGCTCAGGAGAGATATGGGCAATATACTTTGGATAGTTCATGGAATGGGTATAAATAACATAAATTGCATGAGTCCTGCTTATATAAAAACGGAGAGACCAACTCAGCTGCACAAGGATCTGGTCTGTGTGCTTTTCTTAGTTCCCTGCAGAAAATGTCAGTAAGGATAGCAGATAATTTAAATATGAATTTTGATTACTGCAGACTAACTACAATGTATGTTATACCAACCCATTAAGACAGTGGAGTTTTCATTAAATTGTTTGCTGCTGGATCTGGTGAGAGTGAACAGAAATATGCAGGTATTTTTACTCATCTCTGAGAAGGGGAACCCCTCTTAAGTAACTGAATTTACATATTTAGCAGAACTTACACTGGTTTTTAGTACTGCAGTCTCTCATACTTCTCTCCAGTATTTGCCTACTTCTTTTAGCTTCAAGTAACTACTTGAGATTTAATTGAAGCAGTCAGTCTGTGGACAGAGCTTTGGGGCAGGCATTGAAGCATACTCAGGTTGGTTCTCACTAGAAAAAGGAATAGTCTCCTTCCTAGTACCAGGAATGCACACAGAAGCAACAGACTAACACTCCTTCAATGCCAAGGAGAATAAAAGAAGAGCACATTTGCTAAGAAAAGAAACTCTAATAAATACTGAAGGAATAAAAGTACAGTCTAAGGTTAGATCAGAACATTAGTGGTTCAGCAGTGTGGATCCTATTAACAATATTTTATAGCAGATATTATGTATGTCATAATTGTCAGCTGATTATAAATACTTCAAGAAAACGGCTGTCCAAAACTACTATGCCCAAGCCATCATTTAAAAAAGTCTCAGAGCTAGTGACTGGAGAGGATTAGGATTAGGTTTAGACATGATTATTCCTGCTTTGGGGTGAGGGAATATGCCAAATGATCTCCCAAATTCTCTTCCAGTTTTACTTTCCAAGACTCAGTAATGCCAGTGACTTTACAATGGGAACTTCCTTGAGTTTTTTACAGCAGTGAAGATTGCATAATATTATTTACATTTCGTAGGTGTATATCAAGAAGTTAAATCAAGTAATATCATAAAGCCTAGCTATTCAAATAATGTTAGAACTCTGAATTTCGCCAGCTTGGGTTAAAAAACGGCAAATCCTCATTTCTTCTGGTTTCCCTTCTGGGTTATGAAACTAACCAGTTCACATGACTGCAGGGCAACCCTGAGGACAAGGTTCAATAGAATAGAAAAATTCTGTTTTTCCCTAATAGAGTCACTAGATACCTCAACAAATGCAACAAAAATTGCCACCACTGTTGGTGTGTAAAGCAAACCTCTTGAGATCCATGTCAGTGAAGTAGTAAAGAGATGTAAGTTTTTGTACCTAACATCTTCCAAAATGACTGTGAGGGTTTTGGCACATCAAACTTTCCTTCACATTTATCAAGTGGTCAGAACACAGTGATCTCTGCATGGCTGTGGAAGTGTTCTGAGCACTCACCTCACAGGTTTAAGGCAGATTTTTCTCATGCTAGTATTCCCTATGAAGGCAGTAAAACTGGAGAGGTTTGAATCCCAAAGCCAAAGTATATTTATTCATCACTGTAGCAGTTTTTAATCCTGCCAAGAGAGGTGGCCCAGAAGAGTGACATGAAAGTGGCACTCCGGCTAAGATCTTTCTCATGTCATTCCTCCATGCATACATTTGTTTTCTTCAGACTTTCAAATCCCAGGATGCAAGCACTAAAGGTCTCTCTGCTTCCTGCCAAGCCTTGTCCATATGCACCTCCCAGAGGGCTCCATGCAGGCCATGGTCCTGTAGGAAGCCCTTGACAAATTAACACAATAATTGCCAAAGAACAGATAATTTTCCAACAGTTCAAGAGAGAATGAGCAGTAACGAGACTTTAATGAGACCTTAAACAGTTAATTACTGTTTGAGCAGAGTTTTGTCAGGGAAGTAAGAGAGAAGAAAACTGATTGGTCTGAGCTAATTTGCAGACAGAGCCAACAGCTGTCTGTGGGCTGTGTCCAGTTTGCAGAGCTCTGGAATGAGATGTCCTCATTGCTCTGGAGAGAACCCCAGTGTGAGCACCTGAACTTCAGCCTGCCAAGCCACAGCCAGAGAGACAAGGCTTTCTATGGGTCTTTCATTTTTTTCCAGAATGAGCATCCCTGCCCAGCTTTAAGCAAATCTCATCTCCAGCATTTAAGCTCACACAGCTGCAGCAGAGGAGAGTGTAGCCTGCTCTTGTCAGCCATTTATAAATGTACAATTGTGCAAGTACAGTTAATCGATAATAAACCCGTAACTGCGAATATGCAGAAAAATGTCACAGCCCCTTTGGAGGGAATCTGTGGGAAGTTTATTGGTACAAGAAGGATCAATGTCTGAGAGGCAGAAACTGAGTGAAGTTGTCTTAAGGAAGATGGTGATGCTGACAACGATCTACAAACATGCATAGTGGATGAAGGTGTCACTGGCTTTTCACTGCTGTTCAGTAACACCAGTTGGGATCAGGATGCCCTGAACTCAGCTTTGCAGGCTGTCCTTGCCCTGATGAGTTTACAAGCTGAGAAATCAGATTCATGCTGACTATGTTTAAAAAAAGTGGACCTAATAAATTACCAGGTTCAAATAGTTTGCATTCCAGTGGGGTAAGGGAGCTCTCGATTTGCTGGATGCTGGCACCAAATTGTTCCTCCCTGCAGTAATGGGCATAAGCCCAGTCTCTTTGTGCCATTTACAACAGAATATTTCTATTTCTTGATTGACACCAGAATTTTTTACATCATCAAGCCTTTCAACAAGACTTCTAGTTCTTTATTATGGCTCTTAACTGTGCTAATAAGCACACTGTGTGAAATGTGGCATATACTTGGGGCACAGTAGATGAGGAGCAGCAGACTAGCCAGTGTGAGTGTAAAGTTTTGTTGCTTGCAACTTTTTCGTGTTAGAAGGTATCTCATGTGAAACCAGCTTTAAAAAATCAAAACCAAAACTTACCAACCATGTAAGAGCCACACATTTAGTTTAGTTTCAATATTTGACAAAGTTATGAGGACTGACTAACCAATATGGCCATGGTTTCAAACCAGGGTGGCAGCATTCACTGAATACAAATATTCCTGACTTACCCTTGGGTAAGACAAGAGCTGTGCCTTGTGGAGCCTTTTCTAAAAGATAGTTTGATGGAATAGGCTGAAATAGCAGGATTTATAAATAAAACAGGATCAAGACAACTGTACATAAAACAGCTCAGACCAAACTAACCTAATTGCTCCCTATGGCGCAGTCAGTGAGAGAGCTGATAAAATGAATGTGGATGACATTTCTATCTGTTTAGACATTTGGAAGCTGCTGAAAAAAAATCCCCTTTCAAGAGGTTGGACTCTTTGGCTGCTCAAGCTGCACAAGAAGGTCCTTTTATGTTGAGCAGAGATGAGCAATGAGGAGGTCGTTCCTGTAGCCACCAGGATCTTACAGGGGTTCTTACAGGTCACTTGCCAAGACCCTCAGCATAATTGAGGAGTTTCCCAGCTCCCCAGTGACTAAGAGCAAGGCTGCATGCAAAGGAGCAGTGGATTTTCTGATACTTATATCAAAAATACTGCTACCTTCAAAGTACCTGCTGGACAGTTGCTTCAAAAAGAACAAAATATATGAGGGAAGGGGCTTGACAGTTATTAATGGAGGGTAAAATGGGAAAAGGTGAAATGGAATCCTTGACAACACTGAGGTCACACATCTGGCAGCGTTAAGAGTATTCCAGCACTCTCTGGGGCTTGGGATTCTTCTTGGCAGGAACTAGGACAGCTCAAGAAAGAAGAAAACATATTTCTATGAATGTTCAGCCATGATATTGTGAAGCCTAATGTTAGCCTTGTGTGCAACCTTTCAGACTCACTTTGGTTAAATGATTGAGAAAACTCGGACATTGAGAGCAAAAGGGGCAATTTGCCCTGGCTAAGAGGGCATGTGCAAACATCCATGTGCCACTTGAATCTGTGGCACCAGCTTCTCTCTTTGGTGGCTTCTGCTGGCATATTTTATCTTGCAGCTGTGAGCAGAGGACAGGAATGTGCATACAACTCAGACATGCAGGGGTTTGTTTAGTCTCCATAACCTTTAATTTGGAGTAGGAGCGTGCCTGCACAGCATTGAACAAGAATGTCTGCCTTCTAACCTGCTCTGTGCTTATACAAGCCACAAATCTGGGTAAGATTTAGGAACAGATCAGTGTCTCATATATCAGTGTCTCTGTAGAGCTGCCAGATGAGACTGGGATGTAGCAGACCTCCAGTTCATTTCCAGCTGGCTAAAAAAACCTCTCAGATGGAATTGACTTTCATAGCAAAATTAACCTGGTCTGGTTTCAGATCAATATCTTAAAGGTGTACAGGTTTTCTACTACCCTTTGAATCATCCAGGCCCCCCTACAGGGAACTTTAATGCCAGTGCAGCATCTGCTGTAGAATATTTATATACAGGGCTTCCTGTGTGAAAGTCTGGACGGATTACTGAATGTGTTGGGGAAAGGACAGTTACTGCCTCAGTTTTATTTACAGGTATTTTGTATTTCTATTCAAGAAGCTTATATGCCATGTTGTAAATGGCTGGCTTTCTTGTATGATGGCTCTTTTTTTTTCTCATTCTCTTAATGGGCTTCTTGCTGAAACTGATGTTTCAGCAGCATTCCCATTATTAGTTATGATGCCAGTAAATGGAGGTCTCAGTAGTGGGTGAAATTTAAATTAGGTTTGAAGAGCATTCAAATAATTCAGCGCTTTACTTTCATTTGGTGGTTCAGCTTGCACAGTGTATGATTTAGTTATTCACATTTTAGTTACTGTGTTGATGTTGTTTAGCAAAGACCTTGTTTTGCCTGGGACCTGACTACAGCTCTCAGGCAGCCTAATGTTGTTTACTGTAGCTAGCATGAAACTAATGTTTTGTTCTCTGAGTTCCTGTTTGATGTTATAAGCCAAGTCACACTAGCTAGTGCAAGAATCATTTCCATTTTGCTTTATACTGCTCACATGAAAAACAGCTAGCAATGGAAAAGGACCTATTTTTGAGGCTAAATGATAGGTGTCTTTCACTCTGTTGGGAGTTTGCAGTAGTAGAATGTCTCAGACAGGGCTTTACTTTTCATTGCAAAGAGTTATCCTAAAACTGCAATGATTGATTTGAAACAGGATACAGGAGACTAAGCAATCCAAATCTGTGTTGTGAAAGAAATCTGCAAAGTTCACACTTTTCCCTTAGACATCTTCATGAAAAATTCTGACTGGGAAGAAGTTTTCATAACTTGTATGAATCTTGGTAACTATTTCCTAATAAAGAATAAGTTTGGTACTATTAGTCAGTATTGTTTACAGGCACCAGTATTCTTAGCTTGTATTTCCAGATATGGACTGTAAATCTGTGCATTTATTTAATCAGCTGTTAAATGAAAACATAAATTCCCATTATCCCAGGCCAGTTTGGGACAAGTTCCACTCAGATACTGCCTTTATGAGATGCAGTCAGCTCCCATCAGTCCCACATCTGCCTTAGACCTATGCCAGGGGTGTCATCCAAGACCCTGCCCAGCTCAGGCAGCCAACACAGTCTGATGTCAGCTGGAAGCTGCAGCAGGCTCTGCTGCCCTGGCTGGTGACCTGAGAGAAGGAGTAGGGAAAATTCTCCTTGTAAGGAGACGCCCTCACAGCACCGTGTAGTGTCACCACATCACCTTGTGCTGGCATGGTGACATTAATTCATGATGTGGCTGAGCAATGCCTGTTTATCAGATGGAACAGTTATCTCCATATGTAGACTGCATCCTTCTGTCAGGTTTGAGACTCACCTGGATATAGATGTTAAATTATACACTCTGATGTACACAAGGGAAGCACAGAATTAAAATAATTGAGCCCAAATGATTGCTCACCCTGGCATTCCATCCCATATATCTTCTTTTCTTATCTGAACAGAAGCTTGAAAAACAGAAAAATTAAATACCATGGGCCAAATTACTCTTTTATGAGTATGTAAATCAGAATGAATTCCAGTGAATTCAGCAGCAGGTAAATCATCTGTCTGCAAGAGCAAAATCCCACTCCAGAAACATTGCAAAAATAGGTTTTAACCTTTACATTAGCACAAAGGATATCCCAAGCTATTAATAGGATGTGGCTCATTTTTTGCCCAATAGCCTAATTAAGAGCTAACTTATACTTGAGGAGAAAAGGAAGCAATTTGATTTACCGTACCTCATGTGATTAAATCACCAGAGAAGAGAAAAAAGGATTTCAGATGGAAAGGGGGAGTTTTAAAGCATAATCATTTGTGAAGGCTGGAATCTCTTTCTTCTTACAACCCTTTTGCCCCTGTGTTCATAGCTTAAAGAGGATTCACTGACTTTTATTTATTTGCCTAAACTACTGATTTTTCATCTTGCACGGTGGCTTCAAAATCCAATGTGAACTTTTTAAGGCACCTAATGATCCATTCTATTATCCCCCAGGACAACGCTAGTTCCAGTGATTTCATGGGGAACTGATTCGGAAAATACCCTTTTTCTCTCTTGCAGTCTCCCAGGCCCTTGAATCATGTTGATATCTGGATGCCTCTTTTCTTTGCAACACTGTGGTGGTAGCCACAGTCAGCAAACAGACCTAGGGTCAGGGTTGATTGGGGGAACAGATTCCTGCTGTGTGTAGCTCAAACAAGGTACCTGTGGAACAGCTCAATTTCTGTGCCAAAGATGAGACCTCATTGTCAGGGAGTTTTAAAAGCAGTTCAGATGCATAGAACTCCTGCCCTTTTATCTAAGCATATAATACTGCCATTTTTTGAAAAAAGCCCTCCTTATTGATTTTCATTTTGTGATAAACATACTTACAAACTTAGATAGACTTGAGAAACTATAAGCCAATACCAACAGAAAGTATCATGGGGCTTATAAAATAGAGTGTTCCCAGATATTGTGGTTGAACTAATAAAGAGGCAATTCAGGATATGATAAAGCTTTGCAAACTTTGGCCATCAACTTTGGTCAGAAGTTTCACATATGTGAACTTCCATTTGTGAATCATGCTTGTGATGACAGTAATGTTTTCAATCTGTGCATCTTAGTGCTTTGGAGGTGTCTAAACATTTCACTGACTGAAAAATTGTGGCACTGTGTAACCAAGGGATTTGCCTAAGGAAAGACAGATAATTTCTGATATAATTAGGGCTAGAAATAAAGTTTCCTGATACTCCTAGCTTAACCATTAGACCTATTATCTCTCATAGCCTAGTGTAGAAAAAATTTCACAGCAGAACTGCAACACCTGTTCTTCCTAAAAGAGCACTTCCAGAGCCTAATCTTATTCTGCACCTCTCTGCAGTGTCTCTTCCAGTTCCTTCTCTAAAGGATCAAGGATGGAATGGAAATTGAGATCCTTTCTCTTTTTTAAATCCTGCCTTTCTTCCCTCTATTGCACTACAAGCCAAAGGGAGCTCTGGTTGGTTTGAAAGCAAAAATATGTCAGTCACTCTGCTTCCCTGAACCCCAGGCAGGACAGGATATTGCTGCCCTATTCCAGGAGTGATCTAGCACATGACACAGGAAAATGGCCTGGATTCTGCAAAAAAATATTGCTACCAGAACAAAAAACCTTACAATTTTCACTAAACTATGAATCTGGCTAGAGACTTTTTGGCAAGGTGGGAGGTAATAATAAGCTGTTTAAAAGAACGTAGTAAATATATTCTCATTTGAGAGCTTATTTTTTGTTTCAAATTTTCTCACGTCCATGACCTTTCCCTATATTGCCAGCATTATTTACTTAATTTTGCCTGTGTCCAGCACGCAGGCTCTCCCGTCAGTTTGATGCATAGAGCATGTTATGGCTGGTTGTGGGTGGCAGGAGCACTGGAGAGGGAAGATGTCATTGGGCTGTGCTTGTTTCTCTGTGAGTATCACTTGGGTGCTTTGCTTTCAGCCACGGGGCTACACCCAGCAAAAGGTGAAATGTGTTTAGGAGTAAGAAAAGTAGCTGGGGTGATTAAATGCAGAATACCTTTACCACTGTGTGTTGATAACCTGTGTTTGGCTTTATCTTTTCTTTTATCCTTTATGCCCCTCTTGCCCAGGACATGGGGAGGCCCTGACCCACCAGTGTTCTTATTGCCCTTTTTGCTACAGTTGACACTTCTGTCCTGCCAGGCAATTGCTACAATTAAGCCTATGGGCATGCATGAATCATGAGCTACCTTAGCAAATGCCTGTCTTCTGGAAAAATGTCACAGCCACCCACAGCCCATGGAAGAATTAACCTTGCGACATGCATGGAAATGCCTTAGAGACATGTGCAGTGCATCTCCTCCAGCTGTAATAATGTCCAGCATCTTCTTCAGAGAACACATCATCAGGGAAGCACCTCTTTGTGGGCTCCCTCCTTAGCCCACATTTCAAGGTGTGCTTCAGAGGTGATCTGACCAGTTATCAATGTTCTCCTTGGAATATTAACATGGAATATGATGCCAATATGATTCACCATCCTTTAGCTTGGAAGCAAGGGTGCTCCTTGATCTCTTTTTGATTTTTCAGTGTTTGCTGAAACTGCCTGCTTTTGCTCTAATGCTAACTGGGATTAACGGGCCAGAGACATTTTCCTGTCATTTTGGAATAGCCTGATTGGTAGCACTGAAAAGATCAAAATGACACAAGAGACAGAGACTCTTGCTTTAAGGGAGTATTTCAGATGCGGGAACAGAGAGGAGGGGAGAAATGGAACACTGGGGAGGAGAGAGAAAAAAGGAGAGAGAATTTGGCTTGGTAGAATCAGGAAGACTGCAGGAAAGATCACGGAGATTTGAAGAAAGCACTGTCACCTCATCTTTAGGCTAAAGAGCTCAACAGGGCAGGTAAGAAAAGAGAAAGACAAGTAATTGGATGGAGGTGAGAAAAGAGAAAGAAAAATGAGTAATTGGATGGAAGATGCAGAGGATGAGGATATACTGGCAGAGAAAAAAATAATAAGAAAAAAATATCATAGAATACAAACGAATTCACAAAATTTAGTTTATATCACGATATCAGGAGGATTATACTGCTTTGACTTCTACAGAACAAGCAGCAGGATAGATTTAGATCATTCAAACACTGGATGTTTAGGGGCCACCTGCATGTGGCCAGAAAAGGCAGCCATGGCCATGTTAGAATGTGTCACTGGTACTAAAATATGCATGGTGAGAAAGAAAGCAAGCTGGCTTCTACATAGGGAACAGCTGTGCAGAAACTGTCTTTGTAGCACTATACAGAACCACCAAGACCTCTGTTTGGGAATGCAAAGAGTCTGCTTTGTAAGCTCAGGAACAGAGGCATGTTCTGATTTAGGGCTACTGCAGTTCTGCCTTGATGCTTACCACTTCTACCTCAAGGGGAAAAAAACAAGTGCCAGAATGATTTAAAGACAGAATATCAACCCACACTGCTGCAGGCCTGCTTTCCACATTTTGTTGCTTTTATAGTTTTAGCTCTTGTTCCAAAAGAAGGACTTCTATGTGTGTGTGTGTCTGTGTGTGTGTGTTTCCTTCCAAACATCACACACACAATCTATGACTGAAATTCTTAAGAAAGATATTAGCAGAAATTTTCAGAGTTTTGTGAAGCATACCACCCCTTACCTTCCCCCATCAAAAAAACAGCACTTCATAGGGAAAATTTGCTTGCCGAACTAGAGTTTTTCTGTTGCTTTTCTTTCAATCATTTTCATTCCAGCCAAATGCAGAAGGGATAAGACTATCTGGAATAGGAGGCACACCTCTTCAGAATTACAAAACCTTTATACAGCCCCTCCTTTGCTACCAACGTTTGATGTTAGGAGAATTGCATTAAGGTGCCCCATATCTCAGTTTCCTAACTGTAACGTGGGAATTACACTGCATGTTATCTCGGAAGTGGTGGGAAGAGAAATCTGTTCGAGATGTGAGATGCTCAGACATTATGGTATGGAGATGAACGTTAGGCAAATAGGCAAACTGGAGGCCTCCAGATCTCTCTTCATGGAGTTTTTTTCAGACCCATATCTGGCAAACAAGTATCACATCCACAACCCCAAGGGAGGAGACACAAGTCCTGATTTCTGAGTGGGTCTTTAAATCAGTGTAGAGTTTTAGGATGAAGGCTGTAGCATGGCACTAAAAGAATTTGGCTTTATGGGCAAAAAAGCACAGAGCTGTGCCAATGTCTTTATTTGAAAAACTCCCTGAGATATTGCTAAAACAGATTTTCTGTAAAATCTGTTACATTCACAACTACAGAATGTTATGATCTGGCACAAAAGTTTTTATAGCTACTCAAATATAATAGAGGAATCCCAGACTCAGACCTATAAAACCTTTTATAGAAAAGCCCTCCTTTACAGATTTCCTGTGTATAATTCCTGCAAATTGGCAGCTATTTCTGCATCAACTGGGCATTTAAACTTTATACAGGAATGTTGGTGATGCTTTTCTGAGTGCAACAGGGCCTATTTGATTATCAGATTATTATTTTTTCCCTATAATTGAAATTGAATTAAAATATTGTTTGGGGGAAAAATTGGAAACACATGGATGGAGTTTAAATAATTATCAGTCACAAGTTTAGTTGCAGAGCAAAGTGCTTTTTTTATAACGTGCTTTTTATTCTGTCTCCCAGCTATGTTGCAGCACGCTCTTTGCTGTTTTACAAGCTGTAACGTACAATGATGGTCATTACTATTCATAGATTCATAGAATTTAAGATTGTAAAGGATGATAAGATGATCTAATCCGACCTCCTGCTTAGCAAAAACCAGACATTTCGTCCAGTTACCCTTGTATTGAGCCCAGTAACTTGTGTTTCACAAAATTGGATCTTCCAGAGAGACATCTATTCTTGATGTGAGGAATTCAAAAGGCAAATAATTCCTGGATAGTCTTTCCAGTGTTTAATCATCCTTACTGTTAGAAACCCCTCAATTCTGTACCTTGTTTCTAATTTGAATTTTCTGGCTTTAAATTCCAACCATTGGCCCATGTAGTATATCTTTTTCCACTGGATTAAGAAGCTCTTTAAAAGCCCCCTGTGTTCTTGGGATAAAGGTACTTATATATTAAATCAAATCACCCTTAGGTCTTCTTCTGAATTTAATAATAAGAAAAATGTATTTACTTTGAAGAAGCACTTACAGGCCCCAATCACAGAGCAAGGCCCTGGGGAATTGAAAGTTTTTAGGGCTCAGTTTTTGGGAGCTGGGGTTTGCTCCTCCCTTGTCACAGATGGCATGTCCTTGGGCATGTCACTCAGCTCCTTTGTTTCATAGGTGCTCACCTCTAAGATGGGAACTACCATGAGTGTATATATACCACAAGTACATATTTCCCGCCTGTAAAATGCTGGGGGAACAGTATCAATCTCTGTGCTGAGCACAGGAGGAGCACTTAATATGATGACAATCCTAAATCATTGTCCAACTAAACGAAAAAAAGACCATCTCATGTTCAATATGGGTCAAGGTTGAGTATCTCCTGTACTGAACACTGAAACAAGTGTTGATGCCTGTTGTGCAGTAACCATGTTTTAAATTAAAGCAATAGTGAGGTGTGACTACATTAGGTAACTGAGTGCAATGCTGTGTGACTTGTTAAAATGCTGACCTCAGATATTTCACCCTCATTTTGTGCAGAAGTATCATTTGGATCCCAAAGATAAATGATTCAATGGCAGCTGACTTGGGCTTGAGTTAAATTGACTGACTGAATGCTCACATTTTTATTTTTTGCCACACAAGGTCTACCTTGAGCACAAGTATGGATAAAAACTAGAAGAAAACTCTGTGTTCAGCTGTCCCAGCAGCTTCCAAAGTGATTGTGGGACTGTACTCCATTTTAGAAGCCATCCATCAGTCCTTTGGCAATGAAGCTAGGTCTTTACAGAGCTGAAACATTTTGCAGCCCTAGATTGGACTTTGCATCTCTGTACTAATGGCAAAAAAGAAAAAAAAAATAAATTCTTAAGTCACAGGCAAATCCCAATTGGAGTTCCAGAGTAGGCTTCCAGTCATGGCTAAAACTTCTGTAATGTGAATACCACCTAGAGTAATTGTGAGACTTGCCATAGAGTGCATGTACCTCATAGACTGTCTAGAAAAGGTGTATGATACAAAATGATAGTGCTGAAGGAATTGAATCCAATTGTGGACTCAGATTAAGCCTTTGGCTTGACAAAGTTTGGGCAACAAACCTGTATGCTTCTCTAAATGTACACTTTGTGGACTGTGTAATGTCAGGCCAGCAAAAGGCCCTGAAACATGCAAGCAAGTGCCCCATGGAAACATCTGGGAAAGGATTTTGGAATAGTTTTAACCTTGTCCCTGTGCTGTTTCCCTTTCCTGTCCATGTTAGTATCTGCAGAAAAACTCTTTGCTCTTACTTGCAGGTTTTTATTTGCTCTGGATCAAAACCTCTGCAAATATCCATGATGCTGTTTCCTTACTTCTTGGGCTTTTGAAAACAATGTGGCTTTCCTGGACTTGTGGTAAGTGCAACAACTACTTCTTGTGTTTTTATCAATGTTTAAGTATATTCTTTTGTCCTCTCTCTGAAACAACCACATTTGGCATCAAGCAACATTATACATCATTAGCTGAGGAGCCCGGTGTTTAAGAACCTGGAATAAGAGCAAACCTCTGAAGTCAGGATGTGAATTAACTGTTATAATTTGCTCACTCTTAATTACATCTTCCCTTTATTTGTCTCTCTTTAATAGTATGCCAACAACATCTTCTAACCTCTCACTCACAACTGATTTGTCAAGACTATAGGTATCATTCACTCCAGCATTTACATGTTTAGCCATGGTGTGCAAAACTGCACTAGTAATTACAAAACTGTGAATCTGGACTAATTCCATGAAAGGGATTCAGGTTTAAATTGACAGATTTGTTCTGCTGACTACCATTCATGTACCAAGTCAGGTACTTGTGCCAATCTGCCTAAAGTTGAAGCTTGTGTCCAAGGGATGCTGACTGCCCTTCATAGGGAATCCTGTGCACAGCTGTGCTGCCTTAGGCATGCTGGAATCTCAGATCCTCAGGAATGCAGAAGCAGAGGGGCTTCACTGTCAATTGCCAAGAGGGGGAGAGGAGTATCCTTGCTAATTCCTCTGGTCACTCGGGCTGCACAGAGGACATGTGCTTTGCTAGGACAGTGTGCATCACTGTCCCTTTTCATCAAGGCACTGCATGAAAGCAGAGGCTGGAGAAGAACAAACTTGGTGTACCTGAAGGTGTAAGGAAAGAAACATGTCCATGCAGCAGTTACTGACAGCAAAGGTTTGCATTTTTTCTGAGAAACGATCAGTCAGGGAAGAGTTAAACTGACACCTTCTCTGGCATCCACCTGCATTTG
The DNA here is from genome assembly GCA_009812075.1 of Sialia sialis. Classification (NCBI taxonomy): domain Eukaryota; kingdom Metazoa; phylum Chordata; class Aves; order Passeriformes; family Turdidae; genus Sialia; species Sialia sialis. The sequence continues at coordinate 306,150 of VRYO01000638.1, read as the reverse complement.
CAAATAAATCAGCCATAAGAACAACTTAGACAGCCTCCTCCTACATGGCTTTTCCACTAAAAGACGTGGGAGAACGGCAGTGGTGCTGCCTGTTTTGCTGCAACCCTGTCAGTATTTCAGGTATTGTGCAGAATTTCACCGTGTCCTGTGCAGGTTGTGCTGCTTTCAGTGCAGTGTTAGGCTGATTCTGAGAACCTCCACTGACAGATCACCAGCTGCTCTGCTGGGGCTGGTTTGAACTCCATGTTCAAGCCCACGTTCGTGGCTTGGTGGTGCTTGGTGCTGCAGGTTAGACAGTGTTTCAATCAGGCCACAATGTAGCAGCTGCTGCAGGAAATGTGAAGGATAATATAAGTAGCAATGCTGTCTTCCCCGTCATTCTCAACTGAGTACCAGCTGGAAGACGATTCCACTGATTTGCTTCTCTCCCTTCTGGGACAGCATTGATTTTGAACATTTTTGCCATGTAAAGTCTTTATAACATTGTTTATACTGGTTCTGGATGTGATTCTTCATTATGCAGAGCTTGGAAATAAAACTTGCAGCACTTTTAGATTGAGCAGTAAAAGGAAGCTGCTGATAAATCTGTATATATATGTGCCCCAGGAAAAGGGGTTTGGCGAGGACGTGACAGGGTTAATCTAGCAGCACACAGGAGTGAATCAACATTTTTTTGTGCCACGTATTTTGACTTACTCCATGATTGTGCCCCTTTACATTTAAGATTGTTTCCAGCCAGTTTGTTACTAGCTATCTATCCATGTATGGACTGCAGACATTGCACAATAAGTACTACACATCAAAAACATTTGAAATAGCAAAGGTGCATCTCAGCAGTACAGGACCGTTCTCTACAAACAAGTACATAGCAGGCAAGTCTTTACTGTTAACAAACCCAAACATCCACATTTTAAAGTAATTGCTTGACATCTAGATATCTGCTCTTACTGTAAGACCACAAGATCAAATTCTGCTCTGAAGGTAATTGGAATCAAACAAAACAGTTGTAAGGATTGTTATTGGTATCAAACCAAAACAACTGTAAACATTTTGGAGAGCCACATCTCAAGGAAATAAATTAGTCCTGCTGTTCCAAATGTGTCGGGTTGCTGTGCCTGCGATGGAGAGTTGCTCTGTTCACACACAGAGCTCGAGCACAACAGGCTGGAGCATCCAGCACTGGGGCTGCTGCATACATGCCATGCATTTGCAATTGTAGAGCAGCCAGCTGCTGGATGCCAGGCATTTGGAAAATCACTTGATAGCCGTGGCAATACACAGTTGTGTCCCTGAGCTTTTCTTACAGAACAGAGGATCAGATTGCATAATGCAGAAAAATCCCATATTATAAAGTCTATCTGGCAATGGCAATGTTGCCTCATGGACCCTGGCTATCCTGTTGGAATGGGAACCAAAAATCTGGAACCCTGCGGGCTCATATCTTGAGTTAAATTGTATCTGTTAGACAGATGCTAACCCAGGTCCTCTGGGAAAGAAAGTACAGATGTAACAGAGAACAGAATTTGTCTTTCAAGAGTTTGGAAAGCCAAATTCTACACAATGAAGAGTGTTTACTATCTGCTGCTGACTCTGCCAGCAAAGGACAAGCTGTTTATCCTATTGTCGCTCTGTTTCCCATGTATACAATAGAGATTATCCACTTACCACTGCTGAAATACACTTGGAGGTTGTAAATTGGAAACTTCTGGATGACAGGTCAGTAACTGTGATTTTGACTGTAACAGCTCACATAAACCTGGATTAAACTGTGTGGCAGGTGCACTTGAAATACAGGATGCAAAACCAGACCATGTCCTGAAGTGTGCAAAGCATAGTTCTAGTCTGCATGTGGTACAGAAGCTAGAGAGGGAATACGGAAGTATTTCTTAATAATTTATTGAAGTATTAAATTACTACGCATATTCATTTCTGTGTTGGACATACCAGGTCAGGGTCTGATGTTTTTGCAAGTCCTATTTACTGGTTCAGGAGTCGGTTTTACTGCTGAGTTACAACATGAGTTGGGAAAATGACAGTGTTTTTCTACCTCTGAAAAAAGAATTGTTTCTGTGAAGCAGCTTGAGCTGGAGTCAGTGCATGAAATCCTGGATGTTCCATCACAGCTCCTCTCTGAAACTCATGGTGTGCCTGGATGTGACCACATGAGTTTAGATGGCAGTCTCAGTGCTCCTGGGGTACGTGGGAGTCTGAGTCTGGATCTGTGTTACTCCAAAATGCTTCCTTTACACAGCAGAAACAAAGGGTGGAGGCAATTGCATCCATCAACAGGAGAAAACCCCTCCTAAAAAGAAGGGCATGGAGAATTTCAGAGAAGCAACATTTCCCTATCAAAATCCTTCCCTCTTCTCAAGCTGGAAGGCTTTTAAACCTCTGTGCTGGAATCCAAACTGCCAGGAGCTCCTGTCCTGCCACTGCTGCACTGTTACTGTGGGCAGGACCAAGAAGCTTTTGCATCTTTAAAGCCCTGATGCCTAATTTGTGGGGCTCTTCCTCTAAGGATCTGGCCAGGTCTGGCAACCTTGCCAACATGACACCTTTTCTGGAGTTAAAGAGGACAAGGTAGTACTATTTACTCATTGCCTGGCCCCTGATTGTCCAGATTTAGGCTATCTGGGGAGGAAAGCGTGTGAACAGTGTTTCTGCCTCTGCCTTTGCAAGCTGTCCCTGCCTTGCCAGTGGTCAGTTCCCGTGAAGCCGAACAGCTTGGGTTTCAGTTTAGGAAAGATGAAATTGTGCTGCAGCTATCCAGGAGACAGCGTTTCAAAATCCAGGCCTTCAAAAGTCTGGCTCAGAAACCCTGCCAATTTGGGGGCTGCAGTTACTAATTCAGTTATTTTGAATTTGTAGTCTACCCTCCTTTCACGCTCAGGAACGCTCCCCAAACTCAGAGTGTGCTTTTAAAAAAAAAAAACATAGCTGCTATTATTATAATATGAAACATAACTGGAAATTCCCATACGCTGCCGTGCCTCCGGGAGGTGGCCCAGAAGGGGAAGGCGATAGCCGGGCAGGAATGGCAGTGACAGACGCGCGCGGAGGATGGGAAGGAGCCGCGAGGTCCCTCGCTGCTCGGGGCGGGGGGGACCCGCCGGCGGGGCAGTGCCCGGGGCCGGGGTGCGTGCCCAGAGCCCGGCCGGGGCGCAGGATGGCGCGGCCGGGGCGCCCCAGCCCGGTGCGGAGCCGGGGGCGGCGGGAGCGGCGGGGGGGCGCGGAGCCGGGCGCATGCGCTGCCGCGGTGGGGCGGCGGGGGCCGGGGCGGCGCGGGGGGCCGGAGGGAGGGAGGGAGCGGGCGGGGAGGAGGCTGGGCCGGGCCGGGCCGCCTATTTGAGGGAAAGTAGCGCTCGGCCGGCGCTCAGTGCCGGCCGCCGCGGAGAGGCAGCGGGCGAGCGGCCGCCGGTCGGTGCCCGCAGGCGGCGCGGCGCTGCCCCCCTGCCGAGGACTGCCGCGCTCGTCGCACGAGTGGCGGCGGGGGGAGCCGCCCCGCGGGGCCGCCTCTGCCCCTTCCCCGCCGCGCCGTTAATGGAAACATGGCGATGGCGGCTCCGACCGGCAGCGCGGCGCCCGTCGCCCCGGCCCTCTGCGGCCACCTGGCCCTGCTGCTGCTCCTCGCCGCCCCCGCCGCCCACGGCTACAGCTTTCCCCAGCAGCACACGTAAGTGCCGCCGCCCCGGCCGGTGCCCCCCGCCCCGCGGCTCGGCCCGGCGCGGTGGCGCATCGCGGGGCCGCCCCGGGGCCTGCGGGGGAGCGGCGGCGGCGGGGCCGCGGCGGGTGCTGCCGGTGCCGGTGCCGGCGCAGCGCTGGATGCGGGCGGGCGCGGGGGTCTCCGCCCGCTCCCCGCCGGAGCGGCGGGGCGAGGAACGGACCCAAAGTTGCTGGAAAGCACAAACTTCCCCGGCGGGTGCCGGTCCGCAGGGTGGCTGTCGGAGCCTTAATGTGGCGAGAGGGGGGAAAGAGCAAAAAGGACTTATTTTCCAACCCCCCCCATCCTCGTTTCAAGCACACAATATGGTACCCACAACCGGCCGTGCCCACTGGAGTTTGAGCATAAACTAATAATAGCTGGATAGTTCCACAGGCTATCCGAGCTGACGGGTCTTCCTCTCCCCCCTCTGGAGCGACTGAAATTGACTGTAATCTACTGAAAGAGAGTCGGAAAGCAGCTCGTTTGGGTGAGGGGGTGGGGGACTGGAGAGCCGCTGCAGGAAGGATATAAATAGATTTTTTTTTTGAAGAAGAAATTGCTTTCGAAGTTAATGATTGGGAATATTTGCTAACAGGGATGGCTGTCTTGCCTACCGTGCTAACCCTTAAACCTGTCCCCCTACACATCCATGGGAAGCCTTGCTGAGATGTATTTTAGGCTATCATCTCCGTTATGAATTGCTGAGGTTTGTTGACACAAAACTGAAAAAAACCCAGACGACTCAAAGTAAAGGCTGAGACCGTGTCCTTACAGTCTGCGTTTCTGAAGGTGGGGGAAAGATTTCAATGACATGGAGTTAATAATAGCAGTGTTGCCTTTAACTTCTTGCTGCCCCAGTGAATGTGCACTGCTTTATGTCACAGTTGTCTCGTCATTTGTGATTTGCTTAAGAAAAGAAATACATTTCATATATAGATGTATGCCATAGGAAGTATTTTTGAAAGCCTTTTAGATTAGTGTCTTTGATCTCAAAGTACATTTTTGCAAGCATGTAGCCAGGCCTTCTGAAAAGAAGGCTTATCGGCAGAAGAAACAGTGTTGTTTATTTGGGAGAGCTGTAGCTTACTGTGTTAATATCTGCCTTCACCAAAGACATGGTTGTTTATTCCAAAGTCCTTCCCATTCAGATAGATTCCTCCTGGATTCTTCAGGGACACGTATTCATATTTTTAAATATCTTTGACCTTTGGGAGCTGATGAGTTCCCTTTTCTTGCTGTCACGTAAATACAGAAATTCTTCAGAATAAGACCCTGAGAAATGTCTACCTACAGGGGGAGGAGAGGGAAGGGAACATGCCAGTTCTCGTCCAAGTACCACAGCCTTACGGCTTGATCCAGCTTTGCTCTCCCATGAACGATCTCTTCTTCCGTGAGAATGCCTAAAGAAGCAAAGGGGATTCTGTACGTGATGAAGCACAGCTAAAGTTTGTGGGATGTTTTTGATATTTCAGCAGCCTTTCATGGATTGCAAGTTGTTGCATTTTCTAATTAAGTTCACAACACAGTATCAATTTATAGAATAAATTTCTTTTGGGTACCAGTTTGTGAGTCAAAGCTGTGTTTTCTTTCTATCTGCAGGAAGTTTTATAAGAAGGTTCCTCTATCGAGAGAGATGTAAAAAGGCTTATAAGTTGTAAATAATTGTACTTGCATTCCCTTACCCTATTATCTATGTTCTTCTAATAAACCATGCCAGCTTTTTCACCAAAGAAGTTTTATTCCAATTAATTTGGAGGGGTTTGCTAGAATAGATTTTGCTAGCTCTGTGTTCTCTTATCTGAGGTTTTATCAGAGTGGGCCTGATCCTGCACTGAGTGAGGCAAGATAAGCAAAAACAGAAGCTACTGGCAAAGATCCATAATTTCTTGCAAATATAGAGGAATGGTCCTGAAAAGGCCACTAATTGTCTGTGTGTGCCTCTGGTGAGAATCAATGTCACCAATGTGGCTGCAGCTGGAGAAGAGACACAGAAGGGACACAAGACCCCCAACCTGACCCGATACCTTCTCTGTTTGGTTCCCCTCCTGACCTGTTCTGTGAACGCAGAGAGGAGAGGAGTCACTGATGGATATCTGATGATGATGCACAATTGCTGGGCAGTAGGTTAATGCTGTAACCTGGGGGCTGAAATGCCTGGTGAGCTCTGCCCTAGGGCTGCTGTGATTGTTTGTTTTTTGGGAATGAAATACTTAATGGGAATAGAGTGCCACGGTGACTGGCAAAAAGGCTCGAACAATCTCCTGTAATTGACTGTTTCCCCAGAGTAGTTACCTATTTGCACCCTTCTTGTTTTTAAAGAGGCTGGATATAACTTAAATTTTTTGGGCTGATTTACCGGGAGTTGAGGCTGAGCTGATGAGATGTGCTGCTGAATTCTTCCCATTACCAGTTAATTTTCTCCTACTTTGGACAATGCACCCTGTGAATGATTCAGAGCATTGATTAGAAACATGTTTGTCTTCAGAGGTTTTCTCTGTAAATCACCGAAGTCATCTTTTACTCCAGGACTCTCAAAAATGAGGCTGCTTTTTTAAAGCAGCCACAGAACTGTTTGATTCTGGCAAGCAGCAGACGGAACAATTAGGATATTTTGCCTAAGGTGGGGTAAGAAAGAAAATAAAGAACATTTTTTGGGTTTAATTTTTGTTTACAATTGTATTAATTATTGTCAGTGTTTTGATTCTTGGTTCTTGTCCCTGATAAATCGCTGTTATTCTACATTATCTCTCTCCTCCCGGGTAGCATGGTTTTAATCATCTTATGCTGAGCTAAGGAAAGCTCGGCTCAGCCAGTTGTCCAAAGGGGAATTTCTCATTGAGATTTAAAAAGCAAAATCCCAGATTGGAACAAACCCATTGGGGAGGGCCTGCTAGGCAATGGCCACTGACTGACAAGGCTCCTTTCAGGAATCATCACGTACAAGGATGTGCCTCTATGTGGGCAACAGGATTCATAGCTGTGGAAAGGAAGGCTGTTGGTTGCTGTTAATTTTTCTTTTAAATAGTACACAGAAGGATTCCCGTGGCAGCATGGTAACAACCTCTGCTTGAATTTCTGAGCGGTTTGGTATGAGATAATTGAAAGTCAGGGAAGTCCTGTACCTGGGTACAGGACTCACGTTAATGGAGACCGTGCACTTGAATGCTGGGGAATGTGGCTGCCAGCGCTGCCACTGGGAAGCAGAACAAACCCCCTCCTCACTATCCAGCAAGGCTTTTTGTCACTTGGACTTGAAAGAAAATTGCCATCTGCATGAGGGTGGTGAGCCATTTACTTCTTATGAGGAAGCAGGTGTGTGCAGAATTGCTGCGTGTCTGCTTGGCTTCATCGCTGCTCTGTAGGGCATCTCTGACCAGGCAGCAGAGAAAGGGATGGCTGCAGGGGAAAGTGCCAGCATGGGGTCCAGGGTCCAGTGCTGCTTTTCCAACAGGTTTAGCACTTGTCAGATGTAGACAGTTGTTTTGGGCAGAAAGCTGCAGGTGTTACCCCTGTTCCTGTCACTGAGCAATGAGGACTCCTGCTCAGAGCAGTAATGCCTAACAGGATTCCCATCACCACTGGAACGTGGATGTGAGGCTGCCTCTTCCAAATTAGTTACTTTGTGGCAGATTTTGATTTTTACTTGTCATTTCACCCCAAATGAGGTTAATGATGCTGGTAGTGATAGCACATCTGGGCTAACAGGGCTTGAAATAAATAACTCTATTAGGACTGAATGCTTTAGGGTTTGCAGAATGCCATGTAGAGGAAGCTCTTTCTCTTGTTGTACTGACCACCTGCTGTGCAGTCAGAAAATCTCTTCCAATTATGGTTTTGATGCTTGGCATTGGAACTCGTCTGGAAAGGAGCAGAGAAGTTGGGAGATGGCCCTGCTTGTCTTCTGCTGTGCTCTGCTAAGCAGAGAGACAGCTCCCTGGGAGGGCAATCTACCACCATGAGTGAGTGACAGATAATGGCCCTCGGTCCCTGTGAGGGCTGAGCAGCCTCTCTGACCATTTGTACTCAGTGGAGGCACAAATGCCCAGTATCCCTGCAACAGCCCTGTGCAGGCTGTGCTTGGTGGCAGAAACCACTCTGAGGTGTGCAGAGGCACCCTGAACTCTCCAGAGGTAAAGGAAGAGCCTCACAAAGAGCAACAGATGTTTTTGTAAAGCCATTTGCAATATTTATAGCTATCATAAACAAATTTCTCCATTCCTGTTACCATTCCTTCTCAATTCTCACATAGGGAAAGAACAGAGCATTGCTTTCTTGCCTGTGACACCTCAACACCGTAACCTGCCTGCACTCATCCCCTTCAAGACTGTGGTTTCAGGAGTTTGAGTTTTTCCACTGTATACATTTAGAAATTGTTAATTGAAATTCTGTTAAGAAAGCATGTGGGTTCCCGCTGAAATCGATAATCCTGCACATAGACCTGAGGGTAGAAAAGGGCTCCTGCTTGGTGTTTGACAGGCAGAGTTCACCAGCTTTGTTGTAAAGAAGCTTTGTGTGTGTTATGTGTGTGTGTGTGTGTGCCCAACAGCTCCTGAAAAGCTGAAGGTGGTTACGGAGGGTCTGAATGGAAACCTGAACGTTTATCCTTGAATGAGCTTCCTGGTGTTCGGCTTCAAAAGCCATCAGAATGGCTCTCGAGGGCTTGTGTGCTGGGCCATCTGCACACTGCGACATGGAACACGTGCACACGCTGTACGAGTCACACTATGCCTCTTTCAGCCAATGAAATACTCCAGTGAGATGAAATAAAAGCAAAAGTCATTACCAAGCAACATACTTGAGTAAAATACTGCATAAGAAAGGATGGTATCTGAACACTTAAATATTTACTTTTCTAGGAGTCTCTTGAAAGCAAGATGTGTTTTGTTAGCAACATTATTTTTCCTCTCTGGGGTGTTGATAGTAGTTTGTTGTTTTAGAGCAGTTCCTGCAATCTGGCCTTCATCCTCGAGTTTATTATTGCTGGGTTGCATGGGGAATGGGGTTGTACAAATTGTTACTGGAAAGTCAGTTTCTGTCAGCAAGCTATTGGCATGGTTTTCTTTAGGTTGAATTATTTTATCTTTTGCAGAATGCATGTAGATTTACTTTGACAGTTTTCCTACAACCCTTCCTGTTCTGTCTCAGCCATTATCTTTTGGTCGTAAATACAATGAGAAATAAAAGGTGTTTATGCAGACCGAAGGATTCATTCTTGCTCTGTAAAGCAAAGTGTTTCCCCCGCATTGACTGATGCGTGAGTGATGGGGATATTTAACCAGATGAGCTTGTGACTGGGCCAGAGACACAAGGATCTGTCAGTTAGGCCAGACAAAGGGTGCACGGTCTGTGGTTTCTGTATCTATTCATTAAGTCATCACAAGGTCGTTATCCTTGCTTGTGATTAGGCTCCCGTGCCACCTCCTCGGAAGCTGCTTCTCAGACTGGTGGGGGATGGTGCAGGTGCTCTTGTACAGCACAGTTTCTCCCAAGGCTATATGAGACTGCCTTTCAGGAGAACCAGGATCAATTCTCCTCCCACACGTTTAGTTGGGACTGAGAACTCCAGAGGAGATAATTGCTGACAGCAATCAGATTGGGTGCTAAAAGCCATATAAACCATCTAGGTCAATAATGATGGTAGAGCCTTGGGCACAGTTGTCAAAACAGCACTTGAGTTTGCCTATCTCTTTGTGCAGGGACACCACTAATTGTGCGTAGAGTTAAACGCAATGAATGCAGTATGCAACATGATTTTTAGCTCTAGTGTATGTCAAAATCCCTAAAGTTCTTGCAATGAAAAGGAGTTCTATAATAAGAATGTCTCTTGCTTCCCTCGACCTTGTTCCTTCTTTCATTGTTCTTGAAGGGTGGGGATGGAGCTGTGCTTTCCATGCGCTAGGCTGGAGCCACGTCTGCACCAGTGGGTTTCTATTCTGAGTCCCTTGAAGTCCTGGATAGACTTTGGGTATCCCTGGCTTCTGCTGGTGTAAAACTGTTCTCCCGTTTCCCACAGCGACACTTGCGGAATTCCCGAATCAATATGGGTTGTGCCTACAGTGAGTATCACTGTGATAAGAAAACCCGGAGTGATGCATTACAAAAGGCACGTTCATTTACCTGACAAATGTTGTCTATCTTGAATTATTTATGAGGTTTCACAGCACACTAGTAAATTTTGTAAAAGCAATGGAGTCCTGGTAATGTGAGCCTCTTCACTGCAGCTTCCGTAGTGGAGTTGATCTGAGGAGGTACAGGAGGTGGGGGATGGAGGAGGAGGAGGAGGAAGAAACAGGCAGCAAGTGGAGGGATAGAGAGAGACTGCTGTTTTCATGTGCAAATTATGAGGTGTGCAGAGCAATGAAGTGCGAATTAGTTAGATCATGCTGTGCATTGGAGCAAAAATCCGTGTAGTATTAGAAAGCATCCTATGCTTCAGGGAAGGGTGGGGGGTGGAAAGGATGGGGAGTACAGACAGAAGGACAGAGCAGGGTGAAAATCTCACGACCAATACTGGCTGCTTCCCATCTGTAGAAATGCTCTTTGCAGGGGAAGTCTAATTCAAGTACATGCTGATTTTATTGAGATTTTCTTACCCAAGTTCCGGTAAAAGAAGGCTCAAGCCAGAGCTGGCCAGGCTTTTCTGTGTGGCATTCAGCAAATGAGAGGCTTGGAAGTGTGCAGAGCACGTGGCTGTTAACCAGAGAGGTTTGCTCAGGATAACCTGGAACAAGTGCGTCCACAGGAGCAGTAAGTCAGTGTTGTCTAACACGGAGAGCAGGGGCAGTGAGAGTCGGAGTCCTGGCAGCAGTGCGTGGGCTTGCTTCAATCCCTGCTGCAACACCATGGCAGTGCTAAAAGTTACTGCTGCAGCAGGCACAGCACAGCTCCACGGTGAGGCTGCCACTGTGCTCCTGATCTGTTGGTAAATAGAGCCTGCCCCGTGCCTTTGGGCTTCTGAGCCTCTTGGTCTTGCAAGCACAAAGTTAACCCTTAAACGGTTGAATTGGCAGAAAGAATCGGGAAAGTACTGTATCCATCTCCACCGAAGTGACAAATGAGAATATGATTCCCCTTATAAATACTGATGCCTCTCAACTCGTAATAAAGCTGGGTCCTCAAACTTTTGTCACAAGCTGCCAGTTTGCTGTCATGTTCTGTTTATTCTCCAGTGGGCACTTAAAATTCTGCAGTCCAGAAGAATCCCATATCTGAAGTCTGAGTTCACATTCATTCTCCAAACAGGAAAGCAAAACAAATGGTGTATATCTAAATAATTTTCAGAGCTAACCTTGTATAAGCTACTTACACTTCACAAATATATAAAGCTCTCAGTGATGTAATTTCTGTTGAACCAGATATATTCTTGTATTTGAATTATCACATCTATTAATTTTCATGTAATATCACTCTATTGTGGGTAATAAACACTTTCTGTACAGTATGAAACAGGGACGTCATGAATGTAGTGCTTTGTTTGCATTTCCAATGTATAGTGGGTTTTACAGGCAGATTTTTGGCAGCTGTAACATGAGCAGCAAAATAGAGACAGACTTAAGCCAAGCAAAGCACCTAATGTTCAACTTTATCAGGTGTTGCAGATTGAGTCGGATTCTGGGCTGTGAGTGGTTGAACGTCTTTTTATTGCTCCATAACGAACTCAGTAGACCCAGAAGGAGCCGAAGTGCCATTTCCTCATGTCTGAGGTACTCTTGTAAATGAGAGGTCTCTGCTAAGTGTTCACTGTGGTGTCACATTCTTGGGATCAGTGTGTGTGGGAAGAATTGTGTGGGTTTCATGTGCTTCCAGTACCTCTGCACAGCGAGGGATGCCCCTTGCCTGGGTGAAAGTTAACTTTCTGCAGCAGTGTACTATGCACACCAGGGGAAGAAAAGGGTGGAAGAAAAAGCATTTAATTATTCAAGGCCTGCAAGCTGAAAAGGGTTTCAGGACAGTGAGCTAGGCATGCGTCAAAGCTTCATGGGCACTCCTCTGCTTTCCCCTCCTCCCCTGCCTGCTCTGGGAAGGAGGGTAGATTGCATGAGTATGAAAAAAAAAATCAATATTTTTCTCTTCATACAGCTCTTATTTTTTATTTATTTTGTTTTTGTTGGCTGGAAAGTCTTAATAATTGTTGATCAAACTGATGACATTATTTTGCCTCCTACAGAATAACAGCATTTCCAAAAACACAGACCAAAAGGGACCCTCTCTGTGCATAGGGATGCTCTCATGCCCCTCCTTGGCTCTGTGCTGTGGGATTTCTGATTGAGCCATTCCTGATGTTAGGCTTGTAACAATGCAGAAAAAAATTGCCGTTGTCAAATCTTGTGTGCTGTACTCTGCTATGTAGGTTTAAAAGCTGAGAACTGTCAAGACAATTTTCAAGATGCTGGGAAAAATTCATCCGTGGTATAATGATGCTTGTGGGATTATGCCCAGTATAACTTTTAGATCTCTGTCTTTTAAATATGGTGGTGCTTGTTGTTGCTTCTGGTGGGATTTTATGGTGAGGTAGAGAAAAGAAATGCAGCTAACACATGTACTGTCTGCTGATGCTTTGGTCTCAGCTTTAAGTAACCCCATTTAGCACCTGCCCGCCTGTTTGACCCAGCAGCAAAAATGTTGTGTTGGCATTTCTGACATCAATACCACCTTTTTACCCATCATCTTAAGGCTAAATTGAACCCTTATGTGTCACTTGCTCCTTGCTATGTTTATTTGTTTTGATCTTTTTTACTGCAGAGAAAAATCTAACCAGCTCTGTCTCGTCTCAACTATCTGCAAGGTGTTTGGGGCTCTTTTTCATGCTAAGTGGCTCCTTCCACAGGTGAATTTCCATGCTCACTTTCCTCCTGCTTCCCTGTGCTCCCTGCCCAGACACGAGGACAGAGCAGCTGGGTATGAAAGAGCTCTGACAGCCACGTTTTGGCATGAGGTCTCCCTTCAGTACTGTCACTGCTGAGCCTGCTCTTACCTTTCCCCCTCTTGCAGCCTGGTGGTCGTGCCAGCCTCACTGGGGCCGTGTTTCCTCGAGCAGGCAGTGTTACCAAGCCAGAGGTGAGGATGCACCCCAAGGCTCCCAAGTGCATGGAGCACTGTCTAGCAACACTGCTGTGTGGGAATCTTCTTCTGCACTTGTCCTCTTGATACCACTCCAAGTGAATCCTTGTGCTGAAAGCACTGCTGGTTTGTGCAGTTTATGAATGTGATTACGTGTGCTGAAAGCAGCCTTGTCTTTTTTATTTCATAAGGGCCTCTTAATAAATGTCACTTATTTGGGGACTCAGGCAGCTGAGTGCATGGCCAGTCACCTTTCCATTGGGGAATGGCTGCCAGACCCCATCCTGTTCTCTGGAGTCACAGCTGGCTGGTAGAAGAGCAGGTTGCCAGGAAAAAAAAAATACAGTGTTTTTATGGTAGCTAGCATAATACCTGACTTTCATTCTTAGTTAAATTTACTTATTGCTGTGTTTGTACCATTCCCGTTGCTCTCACTGGATAACATGAGGGACTCTTGTGCGTGAAGTTGCTTTCAGAGAACACCAAAGAGCTGCAGAAAGGAATGATGTAGTAAATGTACCTGTCCTTCTTATGGAGGAATATCAGAATGATTGCAGTGTGGTGAAATGGAACCTGCTTGGGCTGTAGGTGAAATGCTCCAGCTGCATTACCTGAGGCCTGTGTTGGAGCCACAAGTGTGGACCTGCAGCTCCTGTGTGACAATCTATGTTAGATGAGGGAATCATGTGCAAGGCCTGGTGCTTCAGGGCTGGGTGGAATTGGTGACCAGAGCTGTGTTTCATCCTGCAGCTGCCAACCTGCAGTACTGAATTACAATTTGTTGAACTGCTCTGAATTTTGTGAGGTTCATTGCACAAAACTCCAGATCCTATGACCAAAGCGAGGACTATTCCAAGTATATTGTATTTTTTGTATCTAATTTTCCCATGAAACTAACCTTGCTTCCTCATTTGGCTTACAGTATTGATTACAATGACATTCCTCCTCATTTTTTTTCTACTGCTATGATATTGAGTTTTAATATTTGTCTTCTAATAGTTTCTGAATAGCAAAGTGCTTGCATTGCTGGCAGTGATGTATAGTTAATCCTGAGCACAGATAGCTGTGAGACGTCCAGACGGACTTCAGCCCTCAGTGGCATGCTCATGAGTGAGGAAATTAGCTTGGAAATTGCTGTTTGTTAAAATTGCTTCTGTGTTAATCTTGCTGTGATACCACAGCTTCTGGCAGTATGTGGGTTAGCAAGATGGTTGTCACCGAGAATGAGGGCAGGTTCTCACTTTAAAAGAGTCTCAGCAAAGACCTTGTCTTACACCTTTGCTCTGAGGAGGTTTCCACTGAGGAATGTGGTCCATTTTTCAATTGCCAGGCCTGTCTTCCAGGTGTTTTCTTATCCCCAGTTGACCTTCTGGCCTACTTTCTGCCCACTTGGTGTTAAAAGGTGACCAACCTGTCATTCTTGGCGAGCATCAGGAGCAGAGTGTGTGTGCCTCAGGCTTGTTCCCTGGGGAGACAGGTAATTCTTTCACAATGCCCTTGGGATTGTCCCCCCTGCCACCCCCTCCCCATTGCAGTGTGAGCACCTTGTCCTGCTTTCTATCTTCCACTCCTTGTTGTAGTTTTGTACGTGTGCTTCATAAAAGCACTTGCATTTCCCTGTTGCTCCTTTTGCTGCTGGAACTAAGGCTTCAGAGACTCCAGTAACTCAGTGGTGGAGCAGGAAATGCAACCAGATCACAGAATTCTTTCTCCTCTGTTCCTTTAAATGAATCCATGCTCTTAGTTGTGGGATAAATGTTTGTTCTACTGTGTACTAACAAGATGTCAGCTTCAGATGCAAGAGCAGAATACAGGGGCAGGAGGATTTGGACTCCAGGGAAAGTGTCTGTCCCTTTCTTTGGTGTTGGGAGGATAGGAACTGTCCTTGTGGATGAAAACCTTCTTTGAAGGACACTGTTCTCTGGCAAATGCCTGAACATCAAAGCTTGGGCAGTGCTGTTCTCTGTGCAGTCGAAGGGCAAGAGGCCTTGCTGCTGAGTGCTCAGCACTGGACTTCTCCAAATTAAATAGGTGCCTTCTGCTGCATAAGCCCTACGTTGGCTCTTTGTGCCATGTAAATTATGGTTAGGCACCTTTCCCAAGAAATGTTCTCTTTAAAATTGTATTTTTGTGCTGATGAGGCACTCATTTAGAATTGGGTTGTTGTGCTTATTGCCTACTTGTAGCAAGTGCTCACCAGTGGGACCAGTAACTGGGCAAGCTGTAGGGCAGTAACTCCTGACCATCCCTTGGATATTTAACCCCATGGACAGTACCTGAGATATCACCTGAACATTTCCTGCTCTCAGTGTGTGTCTTGGAGAGAAATTCTGGAAGCCATTAAGCTGGGTAATTTACATGCTTCTTGAGCCTGTGCCTAGGGAAATATATTTCACAGGTAATTTCGAATGTCTTGGCATGTGGAAGAAGTCATTATTCTGAACAGAAAGGGGCTGGTGATGTCACAGGCTCCATTGAGAGGGCCACATTAGAGACTGGGATTTTCCTCTCTTACAGGAAAGCATCCAAGGTATTCTATTCATGGGCTGTTTGGTCAGGAGTTTTTGAGTTTAATGTCGATGCTCATGTAGAAAAGCAGAGAAGAGAATGATTGCATAATCCTCAATTCCAGTTACATGTGAGCATACTGTGTTTGAGGGCTGGAGCTTTGGGGTATCCATAGGTGTGTGAGTTTCCTGTTTTGGTGTTCCAGTGCTGTCTTCCACGGGCAGACATCAAAGTTAGCATCAAGAAGCTGAGTTGCAATTTTGACTCTGCTCCCAAAAGTCTATTTGGGTTTGAGACTACTGCTTCCCCTTTGTTGCTCCATTCTCTCCTTCTGAAAAAGATCAAAAATACTTTTGCTGGACATATTAGGAGGATTTGACAGTTTACTGTTGGTCTTCCTTTCGTGGGGTCCTCCAGGACAGGAGATGAATTCTTTTCAGTGTGAAAAACTGGCAGTGGCTAGAGATGGGAAAACCGAGCCTGATAGATCAGCATCCTTTTTGCGTACAGCATATTCTGTAGCACCTTATGAGTATTCCCAGTGCAGTTCAGGCACCTCCATTTATATAGATTTGTATCCTTTTCAGAGGAACAGACCTGTATCACTTTTCAGAGATATGTAAATGATTTTTCCCTGTGGAGGAACAGTCTTTGTCCCAGCTGGACAGGGAGAAAGAGAGAGGAGGTGACCTGTGAAAGCTGGCAGCTTCATCCCTGTTGCTACTCTGCTCTGGGTGATGCAGCAGTACTGGGACAAAACTGAACTGGGCTTCATGCTTCCATTCTGTCTGCTTCAGAGCTTGTCTGGATGCCACCTTAAAGCAGAAAAGGTCTTACAAACAGCTTTTAGATGTGTAGCACAAAGTAGTGAGGTAATGGCATAAAATGCAGTAAACTGCTATTTTTTTTTTAATGCTCTCCACCCCCACCCCCTTTTTCTTTTATTGCTGAAAGGGACTAATACAATGAAGAGCTTCTGCAAATGAAGGCAACTGCATTTGAAATAACAGGGTTCTGGGTGTTTGGCTGGTGAGAGATACAATAAATGAGCATCGCTAAGTGCTTTATAATAACAATGATTACAATGCTCTCTTAGGAGCCAGGAACTCTCAGGTAGGGGGATGGTGTGGAGAGGCCTTGTTTAAGGCAGGGGGTTTAACTAGATAGACATCAAGTGACAGTGATGCCCAGAAACCCCTGCAGAATGTTGCATATGGTGCTGAGAGAGGCTACTCCAGAAGCCCCAGGAGACTTGGAACTGACAAGGCTTGAGGCTGAAGCAGTGACAATGGATGCCCCTAAATAGCTTCTTGTAGCAGGAGGTCTTTGTGGCAAAGTTTAATGACATCTTTCCTTGGTAAGGAGGGAAGCTGTTGACACAAATTCAGCAGAGTTCTGACTAGTCAGTAGTCCTCTACCAAACTCCTGGCTTGTCTTTAAGTGGTCAGATCCATCATTTGTGCCAAGTTTGTTTCTGATTAGCTGTCCACTGTGTCAAGTGGCTGATAAGAGTTTACATTGTGCTGTTTGCCCTTTGGCCACCTTTGTTTTGCTGCAACTCTCCATAGTAGCTTGATTCTTCCTGGCAGTAGGAGCATCACAGGGTGGAGAGCCTTGAGTGAACAAGAGCACTTGGGAAGCTCTTTCTTGCCAGGGGCTCCAGTCAATCCTTCATCTCCTGTTTTCCTGCTGCAGCATCACATCTCTCTCACCCTTTGAGCGGCATGGTCTGGAATTGAGAGATGACTACAAGGTATGTATTCACAATTCAGTTCCAGCCATCAAGGTGTGCCACTTCTTTATCATGCTTTGCCCCATATCTTGACCAGACTCTACAAAAAATGACCCAAACAAGGGGAACTGTTTGCTTTGTCCAGTATCACACTATTTGAATAGCCAGGAGGTGGTGGTTGTGAACTATCCCAAAGTCTTAATAAAAGCCTGCATCAGCTTAGATGGTCCTGAGCTGTTGCTCAGCACTGATAGAGGAGCAAAGGGCAACTCCTAGCATGTAACCATGAAGTTGTTTGCACATGCTGTAGTGGACAATGTTCTGGTGGCATGATACAGAAGCACTACCCAGACTATCTTTCAGCCATCCAGCCTGACGCACTCAAATGGCAGCTTCACTGTTTCTCCAGGCTGTGTATAAAGCTCTCCTATCTCCAGCCTCAAGAACAGGTCCTGTAAGTTGTGGCTGTTTTGTCTTCAGGGGTGGTTCAGCCTTCCATCTGGTGATGAGGATTTACTGGAATGAACAAGGAGATGCAACAAGCGAGTTCCCAAGAGAGTCATGAATTATACACAGAATAAACAAATAACCTGATATGTCTGTCATTATATCATAAAGGACTTTAATAATTCATGCAGCTTGCAAAATCCTTACTAAGACCTACCCTCCGTAACCTTATCTTTGCCATGGGGGATGGGATCTCTTCAGCCTCCACTCAGATTGCATCTGTAAAACAGGAGTCAGAGAGGAGGGAGGTTTTATCATAAAACTTCATCTGTATAATGGGTTGCAAAGTGACGTGCAAGAGTTATCAGCCATTTGGGTCTCAAGGGGTGCTGAAAATGACAAGTGGCTGCACTGGGTGAAATTTATGCAGGTAGTGTGCTCCATAAAACTGACACCTATTCACTTATTTATTAATTCATTGTGTTTCAAGTCTAGATTTGTGACAGGCTTTGAGATAAGAAGCCCAGCTCTAGTCCTTGCGCAACAAGAGTGCGAAGATGGTGCAAAGAAGCCATGGGCTTCTCTTGCTTCTGATGCACATCAGCAAGTGTGCCATGGAAACAGAATTCCCACATGTAAACTCAGAGTTTTCAAAAAAGCACGGAGGCTAAGGCATTATGCTGGCTTGGGCTCTGAAAAAAACAGTTAATTGTTTTGGGTAGGATGCTGCTGGTATTAGCTCCAGTGCTGATAACCAGTGCTTTGGCTTATTTTGTTTGTTACGGTCCTGGAGTTGGGTACTGGGTTCAATGCTGGAAGAGCCTTTTGGCAAAGGGCTATCCTCTGCCCTGTGGCCTGCAAAAAGTACTTGCTGGGCTTGCTTTGCCATTTGTTCTTTTTCTTGCTTGGTATCAGTGAGAGGCTATGCAGGTGTGCCTGTGTGGGGCCTTTCAAAGCACTGCTGGGCAAATGTACCAGCTCACACATTCAGTGGCTTCTTCCTCTGTCTGTGAGCAAAGTATCCACCAACAGACAGATTTTCCTCAAATCTACTCCTAGGCTTTAAATTATTCACTGCATTATCCTTTGGCCTCCAGCTCCTTTGCATATCAAATACTCCAAATCAGCTTTTTGTAAAGTTTGAAATTCAAGATATTTTGATTGGACACGCAGCTCTCAAAGAACAGTTATCGTGGCTCTTTGTCATACTGGGAGGGCATTCCAAATGGGGTCCTGCAGGGATCTGCCCTGTTCCTGCTTTTATTCAAGTTTCATTAATAACTTAAGCAATGGAATGGGAAATATGCTTATAAAATTTGCAGGCTACACTGAGGAGGGGTTGGATGTACTTTGAAAGGCATTACCAGAATTCAAAATGATTTGGGAAAATTTAATGGTGAGCTGGATATCAGCAAAATGAAATTCAGTGAAAACAAATGCAAGTACTGCACTTATGAGGGAGAAATGAAATGTACAAACACAGAATAAAGAACATCTATCTGGACAGCAGTGTGGCAGAAAAAGATCCTGAGATTTACTGTGGATTACTTTGAGTCAACTGAGTACTGTCATAGCAGAAGGACACATTTATTCTGCAGTGTTCAGTAGGTTCTTGGACAAGGCTGGGGAGGTCTTCTTCCTCATACATACTGGGTTTGGCTTCTGTTGGAGTACCTGACCTCACTTTTTGGCATGAGCCTTTGGAGATACAGGCAAACTGTAGAGCAAGGGAACAAAAAGAATGAAATATTTAGAAAAAATAGTCCAAAGTGGAGAAAGCTGTGAAAAGCTGAGCTTGCCTTTCTATTTATTTTACTACTCAGAAAGATGCAACAGAATAATAATCTTCCAGTTCTTAGGAGCTTGTAGTAAGATTTTTTCAGTGTCAGCTGAGGTGAGGTATGTGGAAAGAGGGTATTGAGATTTAGGGTGAATAAGAAGGGAACTTTTTTGCCACATGTTGAAAAATTGATCTGGGAAGAGGTACTGTGGGGATCTTGGGTACATCTCCAGCAGAGAATTTAAAGAACAGATTAGACAACACTTGATGCAGAGGATTCAGGTGTTTAGATGTTTTAGTGCAAGTAATGGTGGAAGAGGAGTTCCTGAAACCTCTGCTTCCCTGCATATCTGTGGCTGACTGAACAGCTACTGCCTGTTCTGTTCTCAAGTGGAGTTAGACCTTGAATGGGTAATGCTTCTGTTTTTTGATAGAGATGTCATATTTAAGGAACAATTTTCCTATTGTCCTAAATGTCACTGGTGACAAGTTGGTGGTTACTGTTGGTTTTCTCACAGGTACTTGCAGAAATATCTGTGCTCAAGAGCTGTTAATGAAACACAATTTTTTTGGGTGTAATTTTCCCCTCAGTCTTATTTTCTCCGTACCCAGCTTTATCTATCCTGCAGTTTGAGAAAACTCCACAATTATCCCTTTTATTATATTTTAATACTTGTTGGGGTGTCAAACTGTAATGAAGATGGATCTGGTAGGGGGTTTGGCACTTGGGGGTTTTTTTAGGTGCAGTTTTTTGCTGACATACCCTGCTGTGAAAAATTGAAAAGATAAGCAGAAGATAAGACACAGAAATAGACACAGAAAGTTAGTGTCTGAATTGAGGAGAACAAAATAATGTCATTAAAGAGGTGAATGCAGACAGACTATCCTTTTCCTGTCTCTTAAAAGATTTTCCTTAGGATATAGTTATAATATTCATTTGTCCTGTCCTTCCCCCCTACAATAATGTCAAAGACGCTTTCTTATTATGGGTACGACCAGATGGTAGAGGTGAATAATGTCTTGATAAATATTAAGAAAAGACTAGTCCAGCAGGCATTTTTTCCCACCCTTCCTTTATATAAACACCTGAGCACATACTTTA
Source organism: Sialia sialis (assembly GCA_009812075.1). Taxonomy (NCBI): domain Eukaryota; kingdom Metazoa; phylum Chordata; class Aves; order Passeriformes; family Turdidae; genus Sialia; species Sialia sialis. The sequence continues at coordinate 285,818 of VRYO01000638.1, read as the reverse complement.
AATTAAAACACAGTCATAAAGTGACAATGTGGGAGGCTTGATAATGCCTGGAAGCAGGGTCAGTAAGTTATTTGGAAGGAAACAGGTGTTCTCTTTAAGTTGTATCTTCAGGGGAAAATAAAAGGGCAACTTGTTTTCCCTTGATGGGTAAACACTGGCTACACATGGGGTTTTTACAGCCCTAGGTATGTAAGGGAGCTCAGAGAGGGCATATCCTGCACACACACACATGCACGTGTGTGCACTGACACACACTATTATTGTTAAAGGATTAAGCATCTTGAAGGAATAAGGCAATTATAAGAAGTTCCTGCACAGCAAAAATTAGACAACACAGTAATTAATAACCTTATTAAATAGCAATATTTGGGCACTGAACCAAAGCGTATGAATCAGGGTGAAGCATTCTTGGCTGAACACACTGCATGAAGTGTAGACACTTGTTCAGAACACACTCTGTATAGAACCCAATAAGCTTTGGGGCAGTAGATCCACTTAGCAAGTATTTTCTCCTCTTGTGCTTTTATGTTTCTGTAACTCTCTCTTATTTTTGGGGACAGAAAGGCGGTAAAAGGAAAGGATCAAATCTCCTGTTTTATTTTTTTTTCTAACACCCTCTTCTGTTCACAGCCAAACAAGCAGTCTCCTAAGGCTTCTTTTAAGGAAAAAATGTCCTCAAGCAGAAAACTAATTTTCTTTTGTCTTGCTTCTTTTTTCCAGTGCTTTTATGAGAGGTGTCTTGCAATGAGGCTTATATTCATTAGCAGTCTGTGTAACTGCCTTGCCTGCCCCTAGGTTAGCTATGAGGAGGTGTCACTGCAGCCTGGGAGGGATCTGTCTCATGTACCCAGAGCCACCAAGAGACAGAGTGACCTTGGGCTGAGCTGCTGTGATACATCCCTGGTGCTGGCCACAGTGCATGGCTTGCACTGGTGGCTTCTCTGTGAGTGTCTCCAGTTTCTACACAGATCAGGACTCGGGCTGCCATCTGATGTGTTGCACAAGTGTGGGAGGATGTGGGCCCAGCACAGCCTGTCTCCTGTCTTTCCAGGCAATGACAATTTTCTTCTGAAGCTGCACAGCTGGAGCAGTAGTGTAGCCTCAAACACCAACATGGATGTGCACAGAAGTCTCTGCAATTGCTTAGTGACCTGAAGCAGGGAACATGCCCTAATCCTAGAAAAGGGCTGCAGTGACCAGTGCCAAAGCACAGGTGCTCACTGAGCAGGAGTGGGACACATGGGATGCTTTGCTTCCTGGCCACAACTGCAGCAGCAGTAACAGCCCTCTTGATGTTCTGCTTGACACAGTAAATAGTTTTGAATATCTGCTTCTTTTTTAAAGCCTACTTTATATCATCTTTAAGAAAAATCAAATATGCAAATTATCTAATCAATTAACATTTTGGTAGTTTTCTTTGGAGAGGCAATGATAAATGGTGTTGTGTTTTCAAAAATCAGTTTCCTCCCTTGCAAATGTTGCACTCGAGGCTGTAATATATACAGGTGAAGGAAACAGCCATTTCTAAAGATTGTTTATGGATATCCTGAATGTGTAAATGACAGTTGTAGAGTTGTTGGGTTGGGAGAGTCCTATGGAGACACCTCAGCAACGAGAGTGAGTGACATGCTGGGCATGTCACTGCCAAGGAGAGGCCAGGGGAGTGTGGGGCTGCCAGGCTGCCATGCAGTTCCTGCAGGCACAGAGCTATTAAGTGCCATCACAAATTCTTGAGCTCCAAGGTTTTCTCCCGGCCCATGTTTTCTCACAACAGTGGACACCAAAGTGGTGCTTGATTTTAGGAGGGGACTGTCTCGTAAAGAAGCCTGGTGCCTTTCTCACCACCACAGCCGTGCCAGTGGCTTCCCAGCCAGTGCATCAGCTGTATTCTTTATGCTTTATTTGTAAATGACATTTCACAAGAGCAGCAGGGCACTCCTGGCAGCATGTTGGGAGGAGTTATTGCTCCTCAAGCCCTGTAAGGCACCTGAGGCGTGCAGTAATGGCCTAGGAATGCAATGACTGTGGTGTCTTATTGCTCACCACTTCCATAGGAGACACTCTGCACACAGACATCTCCCTGTTCATCATGGCCCAGCAGTTTCTTTACCCTCTGCAGACTTGCTACAGTCATCCTACATAAAATTTTAAGTGCATTCGTTTCATGGGGATTTTTTAATGGTAACTCTCAACCCAGTATGTGGCAACTGAGATGAAACCTCCAGATTTTGGGATGTGGCCCACTCTGCAGACTTCTATCATGGCCATCACCAGGGTGGAGTGACATAGTAATGGGTCAAACAAGAGTTCTTCCAGTGCTTGGATGTGGGTGAGGGTTGTGCTGGGTGGAAAAAAGAATTGTTACTACAATGGCAAAAGCTCTCATGTAGCCATGCTACATTAAAAAAAAAAGATGCTGCTTCAGCTATTACTTTTTTTAGATCTAGAAACCTGGTGTCAGCTGTGCCAAAATGCTGTCCTTTTTATTTGATAGTGTAATACGTGTATTTATTTATTTATTTTTAATATTGATGTCACAAGGCTTAGCTGTACTCTTTTGGAAGTTGCTGGTCTCTAAGGTTAAGAGTCAGGTATCATAAGACTGCACAATTAAAGGGAATTGCAGCTTTTCTTGTGAATGAAAAACCCAGTGCTTTTCTCTAAAATAGTAGTGCTTCTTGGGGCAGAGGCAGGGGGTGGAATAAGTTAATTTTATTTTTTTTTAATGAATCTGCTGACTAAATTAATTGTAAATCTCAGCCCAACTGAGTGCTCAGTGGCTCTTTTTCATATGCTAACAGAGTAATATTGATGCCTCTGTCTTCCTTTCTAACTAATCCTTTCTGAAGGCTTGGCCATATGTGACATTTAAGCGGATATGAGCAGTTTTTAATGTTGATGGATACAGCTCAAGATGGGAGGTAATTTTCTCTTGCTGTGGTGGTGTTGGTGTTCCTGGTGAGAGCTGACACAGGCAGGTGTCACTGAAATCGAGGATCTAGTGCAGAGCTGGAAGTTAAGGAAAAGTGTCATCTCCATAAGTGCTCAGTGGGGTTTCTCAGACCTGTGGCTGAGTATGAGCATATAATTGATTTTTTTCAGTTCACTGGACAAACTAGAGGAGGGGAAAAATAAATTCAGTTTTGGTTTTTCAAGGCTTTTTAAAAAATGAATGCCTTATGTAAAAATAGATATTTTTTTGGTGAAAATGCTTCAGAAGATTTGTGGGTAACTTTGGTACTTGAATATACCTTTGATAAAATGTTTGACTGGAAAAGGAAAAGAAACAAAAACCCCCAAACCCAACACCTCTCATCTCTGTCTGTGACCTGGTACCTTCACACTGGCAGCCCCACTGAGGGCTTTGCTGTCCCTCCTCTGGCAGAATAGGGGGTTTGCTGATATCTTCACCCATCTCATTTCCTACATTTCCCCTCCCCAGCCACGTTTCCAGGGGACAAGAGGCAGCCTTGCCTCTGTGGGAAGATGGGAAATAGCATAAGTTACTTTGGAAAACTGAGAAGGCTTGGCATGAACAATTAAATTGTGTTTTCATCCACAGCCTTGTATGTTATTAACTGGCATGAATTTTGCCTGAGTAACACACATCTGTCTACCAGCCCTTCCCTCTGTCCTGCTGGTCCCTCACCCCTCAAACTTGATGCTGCAGCTCTGCTTTGTCCCTCAGCTCAAGGCATCTGCCTGCTTTGACAATTCTGCCCAGCTTTTGGGCTGTGCTATGTAATTCAGAGTCCTCCAGTGCCAGCTGAAAAATAGTTTGGTTTCTTTGCTCCTTGATCTCTGGGAGAGCCCCTCCATGGTTTGGGGGTTATGGGGGAGTGTGTGTGGGCTGCCAGGGGATGTCTCTCTGCATGAAGAATGAAATCATTTAGTAAACCTGACAAAAGTGCAACCTCCCCAAGCTTCTTCCCACCAGCACTTTGCCCTGCTGCTGGCTTTACCTTCTACTCTTTCTGCTCCCTCCCTCCTTTCTGTGGCATACATTGAGAGAGAAATGTTGCTGTGAAAAAAGCACTGAAGGCAGTGCCAAGTGGTGCAGAGACAATCGAGTGTTGCTTTTCCAGGTCAGACAGGAGATTTGACATTTGCCTGGGCAGCGGCTGAAGCCGGGAAATCTTATTAAAAGAAGGAGAATTATCAAGTTCTGTGGATTTAGAGGAGGGTTTATTTGTTGTTGTTTTAACTTGCTGTTATTGCTGTAAGCAGAAATCCGAGTGTATGGAAGGGTGCTGTGCTGTTGGCAGGCCTGGCAGCAGCTCCCTCTCCATAGCCAGGGCTCAGGATGAAGGACGTGCCAGTAGCAGCTCGCAGCCCTTCCCCTGCCTCAGGAGCAGCTCTGCCTGCAGTGAGCCTGGCACAGGCAGTGCCTGGCACAGCTTGGGCTTTGCTGAAGGTGCAAAGCAGCTGAGCCCTCGGGCACTCACTGCTCTGTGCCCGGCTCCTGGCTGTGCCCAGGTCTCTCCCGTGGTGCTGCAGTAATAATCCATTGCTACAGTAGGACAAGACACCTTTGGCCCTGCCATGGCTCGGGGTTTGCTCTCTGCCACAGAGCCCTGCTAAAGCAATAAGCTGTTTTCTGTACTCCACAGCACTTCGACCTTGTTAATCACTCTGGGCTTAAATAATTAGCTACTGCAAATGTTTATATAAGGAGAAAATAAAGCCTCAAGCCGCGAGGTTTTTGTTGTACCTTTTTCTTCCCTCTTCTCTCTGTGGCGCCTTGTGCGTAAATTTTGAAGTCTTGAAGTTTATAGCCTGCCCCAGCTGTATTTCTCAAAGCAGTGTGTTCCTGGTACTCTGCCCTGCACTTGGTGCTGCAGAGAGAGCAGTGAACTTAGCTGAGGCACTGATTTCCTCCCTCTCCCTTCAGTCCCTTGCTTATCTTCTCAGTGTCAGGGCTCTGACTCTTTCTCTCTCTCTCTCTCTCCCTTTTTCTTTCTCTCTTTCTCTCCATCTCTTGCAGTATGCAGTACTGGGCCAGGAGGCTGGAGCAGGAGATTGATGGAGTGATGAGGATATTTGGTGGAGTCCAGCAGCTCAGAAAGGTAAGCTGTCTTTTACCTGTGCTGCCTTTCTTGTGGCTATGAATGTTCCCATCTGCAGAATTCACCTGTGTGAACACTTGCACTCAGTCACCCTCTCAGCTCACTCCATGTGCAGGGTCATGGCTAGCTGTGCTCCTGGTTCCTGGCCAGTCAGATGCATTTATCAAGCGTGTGAGAGTGAGTGTGGTCTGTATCTGTCTGTCTCTGAGGCTTCATGTCACTGCTATCTGAGCATGCACCTCTCAGGTTTTTCCTATATGACACACTAAAAAATATTAAAATCATTTAACTTTTCCTCTAGGGACTGAAGGTAGTTTAATTTGTGTGTTAAATTTAAACTTGTGTTGACAAAGCAGGAAATGTTGAAAGGATAATTTTGCTAGCCATTGGAAGCGCCTTGCTTTTAAATACACATTGCAGGTAAAACTGTAATTGTTTGGATACTGTTTCCAAGTGCCAGAAAACAAAATTCAGTTACTGATGCTGGCATCTGCCTCCTGCTCCCTGAGTTAGCACCAGGATGCAGAGACAGCAGAAGCCAGACCTGCTCTTCTCCTAGCAGCAGTGCTCTGGGCTGGGTTAGGGCACTTACAGAACAGCTTCATTGGGGCTTATTAGGTTTGGGATCCAACAGCCTTTGAAACCTTCCCTGCTTCCCTTTCCTTGTAAAACCCTGTTTCCCCTTGCCCACACTCTTGTGCTGACTAGCTGATTTGGAATTGAGCAATTTGGAATAACAGTTATGGTGTTAATCTAAAGAAAATAGGCTTCTCTAGAGTGATAAATATGTTACCCCAGAAAAAAGCATGGGTGTATTTGTGTTTTCTGGTGACAGTGACATGTTCTTCTCAGATGCCAATACTTTATGGGACTCCTACTGTCTGTCTTGCACTAGTAGCTATATTGGCTTAAACAGAACTGCTGAAATTTTATACTGTTGGTTGTAACCCATTGTCTAAAGACAGAGGTCACACTATTTTCTTTTAAATGCATTTTGAAATTAGTTTACCTGAAGGCTTGCAAAACTCTTCATGGTTCATCCATTCATTCGTGTTCATATTGAGCTCTTGAATGGTGTATCTGGGCTTTGTGTGCATTCATTTCAAGTGAACTTCAAGTGGATTGATATAAACTTCATGTGCAGCATGAAAAGCTTATACACCCACTTGGGTTTCAACAGATATTTCTGAATGTAGCCATGCATTTGTGCAATGCAGTTTTGCATGTTGGCAGGATCTTAGAGCTGGGGATGTTTTCCAGGCAATACAAGGGTGCAACAGCCAGCATTCTCTTCAGCAGAGCATAGTCATAAAAACAAAAGGATTGCTACTACATTTTTGTACATGTCCTCTCTTACAATTTATTCTTATTAGCTTTGATTTTACTCCTTTGCATGTTAAATAGGCATATCATGTAATTTTTTTAATGCCATAATTAAAGAGAAATTACACCTCCAATTTGCCAGCACTTGACTCCTATTGGCCAGTCAGTCAATTACAGGTAAGAGAGCTTCCCACTTTTCCTTTTTAATTCTTCTGGTAGAACATTATGCAGTACTTCAATGGATTAATACTGGATAAACTGACTACAGAGGGATTGAAGGGTTTTTTTCAAAATCTGTTCTGGAATCTTCTTGTAAAGGGAGGCAGCTAATTATTGTATCTAGTAAATGCATAAACCAGCTGAAGCCAAGAAATGAGCTGCTGAAAATTCCACTGTGCAGCTGTTTGAACACCAGAAAGGACTGGTGGAGGCTGTCTGCTGATCTCTAGGGGAGAACTTGGGATGTGGAGTTCAGGTTTGATTCCTAGATGCAATATCAAGTGGATGATACTTAAGAACCACCTTGCTTGCTAGTGCACTCTAGCACAGCTTCACTGATGGAAAATGGCATGGAGTGCTTCACCCTGAAGAACTCAGAGCTGTACCTGCAGGGAGTCCTTACCCACCAGTTGCACACAGGTTCATCAGGGTTACAGCACGGGAGCTGTCTAATGTCATAAAGTGGCACTGTAACCTACTAGGAGACATGGATTTTAAAAGCTAAATTTAAAAAAAAAGTCCATATGCTGTTGTAGCCACACTAAAAATTTAGAGGGTGGGCAGGCACAGGGGGAAGGAAGAGCCCCTGAGGAGCTATGGGAGCTGAAACATGGTGTAGCTGGAAGCTAATTCCACCCACTGGGATTTCACAGGAAGATTTATTATTAAGCAAGAGTAGACCCATGCAGGGTAGGATAAAGAAAAATGAGACAAGCAGAGTCTGTTTTTTGCTAAAAGTTGCTGATGTTCTTTGAGTTTGCTGTGTTGGCCTGGGACATGTCTGGAGAAAAGACTTCTGGTTCATTATGCAGTGATATTAGAAAAGTGCTCCAGTTGGGGGGAAAGTGCTCCAGTGTTACCAAAGACAGAACAGGTCCTTCTGGATTTGATGAGGTTGTGAGGTGGTGGATTCCACTGCTAGCTCTCATGGGACTATGAAGCTGTAAGCACTGGAGGTGGGTTCATGCCAGAAATGAATCTTCTCTTTCCAGACCTGACTACCAAAGTGACAGACAAAATAATAAAAAATACCTTCTCTGAGATTTGCCAGGTTTACTTACAAATATTTTTTCTTGGGTTGCTGGGAAAGAATGAAGACCTGTTCTTTGGTTATTGCCTGAAATCATAACTGTTATGGCATATGAGGCATGAAATTTATTGTCAGAAATATGGTGTCCAGGAACATAACAGTGCTGCATATTTTATCTTCCTGGAGTGCTGCCCATCCCAGAAAGATTTTTGTTTTAACTCTTCAGTCATTTCCTTGAGTTGGGGTACTAACTGTTCAATGCCCCTGCTTCCCTTCTGTCCTGCCAGGTGGACAGGCAATCCCCTGGGGAGTTTTTCCAAGCTTGTACCATGCATATGCTCCTTTGCACAAGGGGACTATTTTTCTGAGCAATTACAGGAGGGCGAGAAGCTCTGAGATGTAAAGGGGAGTCATGCCAAGGGCTCCTCTTTCAGCTGTGAGGTACTACCTTGCTTCTCTCCTAATGTACAGACCTTGAAAACACTGAAGTGCAAATGTCCCCATTAGACTGGCTCTGATGGGCCACTCATACAACTGAACACTGTGGGCTTGGAGCTGTATGGAGGACCATGGCCTTGCTGAGATGATTCTCTGCCTGGAGAAGTCAGTGTTCAGCCCTTGGGGTGCCTGTAATGCAGTATCCTGTTGGCTGGCTGGTTCCTCCAGGCATGCCTCGAAACAAATCCCAGCACTTGGATCAGGGCATGTTGCTCTGCTTCCCTATCCTCGCCTCCCTCGCAGCTCACCAGAGATAATTGAGAGCACAAATCATTGCTAATTTAGCTCTGACTGGCACAATGATATGTGGGACCCTATAATACTGGCTGAATAGACTGGCATTCTTAAAATAGTTATTTCTAGAATAAGGAATATTGTACTAAAAATACAACTCTTTGATTTCCATATTTTTTTTTTCTGTCAGCGACTTCTTTGTGGCTACAGTGGACTCTTCACTTTCAGAAACAAAAAAAATATGTTGTTTTGACATTTCTTGCTACACCACACTACATTTCTATATTTTTTTAGTTTTTTGGCACAAGTAAAAGTTACTGACTTTAGTAAAAAATGAATTAGTACTTTTGTTTCCAGCCTAGATGCTGCAAAACCTGCTCCGGGGTAGACTGTACTCAAGAGATCTCCCATGCTGGCGCAGCCCTGTCCCAGCCTCCCAGTGCCCTGCTGTGCTGGCACTCGTGGCAGGACCGATGACAGCAGAGCTGTGTGTGCTGCTGGGTTTTGTGCCTCACTGAGCAGCTCCCCTGGATGTTGTGTTAAAACTCCTTTTCTGTATAGCTGGGCTGAGGCTCAAATCTGCCCTGGCTTGTTACCTAAATTGTGTTTGATCCTGTGTCTCCTGAGGTGAACAGCGAGCTGTTCAGAACATCCCCTCCTGCTCCTCTGGTACCTGTTACCCTGGCTGCCTCCAATGGCCTTTTTCCTCACTGGCATTTACTGAGGAAGCCAAAGCCTTTCAACTGAGAGGGGGAAGAGCTAAGAGATGTAAATGCTGAGCCCTCTTCCCTGCTCTGTCCTCCTTTCTTCCTCAGGTTGTCTTTCCTGAGGACTGCTTCCATAGCAGGACAGAACTCTCTCCTGGAGGTGCCATGCCCTCCAGACAGGATTTAGCAGGGGTAGGCTGGGCAGCAGAGCTGGATCTGAACTGCACTTGCTTTTCCTCTCCAACCTGTCAAGTTGGTTTTGTACCTTCTTCCCTTTCCTCTGGGCAGCCAAGGGAAGTCAAGAGAGAGTGTCTGGGTCTGCCTTGCTGGTGTATGACTGGGAGATGAGGATTCTGCTGGCCTTGGTGATGAGGAAGCACTCAGTGTGTAAAGGGTGAGATGGCCCCAAACCTGAGCCCAGGGTGGGATGTGGGGAGCAACCTGCTGGCTGAGCTGGGCAGGGGAGCCTCTGCCTGACCTGTGCTTGGTCCTCACATGTGTGACTGCACAGAAAGGAGGGTGGGCCTAGGAAAAGGGAGACTTATGCTGTACCCTCTGGGATGCAGTTCCCCAAGGAGTTTGATGATTGTGGCACAGCAGAAGTGGCTCAGCTTGCTCCTTGTAATCCATATCTGATATTTTACTTCAGTGGATTTTCATGTCTGTCTTCTTGCTTTCTTGTTCGTTCCTCTGGGTTTTTCTGGCAGGGAAGCACTCTGCTGGCCAGGGCTAGGGGCAGAGTGACCAGGATGTGTGCAGGTGTCCCCACCTTTTGTCTGCTTCAGCTTGCATGTCCCTTCTGCTCTGTGCTGCTTCTCTGATATATCCCCTCTTGTTTTCAAAGCATGCCCATGCTTTAGTTGAGGCAGCTGCAGGTGAGGAACAGTGATTGAGCTGTGCACAAACAAGAACTTGAATTAAAAAAAAATAGTAATACTGACAGAGTTTTGCCTTGGGTCTGAAGAGCTGAAGTGGCATCTGCCTTGTGTAGTGCTGCAGTCACTAGCACCCCTCCTGTGGTGGGGTCTCTGCAGTGCTGAGTGTTTCATGTGGCTCTGGGAGTGCATCCCTTACAAAACTGCTGGCACAGAGCTAGAGCCTCTTTAATGCCAGCACTAGGAGGTGAGACATGCTCTTATCAAAGGAGCTGTCAGGGTTTTCTGTTCAACTTTTTTGATCTTGGGTAACTTCTGGAATAATAATAAATTAGCCTAAATCTCCCAAGCAACTGTGGTATTACATGATGTTTAATTTGTTCTTTTGTTTTCTCTGGGTATAGAAACGCTCAGCTGGTCATTCTGTAGGGCTGGAGAATCTGAGAAGTGTTAATGGAATTTTAAATGAAGGATGCAAGACAATCAGAGTTCCCCTGCACAATGCTCTGGACAGTGTCTGAGAAGCCTGTCTGCTTCCAAATGGCTCTGTCACACAGACTGGACATTCACAGAAACAGTGACGTGGTCCTTATCCCCAACATGGCAGAGTTGGAAATAAGATCCTAATCTGATATTCAATCCAGTACTATCTTCAAAACACCATAGCAGAATTCATCTGGCCTTTTCCCTCTGAGATGTCAGCCCCAGCCCCCAGAATGGGAGATGAGTGATGCCCAGTGGCTGCACTGTGCTCAACAGATTTGAGAGGAGTTTGAATCCAAAGCTTGGGCAACACAGAGAGCAAGCTGCTTATGCTACAGCAGTACTGAATGCCTGCCCTCTTCCAGATGCTGCCAGGGTGAAAGGACCTTACTGAGGTTTCCAACAGCTAGTGCCCATGTGGGGACTGCCCAGGTGTATGGGCTCTGTACCCCAGTGAGAGGATGCCTAGCTCCAAGCCCTTGCTTCCCAAGCTCATTCATAATGTATCTGATCCTTGCCTTCCCCTCCTGTTTTCCCTCCCCCTCTCCTAGCAGCATGCACACAGCCTGCTTCCGCACACCATCACTGTGCCCTCCCCTGCTCCTCATGTTTGATAAGAGGAAGTGCGCGATGCCAGATAAACACATTCCTGTTCCAAACAGCTTGGGTTTATTTTAATCTGCCTGGGCCGTTCAGCAGCCTCAGCACTCTGTTCAGCACTCAGTGCAAAGCCAACACTGTATTACCAAGGAGGAGCAGTTAAATGTCCTTAGGCCTTGCAGCAGCTTGGTTGGGAGAGGGGGATCCTCTGGCACCCCTTGCTTAGGCCAGTGTGTGCCATGGTTAGCCTCCTTACACCCATCATCTCACTTCTCACTCCTTCTCTCTACTAGAACCATATTGCATCTGTACTGCGAGATGTCAGGGAAACATATGCTCCAGCTTTTAGTACATTTGCATAATTAGAGTAATGTGTATGAATAATTTATAGCTGTATGTGGCTGCTCAGTGTGTGACGTTAGCACCCCTCACTAAATCCTTTCCAGTGGGTGGTGCAGATCCTGCACCAGAGCCATTGTGCCGATGCAGTGTGCAGCCTCTTGGTAGATGCAGGAGCCCTGCTTTGAGACATCAGGGTGTGCGTCTATCTCTGTGGTTGGTCTGTGTGTGTATATATGTATTTAGTGGAGAAAGATGGGCTTTTACAGTTCTAAGGGAAGAGCAGGTTAGCAGTCTCAGAAGCTAAAATCCCTTAGACTTAGGCTTAGTACTTGCTCCGTTTATGCAGAAGCTGCAAATGAAAATGTTCTGCAACATTTGAAAGCGGAGGCAGGGATTTTTCTAGCAGGACTCAGGTGTGACTAGTTTGTGTTCCAGGATTATGTTTCTGGGGTTTTTTTTAAATTACTTTTACAGATCATAAAACTTAGCAGCTTGCAGGGGAGAGGGATAAACATGCCTGCACTGTCACAGAGCTTGATCTCAATCACCTGGTCAATAAATAGTAGCAAAGAATTGCCTGGACACTGTCTCTCTATTTACCAGATCTTTAATGTGTGAGTTCTCATGCTGGAAAGCCCAGAGTGCCAGGTAGGTGCTTTGAAGGAGTGATCTGAGTCGCTGAATCCTGGTATTTATGTTCCTGTTAACTTTAGTTTAAACTATATTTGGTCCTTTCCAAATGTTTTCCTTGGCTGGAAAGCGCTGTGTAAACTGGAATGAAGGGGAAGCATGCACAGTTACTGACTCATTAGTATTATCCACTGGGAAACTGAGGCAGGTGGTTAAGCTGAGCAGTCTGGATTGTTCTCCATTGTGGGTACAGCCAGCATGTCCATGGAGGAGGGTTTGTTTAGAAACTTAACAGGCAGAGTAATAGTCCTTAAAGCCCTTGCTTTGAACCTTTCCACTTTACAGAATTACTTTGTAAAGATAATACACTTGCAGCCAGTTGATGAGTTTGCACAATCAGAGGGAATCGCTGTTGAGTTTCATGGAGTAATTTCTGATTTATATTGCTGTCAGTGACAAGTTAAATGAGCCCAGCGTTCAACAGAGTGATGTTCAGGTGTGTGCATCTCCTGAGTGCACTGCTTTGCATTTAGTGTCCAAAAATGTACCTGATGTACCCAGCCAGTCAACAAGCATGTTTGTAAAACCCTCATGAATATTCAGTGAAACTCTTTGAATTGATGCTGTTGCCATTACAGAGCCATATGAGTCCATGGGAAGGATGAGACCTTGGTTGATGTTTCTGGAAGCCTCCCTCATCCAGGTTGTCCTGCCGTTGACTCAAGGAGCGTGTGTGGTCCCCACATTCATTTCAACTGAAGTTGTTAACTTCAGGCTGTGTTTAAGAATAAAGCAAGGCAAAATCCATACCAACTCTGCCAGAATGCAGCATGAATAATTAGATGGAGATCATTAAAGTTTCCCTTCTTAAAAACATACATAGATTATTCTTTAATGGAAAGTTAATTGCTTTATTATTCTCTCCAGATGGTTCTTTTCCTTTACATTCACAGGGGAATTGATATAGCCTGGAATTCAGTCTCCTGTGAACAGAGCTGATAACCAAAAATGCAACTCTATCACTGATCAAGATACAAAACATAGAAAATATGTATTTCTATTTCATCATAGTTTCAGATTTTTCCCATTGTATGTTTTTAAACATTATTTATGGGCTTTAAGTGTCCCTTCAACTTGAAATGCTGCAGGCTGGGGAGTTTGCATTTCTCTTCCTGACAGGTTTGTCAAGCAAGCACTAGGTATTGGAGACTACTGGATCCTGGCATTCTTGTGGATGAGCCATCACTTCCATTCATCACTGGACTGCAGAGGAGTGAATATGCAGTTATACTGAAAGGTTTAAAGAAGGAAACTGTCATTAGATACTTGAGTTTATTGTGTGGAGGAAGCAGCAAGATGTGTCACATCTCCTTTGTTCAGTGTGTAGAACTGCAGGAATGCTTGGGAAGCTGGGGAGGTCAGGGAGGAGGTGACTTCTCAAGGGCACAGTTGTGGTTGTTATATTCCAGCGTGGCTCCAGCCTGTAAATTGCAGCGGGCACTTTGCATGTTAAGTGAGCATGTTTATCGTGCCTCATTAGAGCACATCACCTCTGACATCTGAAGTGAATAACTTGAATGGGCCCCTTATTTCAAACACCCACCCGTGCCAACCTATTGGCCTGCAATGATGCTGCCAGTTTTATAGGTACTTATTTCCTTTTAATTATTTAGAGTTAAGATATTATTGTAAGGGAGAGAGAAGAGTGGAGTCTTATTAGATCAGTCTTGTTTTCCTCATAAGCAGATCAACTGGACTTCAGTACTGGAGAGCTTTGCTTAAAGGCTGAGAATCTGTGCTCTGGTTAAAACTGTAGTTTGCTATTGTTTTATTGAAAGAGATGGCTCTGCTTTTGGAGGAACTGCCTCTTGGGAGACTCCAGATCTTGGTAACCATCAGGGGTCTGTAGCTTTCCAACCCTTGCATCCTTTGCATCTTACTCTGATAATTCTGCATACAACGAGCTTGAAAAGCTCCACACTCTTTTATGTCTTAGGGATAAACCAGGTTCTCTCATGATTTGGGAGGTCGTGTACAGAGCAGAGGGAAGGAAGGTGAACAGGCTAAGGAAGAAATGTAGCAGGAAGGTGATGGTAATGGTTATGGATTCTCCTTCCTCTTCTGTTGCTCTTGGGCTGATCAATGCCAACTGATACATGTGGGGCATTCCTCCTTTATTTTGATGTATTTTGGAGGATTTCTCTGTTTCATTATTTTAGATTTATGTTTGGGCTTGCTCGTTGTGATTCAGTTATTCACTGAGCTTGAGATTTTATTGACTTTTCTCCCTTTTCTGACTGACCTTTCACACCTGGAAGAATCCAAGACAGATTTAGTATGTGTTTGTTCAGCACCTACTATAACCAACAGTGTCATGCTTTTTGGACACTGACCATAGTATAAATATTAAATAGTGAGTAAGAGCAGTGAGAAAAATCCTGCCTGAATGAAACATGAGATTTACTGATGCGAAGAGAGGCTGGGAATGAGAGGCATGGCTGTTTCTACCAGGGCAGTTTCCTAAATGACTGATGTGGCTTGGACTGGTGGCAGGATCTAAATGTCTGCATGTGTCAGGAGCCACTCTAGGGATTGTTTAAGCAGTAGCATTAGTTATCATCTGTTGGATGCCCAAGCAAAGCCTTTGCTTGTAGCTAGGAGGGAAGGATCAGATTTTCTATTCCCTGCTGTGACTGTAAGGCCAGGTAAATAGAGAAGAAGGAGACAGCAGGGGGTTTATGTGACTTGAGGAGCAAAAAAGATTGTAATGGTAAATGTTGGATTACTTTTAAAAACAAGTAGGTCATTGAAGAGACCATGGTTGGTGAACAGAAAAAGAAAAAACGTGGATTTATTCCTTGTTCTTCTAAGATTTGTTACACTATAAAGCTCACATCACTGCTCAGCGTGCTGTCATTTTTAATTTTGGAAGTTCTTTGTTTCTGTCAGTGGTCCAGCAAAGATGATACTAGACCTGATTAAGGGCCTGGGATCTTCAAAGGAGCCTTGGTTCCCAGTTTCCTTGGGCATTGAGTAGGCTGGGCCTTACTGTAGTGCTTGCTGGGAACATCAGCTGTTGCTCTGTTTCCTGCTCTAGCAGGATTTGCATGTGACTCCACAGCCAACTCAGATTGCTTAAAATTCAACTTATCTTTTGTCTTCTGCCCCTTTCTCAGAGTGCTGGCATGCAAGAAAAACATCGTCCCCATCCCTGCCTTTTGTAGAAAGCAACAGATGGTTACCTAACATTCAGTGATAATAATTTGCTGTGAGGTATATACATGGAATATTCATAGCATTGCTACTGGGTATGTCCAATTCTGAGTAGAAACAATACCTCCAATATGTTCTGAAGTGCCCAGTGACTTGGTATTCACTGAAAAAGAAATCCTGGCACAGTAATACCATGCTTACCTCTAGTTCATTTCATGGCTGATTATTAAAATTACTTGCACACAAGTACATCTCAAAACTGGAAAGAAGAAAAACATCCAAGTTTGGCTCTGTAAATAAGAAATTGAGGCTTAGATGAGGAAAACCCTTATTCTGCACAGCGAGTCTGATGGAGAGCTGGGGAGGGAACCTCTGAATCCCAACTCCAGGGCATATCTACCAAATGTCTTCCTTAATAACAACTGTTCAGTTTGTCTCTTCTGGCTCATTACTACATCTGCTAGCACTGAGCAGTGAATCCTAGGAAATGCAAGTGAGAGAGAGAAACTTTCAGCTTTGAATTCTCCCTTAGGAAACTTATTTCTGGCAAGTTTCACAAGTGGCAGCTTCTTGTTTATATTCATAGGGCTTACAACACATGGCATTTTCTTGTTGGCTCTGCCCTCAGCTCTGTCCCATGACTGAAGTGATAAGCCATCATTCTGTCCTTGCCTCTGCTGTTGGTGTGGGTTTTTAGGGCTGTGCTCCTGATGCAGAGCCCAAGCAGCAGTTGATTGCCAGCTCTCCCTCCTCCTTAGATGTGTGCTAGCTTTCAAACGACATTTTGAGGTGCCTGAAGCATTCTGTGGAAGAAAATTAATTGGTTTTGACAAACCACAGCAGTCCCTTGGGTGCCTGGGAGTGCAACATTTATTGAAACCAGGCAGGAAATCAAAACATTCTGGTGTTCACTCACCTCCACTGCAGATGTATTAAAAATAGTAAAAAATCCTTAACCTTCCTCTGGATTTTTCACTCTGACATTTGGATCATCCACTGACTTTCTAATAAAACCTCCTTTTTCTTTTAGAAGAGAGTTTAGTGGTCATGATAGATGCCAGAATGACAGCCCAGGGAGTAGATGGTCTCTGTTTACCCACAGAGCAAATGCAGCATCAGGGCAAACGTACTCGCCATTGTACTTCCACCTTGACCTACAGCATCCCAAAGGAGGGTAGGGAATTGCAGGTTTTCAGCACTTCTAGATTTGACCTCTCTGCTTACACAACTTAATAAGGAATCAGCCTTCTCCTGCTATTGCAGTGCAGTATTAAGGAAGGATTTTTCATCACAGCTCAGTGCAAACCTCAGACTGAAAACACTCTGCTAGCAGAAACCATCTCCTAGCCCCACTCTTAGAGGAGCCTGGTCCGTCTTCCAAACATATTGGTTACAATCTGAGTAATTTCTAAAACATACGCTGATACCCAGTGCAAGGTAAAGAAGATCGCTTTATACATGACACGTGTGTTATATGGGTGTGGGTGCCCTTCAGTCAGCCACTGGCTTGAGGTTGCTGCTCTGCTCTGTGCAGAGCTGCTGATGGGAGTCATTAAGTTGCCATCAAGTTTGAATTAGTGTTGATTCACCTCTAAAAAATAACCAGCAGTGTTCTTCACACAGCTATGGATGCAGGGCTGGGAAATGAGGGGAGTAATTTTTAAGCAAAAGCTGCTTACTGCCCAGGTGCAGTCACAAAATAAGGTTGGGGTTTTACACAGGATATCCACTTGCCAGCCTGTAAAGTGGCATATCATTTCTGGACTGAGCCCTGCTTGATGAGGCAATCTTTTTAGAGGTCTTTTGGTGTCCATGGGCATCCCCAGAAGTGGTATCAGTAGAGGAAAGCCATATACTTTCAGCCTGTAGGATCAGGTTTTTCATAGATTCTAGCCTCACAGACTGGAAGCAGTATTGGAGCCACTGGAAAGGCTGATTGGAAAGGACAAATGATGCAATGGGATTTACTCAGCTCCTGCAGAACCTTATTGCAATAGATTTCTGGGGGTTTAGCAGGTTCTTTTTGTGTTGTCCATCACCACAAGATTCATATGGGTATGGTACAGCTGCAGACTCTGAAGGTGTAAACAATACGGGCTGTGTAAGGCAGAAGTTCCTGATGTCCTTCTATGTCCTCTGTACTTGCAAGTGCCAGACAGAGGTGGGACACCAGCTTTGGCAGTGTGAGTTTCTAAACTCTGCAAGTGGACCAAAGCTCCTGCTAGTGTCTGGAGTGACAGAAATGGGGAAGTGATGAGGCAGCATTTGCTTCTAAAGAGTTGCTGTGGTTTGGCTCCTCTCAGTTGCTGCTGGCAGAGGTGGAGCAGGGGTGTGTGGAGGGGACAAATGGGGAGCCAGCCCTAGGAGGTCCTTGAGAAGAGCAGGGAATGTGACTGCGGCAGAGAGGGGAGGGGTGGCAATGGCTGCTGGCTCTGCATCACCCAGACGGTGACAACTCCTTCAGCAATTAATTAGCACAGCTGAGAGCCTGAGCTCGGTGCTAAAGGTGAGCTGCACTTGTACCAGCAGAGATGCACAAAGGCTTTATTGTCTGGCCTGGGACCTTGCTGGGGGCTTCTCTTGGTGCTTGTTACTGCAATACTTCTACAGGCTATTCATGATCTTGTAGAATAGCTGTAGAAGCATTGTCTTAAAAGTTCAGCAATGTGGGAGACCAAAGAGAAATCCTAAATCAGCAATCCTAAATGAAGCTTTGGCAGGTCTGGGTACTGCAAAAGAATTACTGCATAGGTTTCTTCTTCACCTTTTTTCTCGTCTAATGATCCTGCTTTCTGGCATAACAATTACCTGCTTTGGATATCAATGTATATGGGAAACTGGCTGGAGCTAAAATGGTAAATTAACTGCTTTGAAGCTTATGTCCCAGATGTCAGTAGTGATAGATTCTGTTGAGTGGTTTCTAGCTAGAAAAGACTTTGAGCGGTGTCATTTTTCATGGGAAAACTTCCTATATGCTTCTCCAGGAGGTTTTTCTGGACAATTAAGTGACATGCTGTATGCAGAAATAACATGAATTCAGAGAGCTTTAGCACTTCATCTTCTGTGACACACCATACACGGGATGTCAGTGGTAACCACGGGTTTGGCCCTTGGTCTCAGCTACTTCTGCAGAACCAGGGTTTTCCACCCCTGCTGTCACCCTTAACCAGCAGGACTCCTGTGGTGTTTGTTTTATGAATGGTTGGCACACTGTGAAGCTGGGACATGCGAAGATCTATGGCAGAGGAAATGCCATCCTACATTGATCCACTGAATGGCATAGTGAGCACCAAGGCCTTTCAGCTCCTGATCCAGTCTGGTAACAGAGACACTCTGGACAAGGTGGACGTGTCATGGCAATGAAGATTTTCAGGCAACTGAATGGCAACTTCTTTTTCTGTCTGTAATAGACTAATAAAGTTATTCTCACAAGGAGCACCTCTTTGGGAAACCAAAGTGTGCTGCTGATCACATACTTGGCAACATGGCAATGAAGTCTGGGGGGAAACTCAGCAAAAATCATCATTTTTAGATGCATGCAGTGTTCCATGGGCCTTGCCAAGGGAGAGGTACAACACAGATTGTGATTTGGCTTTCAGAGTTCCCCCCAAAGATCACCCTCTGCTGGCACTGGTTGTTTCAGTCCGTGTATGGCTCCATCTCCTCCCAGGAGTTGAGCCCCCTGAGATTTTCCTTGCTTGACTCCTCTGTGCCAGCAGTCCTGAGGTTCCTGCTGCTTTGCATTACAGCCATGTGTCAAGAAATCCCAGCTCCTGAGGTCAAGTGCTAAGCATTTGCTTCTTTATCAGATATTTACTTAGGAGGATTTCATTATACTGAATCTACTAGCTTTGAATAAATTCACATGCCATAAATTTGTTCTTGCTCTTTCTGAAGGGACTTGTATGCTAGAGAAAACTTCGAAGACAACCATTTATACCAAAAGCAATTACTTTTGTGGTAATTTTGTATGTATTTTACTGCAGATACTGTATTTCTGTTTGACTATGAGCTTTCTCCCAGCTGGCACTGCTGTGCTGGAAGTAGAAAAAGTCAGATACTTGAATTCTGCGTGCCTCAACATTTTCGTATTGTTAACATTGAATGTATTTGTCTGTGCACTTATTTGAACAAACTCCATTTGTCTGAATGTATAGGTTGATCTTATCAAAATTCACTTGTAGTTGCTACATGTTAAGTGAGAGGTGGGGTTGTTTTGTTTTCTTAGTGTTGGTTGATTTGGGATTTTTTTTGCAACACCACTGTCAGCTTCTGGTTAATAGATTTCTTCACCCAAGTGGTAGAGTTGGTTTTTCATGACACTGCAGAGGGCATGTCCAAAGCCTCCTCATTCAGCTCATGAGTATCCAGGAACCATACTCTGTAGTATGGTTAAGCTGAAGCAGTGGCAAAAGCAGCTTACTATATTATTGGGAATAATAAACCTGTAAAAAAATCATTCTGCAAATAACTTTCAAATGTGTGATGGGGCAAAGTTGAATTCTTCACATCAGCAGTTGGTTTGCTCCTTGAAAACCATGTCATCTACACAGGAACTCTTTCTGGTGTCTCAGCTGCAGCCCTCTGCACCCAGGATCTCCTGCAATCACTTTACCAAGTCCAAAACACATCAGGAGGAAAAGCTTAATTAAGAGTTTAAGCAGTTAGGCCTGATAATCCACTAAGTCCTCTCTCAACTGGTTTGCTTTACACACTCTGTTTCAGCAGGTAAGTCTTAGTGGTCCTTGTGATAAGAAAAAGCCATTCTTTGGGGCTGAGGTTTGGTTTACCAAAACTGTTGGTTGCATAGGTATCAGTGGGCATAATAGCTGTTTATCCTACAGCCCTTAGCATTTCCAGAGGGCAAACATACATGACTGCTTCTGAAAATGGGCAAGGGAAAACTGGAGGAATGTGTACTAAAGTGAAGCATGTTCATATTAAAATCCAGAAGGGGAGATCTATTTTTTTCTTCATCATAAGTTTCTCATTAACAAGATTAATTTCATTTACAAGTGGCTCATTAGCTAGTTTGAAAAAGGAAAACCAAACCAAAAACCTTAAAGAAATGTAGGTCCCTGTTAAACTGCAAATTCCATGCTGGATTATTGTTTTATGGGAACCAGTGACAGTTATACTGTACATATCTATGTATTTCACCAGAAAGAAAAATCTGTTTTCCAGGGAAACTGTTATACAGAAAAAAAATTATTTAATAATAAGCTGTTGCTATTACAGTATATAATACTTGTGCTCAAGCCTGAATCTGAAATGAACAAAAAATGTGTCATCTGAACAGCCTTCAACATCCCAGTCTAAACTTTGTGGCTAGCTTTAACCCTTGCAATAGAATGATGAAGGAAATCACTTAAACCTTCGTATTATTGCTGTAAGGGAGTAGACAGAAACATTTATCTGAGCATTTCTGTGGTATGAGAATATTGTGATTTTTTTTGGCTGTTCATTGTCCAAGTACGTCACGCACATCTGGAAGAATCTCATCTCACTTGACTTTTGACCTTTTTTCTTGCATGGCATTTGGTTTAGGATTTAATGACAAATGAAAAATTTATTTCTGGATCAGTAGGTCTGTGAAGTTTCAGTTAGTCCAGATAGGGCACAAACTTGAGCAGGTTTGCTGGTAAAAGGAAGGAAGGAAACACTTTCGTGATTCAGGCAGAAGGTAGTTGCTCAGGACATCTGTGGTTGGGTGCTGTCTCTGTCTGAGCCTGCTCTGGGAGCCTGGGCAGGATTTCTGAATCTTCCTGGTGTAGGAATCTATTGCTGGATTTCCCTCCCACAGTGAGGATTTCTGCATTCACATTCAGTGGATGTTAGTAACGCCTGCCACAGAAAAATCTAGGGACAAACTGCACATTGTTAGTTGTTTTTAAGAGGAAACCAAAAGAAAACTAAGCACACTGAGAGCATTTTGTAATTCATCTTTTGAAACTGGCACTTAATAGGTAGAAATTAGCATGAACTGAAAGCAAAGAAAAACTTTGGGCACAACAGGGCTTTGCAGCTCTTTTTGAGAATTCAGGGAGAAGTACATTTTGGCAGATTTCTAGTTGCAGCTTCTCATGTGCTATTATAGCCCTTTTCATGGGGATCCAGCAAACTCTGGAGAAATCACACTTGTGAACCCACTTAAATCTTCCCCCTGCCAGGCTTCTAAATGGGGGTCTAAGTCTCAAGCTGCTTCTAGTTGTTGTGGTCTGCCTCACTTTAAGTTATTTTCTTCATGAAAGACTGAACAGAAGTGAAATTGGTGCTGCAATAAAAGGTGTCCCTGTTTCATAAGGACCTTAGCAGCAGCTGCTGAGGACAAACATTAGCCTAAGAAGGTCTCCAGGGGTTGGCTTTGACAGAGGTAATCTTTCTTGTAATACCATTCCTAATGTGGATCTCTGTTAGCTATATGTAGTAATTTCTCCCTCTATATTTGTTCTGGTATATCTCTAGGGCTGCTTGTATGTGCTGTAGAATATTTACCGTATTTCTTTCTTTCCATCTGTGGTGTGGTCTGGTAATATGTGTCTGCTGAAGATCTGTCCTCTTCTAAACATGTAGTGTACTTCCTAGTTTCTCCTTTACTCCTTGTAGTAGGTTTGTCTTTTCCTCAAATGTCCTTCTCTGAGCACTGCATCTCTGAGCTGAGGGTACATTAAACTGAAGTTGTAGTTCCTGCTCATGGAAGGGAGACTCCAAGAAAAATGGGGAGAAACTATTCATGAGAGCATGGACTGATAAGACTAGAGGGAATGGCTTCAGTCTGAGAGTAGGCTCATATTAGATATTAAAATATCTTCCCTGTGAGGATGGTGAGGTCCTGGCACAAGCTGCCCAAAGAAGCTGTGACTGCCCTATCCCTGCAAGTGTTCCAGGCGAGGTGGGATGGTGCTCTAAGAAACCTGGTCTTGTAGAAGGTGTTACTGCCCATAGCAAGGAGGTTGAAACACAGAGATCTTTAAAGTCCTTTCCAGCCCTTTAAACCATTCTGTGATTCTATCTGCAGCATTGGGAACAGGAGTGAGAGGGCCAGAACAGCAATGTTGCCTCAGTATCTTCTGGTTCTCACTGGTGGCTCCTGTTCAGATATGCCTGTGGTCCAACAACAGGGGCTGGTCCAATATTCAGGGGTTCAGCTGGGGTAGCTACAGTCTCAAGCCTGTTGCATTTGGTTCTGGCCTATCTTCCCAGCCAGCAAATCCTTCCTGTTTATTTATATCTCTGGTCCTGACACCAGCTGTTAACAAGTGGCATCTTGATGCTTTGTGATGTCTGGAGGTGGTTTAGGAATGTTCTTACTCCTACTTCTCTTCTTTGCATTGCTTTTGCTATATAGATGATACCATAATAAAATAACACTTCACGGAGGAGTCTGTTGGATTTTGTTTTGACTATTACTGCTTGATTGCATTTGTCATTGTTTTTTCCTGTTTTTCCATGCTTTGGATTTTTTTGGTCAAACATCCAGGCATCTTAAACCATGACAAAACAAGTGTTCTTTAGGAGTAATATCAGAATTCTTGTTCAAATCTTCCCCTCCCTCTGCACCCCAGAATTCATCATCTACCCTATGCCCCACTCCAGTGTCTGAGCAGATGTTTTTTCTGTTTGTCATTTATAGCTGGCCTGCCTGTCTGGCCATTTGTCTAGAAAATCTAGATAGCTTTTAGACTGGTCAGAGGAATTCCACACCACTGACATAACTGAGCTGTGGGGAACTCTCATCTTCTCTGACCTTTTATTTGCTCCAGCTCAACAGAGGGGTACAGCATTCAGCCTGGCTCTGTGTCACATCCATGGTGTGCAAGGAAATCATGCTCACATCTCTGCTGCTGCCTCTTCTGAAGAGCAGCTCCCAGCTGTAATTTCTGCACTCAGAGGGACTTGGCAAGTGGTGGATTGACAGGATTGTCCAAACTGTCCCAGAGAGGGCCCTGGAATCTCTGGGTGTGAGCCAGTGCTGGACCTCTGCTGCTTTCCTGGGAGACCTGGGGCTGCATCACCCATCGGTTGTCCCCTAGGAAGGGAAGGGATCCAGCTGACCAAACTCAACTGGATTATGATCCTTATTTATCCTCATTGACAAAGTGATTGTTATGGCAGTTAAAATGCAGCAAAGTCAAGGAAACTTTCCAAAGCTTCTGTATTTATACTTCACTCTTTTAAAGCAGAAGGAGGCAGACCAGCTTTGCCAGTGTTTCCCATGTCCCAGGCAAATCATATTGCCAGCTCAGTCAAAACTTCTTGATGGGTGTCAGTAGAACCATCTCTTTTTTAGTTATTTTTTTATTATTATAAAATTATTATTTTATTTTTGTTTACTGGTATGCTCTGCCCCCACTTCAAGGGACTGAAGGCTGATGGTGACTTGCAAAATTAATAAATGCATAATAAATACTAAAAGCCTTTTTGTCATTACAGTTCCCAGATGTATAGTATTGACTTCACCCGCTCAGTACAAAGCTTGTACAACAGGTGGTGATCCCTTGTACCAAAACTATGGGAAATTAGAAGTATTTAATTTAAAGTCAATGTCCATATTCTTTTTAATGTGAAAATATAGCATAGCACAGTACTTAGGACTATGGGTGGAGGAATCTTCTGAAAGTCTGTAAGCAAATCTGAAGAAGATTGATTACTAATTATCAAGTCCATTCAGGAATTTGTCTTAGTTTTTTTTATGTTTCAAATTACGATAACAAGATAATGAAGACAAGTTTTCCATAGCTGTAACTGAAAGCCTGGTACAGGTTGTACTTGAGGCAACTGGGTCATCCTTTGGTTAAATTATTAAATATTCCTGCATCTCATTACTTGGCTACAGCCAAGTGAAGTCAGCAGCACATCACCTGCAAGGTGGGGGTTGATGTGACCTTAGAACTGTGCAGGTGACTTGTGTGTGAGCCACTGATGCCTGGCTGATGGGAGTTCTTATCTGTGTCCTTTTTCCCTGTTTATCAATCCATTGATTATTGATGCCCTGTGCAGTGGGACACCCCACAGAGCTACCGTGCCCCCTGTGCCAGTGGTGGGGGCTGCAGGGCTGCCTGGGCAGCTCTGGGGACACAAAGCTGTCAAGCCCAGAGGACTGATGTCCCCCTGGTCTCCTAGAGACAGACCTGTGTTCCTGTGCTCCCTGCCAAGTCATAAAATCAATCAGAAATTAAAGGCCAGATTCATGAGTTCACTTCAGCTGCTCTAGTGGTACAAACCAGCTGCAAATTCAGCTTTTATGCTGTTGCTACTTTCCCAGCTTTTATGTGTTAGCAGCTTTGCTTTTAAAAGCAGTTTTAAAATGGCTTGAGATTGATGCTTAACTTCAAAGTACTAACAAATATTGCATTGCAAATTCCTCCTTGGGCAAGTCCATGACTTTTTTTTTTAAAAATAATTTTGAAAACAAAGGATGTTCTTCAGGGGAAAGCTGTGCTAAGGTGAATGATGTTTCTGAGTGTGCACATCAGTGCAATGTAAACAGAGCATTACACTGCCAATGATTACATCTAAACCCAGGATATGCACAATTAAGAATAACCATTTGATGTATAATTCTGTTAGGGCAAGGAGCTCTTAGATAAAACCAGAAGAAATCTCAATTCAAAAACTAGTACCATTTCTCTGCTCTTGTGAGAATTTGTTGAATTGTGTGAGATTTTGTTATTTTTAAGATTTTTTAAATTAGTTGTGGTTATTTTATTGTTAACTACATACTAAAAGTACCTATTTTCACTTCTTTTATTAGTTTTAAGCAAAAATACAAGAATCACTATTAAGGTTTAAGAACTCCTGTTAAGTAGCAAATTTCTAAAAATAATATATTAAAAAATACAGTCCCACATTATGTAACTACACAATTTCATTTTGGATGATTTCACTGTGCATTTCAGGTTGCAGATATTGCTAGCTTTGCAGTCCAGTCTAGTGTTAAAACATCGAATTTCCCAATTCCATCATGCGTGTTCTTTCACAGTTGCTTCTAAATATTTAATCCAAAATTACTGATATGCCTGCTCTGCTTTATAAGGCTTTTTAGGGGACTAATGACAGTTCTTTGGGATTTGTAGGGGTTTTCTCATGTTTAAATTGGTAATTACTCTTCTCACTTAGCCCTGTCTTAAGATATATTTATTATAACTGAAATCTTCTGGTGCGAAAAATTGCCCCAGCTTTATATCTGGTTCAGCAGGTCATTAAGCAATTGGCTTTTCTCTAAAAGCATCCTAACTATGGTTTTTCAAAGTTTATAAGTGACCATTTCCATATGTCTGCATAAGACAGGTATTAAACCATCTGACAAATTGAATCAAAAATCAGATGAAGAGAGAGGGGAAAAGGGAGGAGAGATTATATAATCATCTTTACTTGAACAAATCAGAATCGCAACTGTTTTCCCCAAATAAGCATTATGCTCTGTCAGCACAACAGCAAAGCATGCATGTGCATATTCATGCCAACCTATACAGCTATGCATTTGTGTAGTTAATCAGGGCTGGGGACAAAACACATTTGCATCTAGGCAAATGGTCTTCCAAGAAATGAAACAAGGAGAGACCGTTCCAGGTAATTACAGCATCTCCCCTTGCTCAGTGCAGCAGGGCAGGCAATGGCTGCTTCCCCAGGGTGGATTAAGGAAGGGAATTTGGGTATTAATTAGTAAGTTCAGTGGCCTTTGTGCACTGTGTGACTGTGCCTGCCCAGGGCAGCAGTGTGTGCCTGCGGGGGCAAGGTACGTGTTGCAGGCAGTGCTGTGTTGATGATGGCTCCTTTGCTCTTGGGAAGATTAATCTATTTTTAGCCCTAACTGTTGGTGTGAGGCCAGGAGAAGCCTTCTATCTCTTAGATTTATGGAAGTTGCCAGGCAGATCTTAAACACTTTGTCTAAGCTGCATTTATTTGTATTTTGGCTTCTTTTTTGGAGGCCAAGTTCCCTGTATCTCTTTGGATAGGACCCTTGATATAGAAACAGGTCTGGAGTCTGTCAAGTAATCCAATTCATTCAACATTTGGAATTACCGTGCAAAAAAAAAGTAATTTATTTTCTAATTATTCTCTGTCTTGCACAACTGTGCATGCTGAAGTGTCACTATTTAAAATATTTATCTCTCTCCACTGCGTGATCTGCTCGAAGGCCATGGAGGGGTGATGAAATAAGAGCACTCTTTCCACACCCAGCCACATTACTTTGACTTGTCTTGGGCTGTTTTGACGTCTCCCTGTAAATACATTTATTTTTCATTAGGATGTTTCTGGGTTTGTGGCATCCAGGAAAGCCAAAGCCATTACGCTGTTCATCTGTTAGAGACAAAATTAAGATAAACCAGTGTAATGAACTCCTGCTGAAGCCATTTCTCTGTTGTCTTTCCCTTGCTGCAAATGTGTGTGTGTGTTTGCAGGAACAGCCTCCTTGTGCTGGCTAGGTGGGGGCAGCTGCTCTCAGTGCTTCCATTCTTCATCTCCGAGGAGGATTCAGCTGGGAGAGGGATTCAAGCTCCAAGTGTGCTGTAGTCCTCAGGTTTTGATGTTGTGCCTGGAGAGCTCAGGCCTGGGGCATCACCTTCTCTTGGGAGGCTGTGGGTTTAATTTGTGATATTGCCCCCCCAGCAGTTCCCTCCATCCCTCTCCAGTGTGTTACAAGGATAAATACACTGGAGATGGAAATGTGAGGACAGAATGTCTGTGAGGTCCAAGCAGGTGCTGCTGTACTTGGTGGGGAATGGAGGATCATGTGGGGATGACACTTCAGTACTGCATCCAGCTCTAGGTTCCCCAGCACAGGAATGGCATCAACTTGTTGGAGAAAGTCCAAGTTCATGAGAGGGATGGAGCACCTCTCCTATGGGGAAAGGCTGAGACAATTGGGATTGTTCAGCTTGGAGAAGAGCAGGCTTCTGTGTGACCTAACTGTGGCCTTCCAGTACCTGCAGGGAGCCTGCAAGAAAAAGGGAGAGGGATTGTTTACAAGAGTATGGAGTGACAGGAAAAGAGGAAATGGCTTCAAACTGAAAGGGAGTAGGTTTAGATTGAATGTTAGAAAAAGATTATTGTGACAGTGGTGAGGCACTGGTACAGTCTCCCCAGAGAAGCTGTGGATGACCCGTCCCTGGAAGTGGTCAATGCCAGGTGAGATGGGGCTCTGAGAAACCTGGTCTAGTGGAAGGTATTCCCCTGGCAGGGGAATTGAAACAAGGTAAGCTTTAAGGTTCCTTCCAACCCAAACCATTCTGTGATTCTATGCCATGTTACTGCAGGGATTTTTACTGCAGGCTGGATAGCCTCATCCCAACTATGGACTCAAAAAAACTATTGGAGAGCCTGTGGCATAGCAGCAAATAGCCAGTACAACTGGAGTTTGGTGGACAGGGAGTTAAAGGCAGCCAGAGACAGGAATATTGTTTGGAGATCAGGAAAAGCTTGGGAAGGATAGAAAGTAAGCTGCCAAGAGGCATGAAGATGAGAATAAAAATGAAAGCGAATATTGAGCTTTCTAGGCTGGCACATATGCTCTTTCTTCATCCTAGTCTTTCAGTTATTTCCTATTTATTTGAGCCCTCCCTCATGTGCCCATCCCTACCCTTCCAAACTGACTGCTCATTGAGTCTGAGTGAGTTTATGCTGAATTTTAAAATACCTCCTTTTTCTCCATCTCTAAACTGCTAATCTCTCAGGCTGAGGAATCCTGGGACAATGAGGAGTCCGCAGAGTGGAACTCTGTAAAATAAGCTTCTGCAGCATTAATGTTTGCACAGTTACAGGATGAAGCCCTGCACTCCCCCTGCCTGGCAACCTGCCTCCCTTCCCTGGGGAGGCCAGCACAGAGTGAGCTGCCTTCCTCCTTCTCTTCCTCCTCCTCCTCCCTTGCCACCATCCCTCCACTGCAAGAGGAGCAGAGGGGAGAATTGTCATTCATTCGGACAAGGGTTTAATTTGCATTATCTCGGTCTTGTCTCCTGTTATTGAAATGTGTTCTCAAATACAGCATAAAATTGAAATTCTAGTGCTGGTGTCACATCGTGGGGATGATTAGCTGGGAAAAGAGGGCACATGGGGGTGTATTTTTTGGGTGAAACCAAGCTGAGACTTGGCACATGAGGTGCATTGCTTCCTTGTGCTGCAAGCCCTCTGATTTTGGCAAGCAATTTAATCTGGAGCATCCATATGCAGGATAGAGATGATTTTGGAGCAAAAGGAAGGTGCAGAGGTTCCAGGCTGGGGTAGAGCTGTGATAGCCCTGCAGTGAGAGACCTGTCTGTGCCTTTGGGTGATAAGCAGGCAATGAGTGGCTTTGAGTGAGTGGCTGTGAGCCCGGTGGCTGCAGTCACCCAAGGTCATCTGCCTGGGTGCCTGAGAGAGCAGAACAATAGATGATGCCCTGAAATCGACTGTTGAGCTCCTTTTGACAATTTCTTGTAATCTCTTACGCCAAATTTTGGTATAAGAACAAGGTGCTTCTTTTAAGCAGCTTGCTCCAGTTTTCACTCCTTGCTACTTGCTCTCTGCAAATCACCTATTCAAACACCATCCCTAATGCCTGTGCTTCTTTATTCCTCGCTGCTTCTGCTGTTGTTTATTAACTTGCTCTGCATGGCATCTGGGGAATTTGTTCATTGGAAAAGCAAAATGCACTTGTGTGTCTGCCTAACACATGTACCAAGGTACTCTCAGCCTGCCGGGCCTTGAGTAGGATCCAGCGCTAACGCTGCAAACCCTCCCTGCTTCCTCTCCCAGCCCCACTCAGCTGATTGCCTTCTATTTTTCCTTGTGGTGTTGTTATTAATAATCATATACCAATCTCCTCTGACAATCACAATCATTTCCTGGGAGAGAGCGAATCCAAGTCAACCACATCCAGCTACCCAGCGAAATGATGCTGTGTCTACCAGCCTGATGAATGCCGCTCCTGTCTGTGCCCTTTCTGTGCGTGGAGCACTTGATGATGCTGGAGGCTGCACTAGAGACTTTAAGCTGTCTGTTTCTCAAGGAAACTGCCTGCAGGGAGATGACATGGCTGCCAAGGATTAAAGGGGATGGTGATTTTTTGGGAAATAACATTATGCCTGGCTACTCCCCTAGGTGCATCTGCCTGCAAGGGTCAGGTGGAACAGGACTGTCCAGGGATCTGGTGTCTTCCACCCAGTTCTGCATGGATAAAATCTCCACCCTTAGTGCATGGTTGTGACTGGCTTTGCAAATGCTTTTTGGTAATAGATTGAGTACGAAGTGCCATGTGCTTCCTCCTGTATCTGTGCCCCTAGTTTCCATCCTCCTGTGAGACAAAGCCCAGGGAGTTCTTTCTAACAGGTTTCTTGCTGGAAGGGATTCCCAGTGGCAAAATGGGGTTGAAAGCTTTTTCCCAGAGCTCACTGGTTTCTCACTTATCTCCCTCTTACTCTCAGCTTGGCTCTGCAGGCTCCAGGCTATGTGTGCTGCCAGGTTTTTCTACCAGAGCAATTTCCCTTGTTGCAATTCTTGACAGGACCACTTTTTCTCCCAGAAACATGGGGCTGCTGAATGTCTAGCAAACTCAATTGGCCTGGATGGATGGGATGAGCAAGGTGGGTGTGCTTTGAGGCAGAAACCACCCTTCCTGTGCTCAAAAAAAGGTGGTGACTGCAACTTGCTGGGGTGAATGGTTGTGCTTGGGTGGGGAGGGGAGAATAGTAGGGAACTGCCTGTAGGCACAAGGTGGGGGGTTCTCATGTGAGGTACCCCTCACGTCTGCAGCTTTTCTCCAGGGTGTCCTGCTCTGCAGCCAGCCTGGCTCTGCCTTTTATGCATTTCATGGAAAGTTGTCTTTCTGGCTGATGGGCTGAGCGTGGCTGGCTGAGGATGTCGGGCACACATTCCACATGCAGAGGAATTGCTGGGGGCTCACTGAAGTGAGGTGCCCAGGAAGGGCAGAATCTGTGGTTTGTGTCCTGGGAAATGAGGTCAAGAAACCCTTGGGAGCTCAATTAACCACACATGACCGGGACGAACTAGGACATCGATTGCATGACTGGCGAAGATGAGAGCCCGTGGCCTGCTTGGTTTGCTCCAGGCTTAGAATGTCTTCATTTATTTTGCCTTTTTCTGTCACTATGTTGTTCTTGGACTCAGAGTAGAAAGCCCTGACCTGAGCTCCCACGCTCTGCCCGTGTGACCCAGCAGTGTCTGGTCAGCAGAGGCAGTGAGTGGGGTACAGCCAGCTCAGGGCACAAAGCAGTGCATGGCTCTCCTTTCCTCCATGTTCTTGGTCCTTGCTCAAGCAAACTCTGACATGTATTTATCTTTTCTGTATTTGCTTGTGGATCATTCTATGAAATATTGTGAAGTGGATCCTGGTTTATGTTAGAAGCTATTGGTAATGAGATTGGAGAGAGATAACAGTGTTTGACTGCGGTGGCTGTTAATTTTAATATGCTGTGAATCTCGAGGTAGCTCTTTATTCTTCCTACATTGAACTTGCACACTGCTGCTGCTACAGTCTGCACAGGGAACATGTCGTGTGAACCAAAAAGGCTTAATGAGAAACAGAGGGAAAAACTCTGCCACTACTTTATAAAACATGACATTTATTTTCTTAAATGCAGATCACAGTGTCTAGATATTTAGAGGCTTATGATTTAGCAGCTCTAAGGAAAGGTTTGGAGGTAGTAAGAACGACAGGGGATGGTTGACAGAGACCTTAAAATTGCACTCAGCACTGCTGGGCAGAAAATAAGCGCGCAGTGGAAAATACCGGTTCCTGCTGGTCTGAGCAGACAAAGTCCTTCACAGGTGAGGGATGGAGGAGAGCACATCAGCGGCACAGGGCCACGGATGGCAGGTTAGTGCTATAGAATATGCTCCTTAATGGTTGGGTGAGTTAGGCAGAGACAAGTGAAATGAAAGGGGAAAGGACAGGACAGAGTGGTCAGGGAATGAGGGCCTGAGAATGCTCTTAAGATACTTCAAGTAGCTTCTTGCACACTTGTCCTAAACTAAAACACATTATAAAAGCCCACATATGTCTGAAAAGATGTCGGGAAACCCCAAAGTGGTATCAAAAGGTCCACAGAGGGATCTATCTGAGCAAGCTTTTGGTGATCAACCAGCTCTGAGGACAAGTTTTGGAGCTGAGGTTTTCTGAGTTCTGGAGTTAAAATACAAGAATTTTTAATTTTGCTGGGGTTTGAGGTTTTAATTTTTTTATTGCAACTCATTTGCTGAATGGCTGCTCTCTGACTGCCTTTGAATTCAGAGGGAGACTGTCACCATTGGTGTTCTGTTTGTCAGTTGTCTGCAAGCAACAGACTGAAGATGGAACTGCATTTGATCATTTGTCAACTTTTCCTTTTGTGCTGAATATCTGATAACGTTTGCTGAGCGCTCGCTCTGTATATGCTCGTTTGATCAGCTGCTGCAGAAATTGCAGGAGATGGAAGAAGAGAGGTTGGGACATGGCTAAGGTACACCTGCAGCTGAATGTTTGTCAACAACAAGGTGTTCACTCGACTTGCTAATAACAGACATTGGGAAAGAGGTAGTTCCAGGCTTCTGCAGGCAATTACTGGTTCCCTGAATTTGTGGGCAGGCTGAAAGCATATTGGGCTGAAAGCATACTGCCTTTCCAGGACTGCTCTTGGAGGTGTGTTTCCCATCAGCAGCTGCCACAGGGGTGTCAGATCCAGAGCAGGCCTACAAGTTCTCTTTGTACTGATGACCTGCAATGCCTAAACCCTTGGGAAGTGTGTGCAGGATCAGGCTTTGCTGCCACAGCCTTTGAGGATTTTCATGGAACAGAGATGGCATGTCAGGTTGCTACAATACCCAAACTGTACTCTGGTGCATGTAAAATTAAGCTCTTCCAGAGGTCCCTGCACAGAGTGCTGTTGGCATGGCAGACTCTGGATTTTGAGATCCAGGGGAAGCTGAACCCCCTCGATGGGAGATGGAGGATGCCTTTTCCTTGTCTCCTCCCCTCTGCTCAGAGCCTCCCCGAAGCCTGAGCAGAGCTGTGCTTTGACCTGGTTCCTGCTGTCAAATGCTTCCACTTACTTGGTGAAAAAATCTTTCTGCTGTCTCTGGGATCCAAAGCCCCAGGAGGAGCCCGTGACTGTGACCACTCCTCGCCCTGCACTTGTGCAGAGCTGCCCGCTCAGAGCAGGCTCTGGGAGCGGCACCATGGCAATTATTTGTACGATGGTTTTTTTTCCACTTTTGTTTCTCATCAGAGACTGAGTAGCACACTCACACATGGCATATCAGACCTCTTGCAGCACACTTCATTTAAAAAGCTAATTTGTAATTGCAAAGCAATACACATGCTTCAACAACCCCCTCCTCTCAAAAGCAAACAGAGAAACGCCACAGAGAAATAAAATGGGATGAGAATTATCCATGCTTGCTCTACTCCAACTGTTTGTCTGCTGGGGAAAAAGAGGAGGTGAAGCAAAGTTACTAAAATAAATATATAAAAAATAAACAAATAGAAAAACAACCTCTAGTGTACTTAGCGTGGCAAGTTGCGAGATGGGGATTAGCCCTGCCTATCCTCCCCTGCAGCGCAGGGAGGTGACAGCGGCAGCGCCGGCCAGGACGGGACCTCAGCTCCTTAGTGTCCCAGATGGATTTTTGAGAGGAGCCAAGTGTTTTATGCCGCTGTGTAGCTGCGGATTAGGCCGGCTGTGCCTCTCGAGACACTCCTGAGCCGCCTGTGCTCGCACCGCTGTGTGCCCGTGCCCACGGTGAGCGCTTTCTGGGAGCCCGGAGCGCAGCTGCGTCACCGCGTTAACACCGCAGTGCTGCCCACTCTGCCCGAGCCTGCCGCTCCTGCCCCCTTGCTGCTTCTCCTGCCTCACTTCCAGCCCTCCTTCCTGCCCTCCTTGCTGCTTCTCCTGCCTCACTTCCAGCCCTCCTTACTGCCCTCCTTCCTGCCCTCCTTGCTGCTTCTCCTGCCTCACTTCCAGCCCTCCTTACTGCCCCCCCTTCCTGCTTTTCCTGCCCCTCTTCCTGCTTCTCCTGCCCCTCTTCTTGTCCCACTTCCAGCCCTCCTTCCTGCCCCTCTCCCTGTCCCTCTCCCTGTCCCCCTTCCTGTCCCCCTTCCTGCACTCGCCCGTCCTGCTCCCGAGCCAGCCACTGCCGCTGCCTTGGGGAGGGGAAGGGAAAGGTGAAGCCGCTGTCGGGCTGTGCTCTGCAGAGCTGCCAGCTCCGATTTTGTCATCCCTGCTCCGTTCTGCCTCTCCGAGTTCAGCGGGGGCATTTTCAAAGACATTCGCTGTAGTCCACAGCATGGGTTGAGGGGCAGGGAGCTGGGGAGGAGTGAGCAGCTTTTGCTGAGGAGCTTTTCAGGGCTGAGATGCGGGGTGGGGGCCGGTGTGTGGTAGAATCCTGCCACTGACGATATCTTCTACTGCAGCTTTTTTGCAGCATCAGAAAAGCAGGGTGGAATTAGGCCACGTAGCCTGTGGTATGAGCTCTGCTTCTTGGTATTGTTAATAGCTCTGCTCAGAATATGCTGACTTTTTCTGAACAAAAGCTAAAAAGTAACCCTTACAAATTAATCATTATTAATACTTTGTGCTCGCTTAGCTATGCATGCAGCTATTCAGGGTGGTAAATACCCGTTCTTGTGCTTGATCTCCATGGCTCAACCTCTCTTGGATAGCAACAAAGCCTTGTACTGGGAACTCCTGTGTTTGGGGGCAGCTTGGCAATTCCGGGGCAACAACCTCTCTCCCTCCTCACATAAAATACAAGTAAAATGCTTTAAGCCTAAAGGAGTTACAAGGATACTGTGCCAGCATGACTAAGATGAACCCAGGGATTTCATCTGCTGCCAGCTGACATTGGTTCTGTGACTCCTTTATTACTCTGCTCTGAAGGCTGACTTACGGTGAAGTTTGCTCTGGCCCTAAATTTGTCCAACACTAGTTCAGTCAGGGATTTCTTGGGATTATAAACCAGAACAGAAATTTGTGGCTAAAAAACTGGGTGGTAATGAGGGGTTCTTTTCCTCTCAGGTCTTTGAGCTCTCCTGGCAGGATGGTCATATGGGAGAGGACATGACATGGGTATCTTGGAGGTCGGAGGTATCTTGTCCTGCTGAACATTTTGGGAGTGCAGCATCAACACACTGAGAGCTGGGCCCCAGGGAAGAAGACAGGGCTGGTGTGACAAGTACTGATGCAGTATCTCAGCCTGCTGATGTGCACAGCAGAGCGTGGCAGTGAGCAAGTGCTGTTTGCAGAGCACAAGGAGGTGGCAAGTTGGGTTGTTGTCTCCTTGGGTTGTACCTTGTGTGCTGATTTAGGTGCAGTTATGTGCTGCCAGATTACTGGCAACCACAAGCTGCTGCAGCCCAGTCCTCTTCTCCACCGGCATCCATCAGTGGCTGTGCAGAGCCATGAACTGGGAGTCAAACACTCATCCCTCACTGGTGAATTTAGTCTCTCAGCCACCAAGTTCACCAGGCTTTTCAAAAATAAGTTCTCAGCCTTTCGGTATTGAGACTTCTTCCACTCCAAGTGTTACCCGTGTAGTCTCTTGCACGTTTCAAAGCTACTTGAAACAGCTTCTTGCTTTAGTGCTTGCCAGATTCCCCCCCAGCTGCCAGGAAGAGAGTCAGCAGCCGCTGCCTGTTCTACTTGAGAAATTCAACTGCCAAGTGGTTATTTACAGCGGGCAGAGGAATGAAAATGTTAAATGAAATCAATTGCTGGCAATATGAAAAAAGGAAGGGGGAGGGAAAAACCCCAAACCCTTACAAAATCAGGATTATGCTGGCTGCAAGCTGCAGCCACCTTAAAAGGATTGCAGACAACAAACAGCAAAATGCCGATGACAAAGCCATGCCCGCGTTAGCCCAGCCCGGTGCTGACTCCGACTTTTGTTTCTGTTTAATCTCCCTATTCTTGTCCACTTTCGTCCCTTTCTTGGCAGTGGATGGGGAGATGGAAGAGCTTTGGAAAGGAGGCTGGATTGTGTTAAAACAGTTGTTCAATCCATTTCAACATCAGGCTCCCTGCCTGAATTTAACCTGGAGCTAAATGAAAAATTAAAAACTAAATGAGCCCTATCTCCCTGATGAACATCGAATTTTGCCTTAAAAATGGGAGTATTTTTATTTCCCTTGACTTTTACAGGATGGAGGTGGGAGGAAGGTTACTGGGAGAGGCTGCCAGCCAGTTTGGTTCTGACTGGATCACAACTTTTTTTTTTAGATGTCAATCCCTTCCTTTACATGGAAGCCTCAGGCTTCCCTGCTAAATCTCTACAGAGACAAGTGAATCACAGCCTTGCATTGGGCAGTGTGGCAATTAATCAGCCATTAAAAAGGAAGACCTGCTGTCTTACAAACCAATTAGATGGGAACTGGTTGCTTGTGTAACTAATGGAGTGGGGTTGCTAGTAAGTTAAGGGCTCCTTGCGGAGAGAGGAGCTGAAATAAGTCTCTATTACAGGGCTTTAAAGAACATACTGAAACCACCAGAGCACCAGATCTTCCTCTAAAACAGGAATCTCAATTTGCAGCTATACATTGCAGTAAACACTGTCCCCACTGCTTGCCTTGCAGTTGGCTGAAGAAAGTATTTTTAACTCTCAATGATGAAATGTCTTAAAGTTCTCTTTCTTCTTAAATCTTCACTGGGTTTGTGGCCATGGGTAGAGAGGATGAAGGGGTGAGAACCCTCTGAGGCTGAGTAAGAGAGGTGAGGCAGTGCTGTGGGATGCTCTGTATGCAAAGGGATGGGTTTGCTGAGTCCCAGCTAAGCCTGGAGCAGGATTTGGTGCACTCTCCATTAATGCAGCACCTTTTTAGCTTGTTTGCAGGATGGGTCTGCTTTTAGCAGCTGGGCTGATGCTTTTGCATAGCACTGCCTTTGTGTTTGGGTCGGTGCTGGTGTGGGGCAGGACTGCTGGCAGTTGGGAGAGTTCTGTGTCAGTGGGAGAGCATGTTGTCATCTGTGCCTTGAGCAGGGTTTACTCCAGCAGCCACTGGAGCACATCTCAAGTGTTTAGCTGGTTGCACTGGGCTTTCAATTCTTGGCAGTTCTGCTAATGTGCTAATTTGAACTGCTGTCTCCTGAGAACACACTCAGTCTGCTGGATGCCGAGCCAAATGGAGCGGGGGGCTGACCCCAGCCTGCTACCTGCAGCTGAGTGTGGATTTCAGGAGCAGTCCTGTGCTCCATCCATCCTCACCAAAGCCTCTAGGGGTGGCATTGGGTGCCTGTCCCAGCAGCAAGGGAGGAAGTGCCTAAGTGAGGAGATCCTTAAGCTGATTCATTGGTTTCCTGTTCAATTTATTTGGCTTTTAGAAGAGGTGTGATTGCTGTCATTGGGCTGCTAAAGTAACAAGATATATGTTTAAGTTTACCTAATATACTGTGTGCAGCTACTTAGGAACAGTGCAGGCTAGATATATAAATCATGGCCTTGCTTCAGTTGTAGCAATGATTTTGTGTCTGCTCCATCATAATACTGGGCCTATCAATTTCACTGGGAATGTGGGACACAGCATTCACTTCTCTTATGCTTGCATTTAACAGCATTCACGTGCAGAATTTTAACAGATCACTCTAGGTCAACCAAGATAGTGTTGCTAAACCTTTTTTGCAATTCCAGTAAGCAGGAATAATTTTAGACTTGGTCTGTGTTAGGGAAACTTTGTCGCTATAGCATAAAATGCTGAAAAGACAGTTTGGGGTGCAGAGAAGGGCACTGGGTACACCAACTTCTAGTTTTGGCTCTGAAACTTGCTTGGTGACTGTAGGAAAGACAGTTAACTTATGAGAGCCTCTATCTTCTTGGCTTCCCTCATGGCACAATCTATTTTTTTTAATTTGTGCATTTCTTGAGTGCAGTATTTGCATTAATTATGTAGTTGCAGTGACTAGGAGCATTGGCCTGCCTTGCCCACTGATGCTGTCTTGCACCAGCTTCAGTACGTGGTGGCAGCACAAGCTGTGTGTGTGCTTCATCAGCGAGGAGGTGCTGAGCAGTTTAGAGCACCAGTCTGTGACAGCTCCCTTTGCTTAGTACTGAGTAAATTCTCTATTTCAGGGCTGATCCTGGCCCCACACTTCAACGTATAAATGCTCTTGAATCTGGCCATGCAGAGAGGCCTCTGCCTCTTCTACTCCTTAGCTCTGCAGATCACTTGTCATGATCCCCAGTTCCTCACCTAGCCCTTGTTTGGGTCAGGGTCTCATCAGGCCCAGTTAACAGATTTGATCCTTATTAAACAAGAAGTGTGAGCTTTGCTGAGTCAGGCCTTTAGTTAGCTCAAGCTTATGGCAGATCTGCATCCCAAATGGAAGATACAGCTGTCATCCCTCCGGTGTCGGCTCACACCCAGGGAAGGTGCACACTCCATTTGAAAGCTACCTCAGCTGCTGTCTGCTGAGCCAATCCTCAAATTGAGTTTGAAGTCATTAAGTGGAAAAGAAAATTTTTGTGACAAGTGATTTCCCTGAGCAGGTGACAAACTATAATGAAGCAGGGCGGTTTGGCTGGAAAGGTTTATGATAGCAGCTGTGTACCTTTCCTCTCCTGTGAGCAATCTGGGCAGGAGAGGATTTGTGGAAAACTGTCCATGCCACTGCAATGCAATGTTGCCTGTATGTCAGCCTTAGATTAATTTTCACAGTCTTTCTCCAAAATGTTCCTGGAGATCCTTTGGGAACAAGGGCAGGATGGGTGACTAATCACCATTTAAGTTGTACTGCTCTTCCTAGCAAAGTGCTTGCTTGGGAAAAGCTTGTGAGCAAATAGCATCCCTGGGAAATGGTGTCATGTGAGGGCTCTGAGTTCTTTAGCTGCACTGTTGCTGGTTATAGCTGCACAGTTTCTTCCTCCTGCTTTGGCTGTGCTCCTGCAGGACAGGGATGTGTCTGCTATGAGCTGCTGGGTGCACTGGGCACACGGCCTGGCTCACAGGTACCTCCAGAGAGGGAGCAATGGGCACATAAAGCCAGGGACAGAGCTTCTCCCAAAGCAGCAAGAACATGGAGAAGGGATGAATGAGGACACCAGAATGGCTCTTCCAGCATGGGGGCAAGGTTTAGGTACAAGAGCACTGAGAAGCTGATTTAAAAAAACCTGAAATGTGCAGTGTGAGAGATGCAACTCACAGCAGGATGCTGGAGCACCACAAGCACTTGCTCAACTTAATGTGCAGGTAGCCAAGTGTGACAGACCACAGCCATAACACTTGGGAGCGAGGTGCAGAGGCCACGGAATTGGGTATGGCCAGGATGGTGCCTCTCTCTTTTAATCTCACTTCTGTGCTGTATAGATGTAGGAAAATATTTTGTGAGTGTAGGAGAATGGTTTTTAAGGATAGGGCAGGAGGCAATCTTTCCCAATGAATTACAGCTGTACTGATTGCTGAGGAGTGGAAACAGCCTTGCCTGCCCAGTGAGGATGGGGGTTATGAAAGAGTGAGTCAGCTGGGGGAGTGTTAGTTGGTGTTGGAGACCCAGAATCTGCTGCAGTTTGGGATGGAGGCTGCTGGCTGTGCTGAGGAAGGGACATGAGGCCATGCAAGGGACAGACAAGGTAAGAAGATGCTTTGTGAAGGACAGACAGGGTTAGGGGCCATGTAAGAGACAGCTTGGGTTAGCCAGTCATGCAGAACAAAGAAGGAAACTTGTAGAGAGGAGAGAAGGAGACAATGCTGTGTGGAGTTACCTGTGAGGAAAGGACTCGGTGCTGTGTGGAGTTGCCTGAGAGGATGCATGAGAAGTTTTTAATAAAGGACTGGTGATAATTCCAGTCATTTATGTCTCAACATAAGTACTACATGTAGAATCCTAGGCAAGGGATCTTTCTTGTCTGGGGTAAAGATGGAGTGGTCCTTAAACAGGTACTACTGATTGTACACAGCTAGCCAGAAAACTTCTGGGGTGTTTCTCTAAAGTGGTGGGTGCCTTGTTAGAGGTGAGGCTTGGAGCACTATAGGCCAGCTGCTCCTTATTTCTTTTCTCCCCTGATTGCTGGCTATGTAGTGTGTGTGTGGATTTTTTTTATTTTTTATTTTATTTTTCACGATGTCAACTGCTGGCTGAGCAATGCTGGGATTTGTATAAGGGTTATATGCTCTGATCTGGGGGTGCAAGCAGCTCTGCCCAGGAGGACCAGGCATGTTCTGCAGGGGCACTCACCTGTTGCAGGGGAGCCTGATCTCTGTACTGCCTTCTTGGGGTGAGCTGTTCAGAACCAACCCCTCACCCTTTGACTTATGCTGGTGTCTGCTTAATGTTTTTTTTTTTTTCAAGAAAGGGTGGTGATGAATCACCTGGGCTAGACACTGCTGTCTAAGGTGACCAGCTGCTGCCCTTCAGGACAGTTGGATTTATACCTCGAAGCAGGTGTTGAATTCCTGATGCACAGGGCACTGCTTAGCTGGGAACTGCTCAATCTGCTCTGCTGTCTATCCTACGCTAGGTTGAATAATCCAGCTGTCCCTATCTCTGCTGCTCTTACCCAGCTGGGATCTCCACAGCAGCACACAGGGTAGGGTGGTGGGTGTTGGGCAGCCAGGAGGGCACCATCACCTTAACCAGCTTCATCTGGGATCCATGCTCAGCTTCTCAGCCTGAGGAGCCTCATTTGAGCTCAGCTCTGTTGGAGCTGTCCCTGCCCCCAGCACTGTCCCTCCTGCTGGCTCCATGGGTGCACTCCAGCCCCATGTTGCAGTTCCTTGTCTCCTGGATGAACCTTGCAGTGACAGTGCACGTAGCCTGGCTCCAGTCCTGTTTCCTGACTGAGCTTTGAGCCTATGCTGCAGGTAACCTGTCTGACTCTCTCTTTCTGCCTGAGCTCTGTGAGTGCACTTTGCCACCTCACCTTGCCTGGGCCAGTCTCTACCTAGCCCTGCTCAGACTTGGTGGGACTGTACTGGGTGGGTGAGAGCTGCACTGTCCCCTGTGTAGAGCAACCCTACTCTTGCTGCTCCCTGGTAGTCTTGTGGACATAACAGGCTAATTCAGTGCTGCTCTTGAACCTTGAAGTGATCCTCTGGTGTCTGATTTGAAAATTCACTTTTCTTGAGCTTCCACCTTCAGAGCTCTCCCATGTCTCTTCCCAGTGTTCCAGGGCTGCTGGTGTTTGGGAGGTGGTGTGGAAAGGTTGTTCTGTTCTGGTTGAGAGGCCAAGAAAGGGTCAAAGATGGTGGAGTGCCAAAGTTCTAATGTGTGTAGTGGGGCTAGAGCAGGAATAATTTCTTGGAGGCACTAGGTATGCATAGCACTACTCTACACGCAGAGGTTGAATGTGGACTGGGGGAGGGATCAACGGGAGCAAGTGATGCCAGCTGGAGACACCAGAAGCCTTTTAAAAAGAGCTTGGAAGCAACATAAAACCCAACACACTTGCATATTCCAAGCAATGCACGTAAGCAAGACTCACTTTTACATTTTTCAGAGCAGATTAGCGATTTTCTAATTAGGGAAAGAGCCGAATATTGAGCACTGAAATGGATAAGCGACTTAAAAAGAACACAGAAAATCGCAAAGTGAAATCACTTAAATCAGCCTTGTCTCCTCCCCCCCTTCATGCTTGGTATGCTGTTTATCTTGGCAAAGAGGGGAAAATAAATTCCCTGGAGGTGGCACATACACAGTGGTACCTGAATGCATCAGATATATCTATGCAGGGAGCTAAAAGCACTAAACTGCAGATTTTTTTAATCATTCTTCTGGACCTGCAAAAATATGAGCAAGGCTGCATCCCAGCAGGCTGGGGCTTGCTCTGTCTGTTGTACTAAACAGCAGCTGTTTCCTGAATTTTGATCTGGTCATGGATTAAGGTGATCCCAGTAGCTGAGGGTTGTTTGTCCCTTTGGGCAGCTCAATGCTTGGATTTGTGAAAAAGCAGAGCATTCTTGGTTGTGATTCCTGGATGCTCCCAGATTCAGATCTTGAGTCCCAAAAAGTAGTTGGCCATGTTCTGCTATCAGAAGACATACTCTAAAGACCTGTTCTTCTTGTCAGGCTTGACCCTTGACCTTCTCATGCCCTAGACTGATCATCTGCAAAATTGCCAAACTTGGATTGCACCAGCCTGGGTTGGTGCCTGGGCTGTGGAAAGGGCCAGCACAAGGTACCCTGCAGAGGTGCAAAAGGCAATTTACACCAGGAGGTCTTTTCTTAGGCTCTTGTTGTCCCAAGAAATGCGGGTTTAGAAGTGTTATGAACGGTAAGGATGTGGGGCAGGGACTGTATCTCGCTGTGCACATAAGCAGTGCTTGCATGCTGCAGCTACTGCTGGACCATAAATAAATGTTAGTGGGCACTCTCTCTCCCAAAGCACCTATCACTGCTGCCAGCCATGTGGAAAGAGGAAAGTAAATAGATTCTTGGATTGTCTTAAAGGCAGAGGGAATAGGATAGGATCAGTCTATTGGATTTGTTGAATAAACTACCAAAAAAAGATATAATTCTCTGCAGAGGTGGGTTAATGGGCTGTTGTACTTTGCATTTCAAGCACCAGAGCATTCAAACCAAGCTGTCAAACTGGTGGGCTTTTTTTGAATTTACCAGGGCCTGAAGTGGGCACAATATTTTTCTGACTTATTTATGCTCCAGTAGAATTTATGCCTGATTGCAGTAGATGTGGTGTGCTCTGCTTACCCAGGGAGGTGTGCTCTCTGCCTCACCATGCTTGCAGTGAGAATTACATACTGGGGAGCCAAAAAGCTGCTTTGACATTTGTATGAAAAGCTGACCATGCATCTGGGATTGCATCAGAGGTGTCCCAAAGAAAGGAAGGAAGGTAGCTTGCTGGCTGGAAGTTTCTGGTGATCACTCCTGTGTTTTAATCAATACTTCCATCCAAAAGCCATCCATCAGCATGACTTAGTTTGCTGGCTGCTCCACAGAGGAAGAAGGCAACCAACCCCTTCACCCTCTGTCTCTTCCCCCTTGTCTGGCCAAGGGGTTACAACACAGAAAAAACAGCATTGAGCTGACACTGATGCTGCTTGTGTGCTTCCCTGCTTCTGTGAACATGAAAATGTGGCTCTTGGGTTTTGCCCTAAGAGGGTATAAAGTGTCAGGGAAATATTGTATGCCTTTTCCCTTTAAATAGGGCCTTTGTACTGGCCTTAAAGAGAGGTGAGAGGCATTTGTGCCTTCCCTGACAGTTGTGGGGAAGTGGAAACTTTTCATTCCATTCTCTAGATGAAGATCAGAGGTTGTGAGATGAGAGGAGAGAGGCTGGCAGTGGAACAACCCACAGGTTAATCGCAGCGTTGGCATTTGGGAGATCCAGCTTCAGTTCCTACAGGGTATTTCTAAGTATTTAGCCAAAAGCAAACACATAAAGAAACTGAAGCGCACAAAAACATGAGAAATGATCAGCCCTGCAGCAGGCTCTGTTGTAGCTTTAAGCCATCTAAAGAAGCATCGTTATATCCTGTGAATTGTGTTCCAGTTGGAAAACCTTTGCTGTGCCTCAGCAGTTGCCTTGCATGCATACAGAGCACATTGCTCTTATAATACAGATGATATCTCCTGGCCACTTTTAAATTAACAGAGCCTCAGGTGTAAATTCATTGTAGTTTTCATTCCTATTTTCTCTGCCCAAAGTACCTTAAGAATTGGAGACTTCAGCTGCATAGAGGCTCTTTGGAGGGGGCAGTTGTGCTCTCAGGTGTCCCTTGCTACCCTTCACACCACACTGCAGTCACCCAATGTCAGCAGGGCTCTCCTGGGCCTTTTTTTACCATCTGCCATGGGGCACAAGAGGACATGCTGGGTCAGTAATGCAGCAGGAGTGAACAAAACCTATCTCTCCTGGATTGCACCGTCTCTTGATAGCTGCAGCAGCCTGCTCTGCCAGTCTGTTTACTGCCTCAAACCTAGGGGCTTTCATCAGAATTTTAGCTTTTCTAATAAGTAAAAAATAGCTTTTCCTCATTCTCTGAAGACAAGTGGCGTGGCATGGTTCATGTCCTTGTGGCTGACATCTTCTCCCCAGAGGAATTTAACCTCACCTGGGCTGGCTCTTCCAAAATGCCCTGGCGAGCCCTGGCCATGACTTTCTGCTGTGGTGTGTGGATGGTGGTGGGGCAGTGCTGTGTTCTCCTTTAGTTACTGGTGCAGAAACAGCCAGCAAGTCTCCAGCAGTATGGAGTTAGTAGGGCAGGGTGTGTGTCTGCACACCTCTGGGAGAAGGTGCCCTGGTGGCTGGGGTGCAGGGCTGGCACTGTCCAAAGGTGTAATCCCCTCTCTGCGGGGACACTGAGCTGTCAGGATATAATTTTTCTCCAGTAGCTGAGATGCTGGCTCACAAAAATCAAGCAAAATAAATCAGAGAGGAGTTCCAGCAAGGTCTTGCCACCTTTGTCAAGCAGCAGCCAACTTACTTCACTCAGTGCTCAGGCAAGAAATAAACTTGCTAAATGAGTATATTTACTGCAAATGAATTTGTACCAAATCTTGTATATGCAGCAAAATCCTCTTAGATGAGCATCTGATAAAGGATTAAAACTATTAAATGATTAAAAAATCCCCTCTGCCAAATGGTGAAATATACAGATTATATGGTGCTTTGTTGTTTTGTTTTTCCCCTTGGCTTTGCTATTTCCACCCTCCTTGCTCTGTTTGAGGGGAGGGAAGAGAGGGAGAAAGGTCTCTGTTGCATCCCCCTGAGACACCAGGGAGGCTGAGGGAGCAGTGGTAAACTCCATCACCCTGCAGGAAGTGGGGCAAGGTCCCCCAAACCTCAGCTGCATGCTGTCCTGCTCTTCTGGGAGGCAGATGGATTTTGCCTTGGTAGGGTGAGCTTTCCTCATGGGAGAGACTGGGCACACTGGGAGGCTCCTGGGAATTTGGAGGGCAAAACTGGTGGAGCAAAGGAGCAAAACCAAACCCTGCAGGAGGGGTGCTGCAGGCAGGATAATATTCCAGAGGAGTTCTCATGGGGACAGTCCTCAGGCAAAACAGAGGCAGCTCAGGCAGCACCTGAGCCGCTCTGTCTC
Source organism: Sialia sialis (assembly GCA_009812075.1). NCBI lineage: Eukaryota > Metazoa > Chordata > Aves > Passeriformes > Turdidae > Sialia > Sialia sialis. Next base: position 241,641 of record VRYO01000638.1, on the reverse strand, counting down.
TGGGAAGGACCATCAGTGTTACCTTGGTGAGTTGGCCTGCAGAAGTGTCCTGGAACTCAGGAACTCCCATGATTTGCTTCACCTGTGTTGCAGCTGGTGAGATGTTACCTCAGTTACATCAGGTGACAGACAGGGAAGTGTCAGACCACCTCCCCTGTCACAACTTCATCTCACTGTGACATGTGCATGTCTCTTTTGGGTGTGCAGCCAAGCATTCAGGGCTTGCTAGGAGTTTCAGAGCCTGTAGTTCCAAGGAAATAATTGGGACAGCCCTGATATCAGAGAAGTGCCAAATATTCCTAAAGCTCCTGCTGGTGCTCATCATGCTCACAAGGCTCTGGTGTGCTTTGCCCTCACGCTGAACTAGAGGGTGTGAGAAGACTCCTTTGCTGTGGTTGTGTGCCTGGGTAATTCCTAATAGCACTGGGAGAGAAAAGTTGGCTAGGAGAAGGGATTGGGACAGGACACAGGCCACTGCTACAACCATGAAGGTTGAAATGAGGGTGAGACATCAACATCTCTGTGAGAGGAGCTCTGCTGTGAGCTTGAGCAGAGCCAGAATTTCCCTCAGACTGCCTAGGGTTTGTTTCTTGCTGCAGAGTTGGACCCACCAGCCTTGGGCTGCTGCTGAGAGTACCTGTTTCCCTGGTGTGCTGGGCACAGGCACTGCTCTGCAGAGGATGTTTTGGGGTCAGGCTGGATGAGATAACCACTTCATTAATATAACCCTGATTAGGCAGTCAGGGACCACATCAGAGTCCAAGTTATTAGGAGCTGTCAGCAGCTGAGCGTTCAAGTGGAAGGATGGGAGAGGAGGAAGGAAGAGCCAAAGGGGCTGTAGCAATGGTGGTGTCATCTCAGTATTTATGAGGGGAATAAGCCTCTGGTGTTTTATGGGCAGTAAGATGCTGTTTTCTCTGGGTCTGTTTGATTAGATAGGATTATCTTAAGGGCTCGAATCATTGATTTCTGCTTATTTTCATGGGGACATTCAGCAGCCCTGATCTATCCCTCCTGGTTCCAGAGCTAAGAGGGGACAGCCACTGCTGGGGGGCAGCCCTGTACCAGAGGGGCTCTTTGGAAGAGGACACCCCTTATTTAGCCTGACTCCAGCTCCCATGCTCTCCTGTACTGTGCCCTCTGTTTCAGTTGCTTTGGGGCAATCATTCACTGTCTCCCAAAATCAAGAGCTGGTACAATGATTCTGTCTCCTTGATGTTTCAGGGGGAGCTGGACAAGGGCAGGAAAGGAGACGGGAGAGGAATTTACCAGCTCAGAAGGCCACAGTTTTGAGCTGGTGTAGCACTGTGGGAACGAGTCCAAAGGCATGATGAGGTAGGGACTCATCAGGTTTAGGATTATTGGGGAGGTGATGAGTTTTCCAGCTTTCTGTGCCCAAGCTATTATTTAGCATTCATTAAGTATCTGGAAAACTGGTAAAAATCATATACCAGGTACCAAACCTTTAGTAACCTGTCCTTGTGGGTGTCAGGGTGCTTCAGGTAAGGGCAATGTGGTGCTGGCAGCAATGTCAGGCAAGTAAGCCGGACCGAAGTGAGTCAAAGTATTTAAAGGCTGCAACAGAGAGCAGCCTCCCTCATTTCCATGTTGTAGCTGCTGGCAGAATCCTGAAATGAGATGGCAAATTGCTTTTGTAGCACTAGTCCATATAAATTGGAGGCTGAGAGGTTACAGAGCAGCCTTTTTCTATAGGGTTAGTCTTCTGGCCATGAGCAGAGGGATCTTTGTGCTGCAGTGGCAAAGAGGGCAGGAGGAAACAGAGCATAAGGACAGGCTTTGCTTTATTCTAACCCATTAGACATGGGTGAAACCAGTGCATCTTCAGCAGCATTGGAATCGATTGCCATGAGGAGAATTGCAGAATATTTTGTGTCCTATGGCACATGAGGTTGAAGGCAAGGACAGCATAGAGATGTGGGGGCTTAAAGGGACTGTTGTGGGTTTGGACAGTCATCTTGCTGTAAGGATACTGACTTGTATTTTGGTTTCTGCTTGCCTCTAGCAGTCACTGATGGGTGGGTTACTTCTGCCTCTTCCTATGCATGGGGGACAGTGACTTATGAGCAGAGGAGCATCCTGAGCTGGTGGTTATCAGCATAAACAGGGGGGCTGTCTGCAGGAGAGGCTGGTGTGAGCTGCCAGGGCTGGCAACACCTCTGGGTGTCTCTAGTAAAGTTCAGTGACTCTGTTCTACTTGGCATCACAGAGCTGAATAACTGAACAAGCTCGGGGGCTCTAAAAGAACTGTCCTCATTAGCTGGTCTCCTCTGAAAGCTGGACCAAGGGAGAGCTGGGCAAGAGGAGCAAAGCACCACACCATGACAGGAGGAGGGATGTGGGTGACACAGGGCTCCTGGGATGGGGCTGAACTGGGGGCCTGTGGGCAGAGGAGCTGGTGCAGGCAGTTTTTTGTTATGATGGTGCAGGGCAAGTTGGGGCCAGAGTGGAGAATGGAGGAGAGAGTGGCAGGACCATTCAGACCCTGGGGTTTGTGTCTTCACTTGGGAGCTGCATTCCCTTTAACCTGCTGCTTTTTTTTTTTTTTTTTTTTTTTTTTTTTTTTTTTTTTTTTGTAATTCAGGGGAAGTGCTAGCACTCAGCTCCTGCTGGGAAAAAAGTGCTGGAGCCCAGTGCCTGCCGGTCCCCGCTCGTGCTGTGTCCTGATTAGCAGCTTGTGCTGAAACACATCAGCACAGGAGGCTGGGCTGCTCAGGGAGCAATGCAGAGAGGGAGGGAGGGGATCATGGAGCTCTCAGCCCTCTCTTTGAGGAGCCTTTCTGCCTGGTTTGCAGTACTGGCAGGGCACCGAGGCTGCAGAATGTGCTGCTGGCTCTGCCATGTGTCCTGCTGGCTTGCCATAGCCTGACATACCTTTCCCAGCTTGTTCTGCCTGAGTTTCTTCAGCCTCTCTTGCTATAATGAAGGGATAAGCACAGGCTTCCCCTTCTTGCTGCCTCTGCCCACACAGGCTGAGAAGCTGTTTTATTTCCCCAGTTCATTCTCAGGATGCTGCCCAGCCTTTCTTCTGGTGGTGTTCAATAGGTGGGACTTGGAATAGACAGAGGGAAAAGAGTGGACAGATTGGGAGTTAAGCTGAACCCTGCCAAGCTCATTTCAAGAAGGCCCTCGAGGTGCCTTTGGCAGTGTCCTGCCTGTCCTATGCCTTCAGTGCTGGCTGAAGAATGTCCAGGACTTGCCACTGCAGTAATAAAACCTCATCTTAGGCTCCCAGTCAACCAAAGCAGGTTTCCTCTTCCCTGAGGTATGGGAACAGTAAAAACAACTGCCACACTTATTTAGAGCTTGCAGTGTAAGCCCAGAGCTGTGATGGATACCAGAAAGCTTGCATCCCGTCCCTGCAAAAAAAGTTCTATCCCCAGGGAATTAAATAATCACCTGTCCAATCATTTACTCCCATCCACTGAGACTATTTGCTCCCATTAGTGCTAAAATAGTCCTGTGGCAACTACAGGCTACCTCCTCCTCTTCCTCACTCCGACTTCAGTAATGAAAACACTCCCTTCTCTCTCCATCCTGAAGAGTTTTAATCAAATAAACCTGGCACACATGCTCCTGAAAGGAGGATGCTCTCTGTCAGCCAAAATCTGTGCCTGTTCCATTTTCTTCTGATTTAATTTTCCAGAGATTAAGATCCTGCTCATCTCCACTCTCAGAACTTGGCTGCCTCTGTTTTGTTTGTTGGTTTTACTCTAGTGGGTTTTTCCTTTCTGTTGGTGGCTTTGTTTTGAAAATCCTGAAAGCCCAAGGGCACTGATTCCTGGGGACCCAGCCGGCTGTGAAATCAATAGGGAGCTGAGCCTTCCCACACCTGGCAGCATCTCGCCTACTCCTGCCCTTCGTGCCTGGAATGTGGGTTGTTATCTTCCTCCAGAGGGCTTTGGCATTGCTGCTGAAGAGTGTTTCTGCTGGGAATGTGTTTTCCCATAGCAGGGGCTATCTCCTGGCTGCCAGCTCCTCTTGCTCTTTAGAAGGCTGTCTGTCTTTGCTGCCATCTTTGGTTCAGTATCTCCATGTAGCCTGAATGGCAGTAAAAATATCACTCTCTTATATTAAAGACCCCAGAGTTGGTCCCTCAAATCCTTTTGAGTATCTTTAGGCAGGGAGGTCCCACAATCCTCCTGGACAACACTTACCATTACTTGGTCTCCCTTACAGTGGGAGGAAAAAATAATCAATTGTTTCCTTATAGTTTGATAGACCCTCTTGTGTTTCAGTTTGTCTGTTGCTTCTTTCCCTGCCACTGGGCAGCACTGACAGGAGCATGACTCTGCCTTCTTCACCCCTTCCCTTCAGGTATTTATAGAAAATAAGATAAGATCCCCCTTCTCTTCTCCAGACAAAGCAGTCCCAGCTCTCTCAGCCTTCCCTTATATATGAGATGCTTCATTCCTTTGACCACCTTAGTGGCTCTCTTCTGGACACTCTCCAGTAGTTCCATATCACCCTTGTGCTGGGATCCCAGAGCTGGCCCAGCTCACCAGGAGTGGCCTCACCAGTGCTGAGTGAAGGGGAAGGATCATCTCCCTTGACCTGCTGGCACTTCTAAGGCATACCTGGATACCATTGAGTGTCTTTGCCACCTCATGGTCACTTTGGTGTTCACCAAAGCCCCAGCACATTTCTCTGCAAAGGGAAAGGAGTAAGGGTTGTATCCTTGAAAGTCTGTGTTTAAGGCACTGGCCCAGGGTGCCCACAGAACTGCCCCATCCCTGGAAGTGTTTGAGGCCAAGCTGGACAGGGCTTGGAGCAACCCTGATCTAGTGGGAGGTGTCCCTGCCCATGGTGGGGATGTGGAATGAGATGGTCTTTAAGGTCCCTTCTAACCCAAGCCATTCTGTGATTAATGGTGGGATTAAGCACATTCATACCTCTCCCTTCTGACTTGACTGCACCCCATTCCTCTTGGTAGACTGAGGGGTTTTAGTTCATACAAAGCATGGGGCTCCCTGGTTTCCCAAGGTGTGTCTGATGCAGGGAAGACTGCCTGTTTGAGGGTGAAATCCTGTGTTTGTGCTGATGGAGGGGAAGTGCCCCTCAAGCTGACCCGCTCCCAAGTGGCCTCTGAGCACTGTTGTTTGTGAGGAGACTGAAACACCCAAATATTTCCAGCTGTCTTTGCAGGCTGTGCAGATGTCTGGGGTCAGTGGTGACAAATTATGTAGATTCCTCCCCCTTCCCTCTCCTTTCTCATTTCCATTATCTGCCTTTTGTAGAGGCTGTAATTTATTGCATTTTGCAACCTTGTAATTTATGGCTTTTTTATAATTCTTTTTGAGCTTTCAGAAGTAACAGTTCTATGTACCCCAGTGCATTTCATTGTCACACTTGAGGCTTTCCCACCTCCCCCTGCACTTCCACTCTTTTCTTGTAACTTGCCTGTTTACTTGCTAAATTATTATTGTGCACTCAATAAAAATTGCATTTTAAAAGTGATAACTGAAATGACATTTAACATGGAAAGCACTTAAGCATAATTACAATATATGCATTGCATCATTTTGTGACAGTTAATGAAAAAAAAGGGTTTTTTGTTGGGGGCTGTAGAGATTGAGTGCTGGCATTTCATTGCTTCTAGAAACATTGGCTTTTATTTTCACTGGAGGGCTTTGTCCTGGAATTCTTCTGCTTCCTCCTCCCTTTCTGCCACAGATATCTTATGTCTGATGCAGTGGCACAGGGTGAAGAAGTCACTCCTGGCATTCCAAGGGGTTCAAGCTGGCATAATATGTTCAGAGTTTGATATTCCCAGCTGGAAATTTTAAGAGGGTTAGCTTATTTGGATCAGTGACTTGAGCAGCCTCACTGCAGAGTTGCTTTTGTTGTCACCAGGGCTGTGGGAAGGGGGAAGGGAAGGAGGTGGCAGCCCCTTGATCGTCATGGTCCAGTCATGGATTCTGAGGTAACACTGTCATTGCAGCTTTGGCTCCTGGTTGTGCCCTACACAATTTTGTATAAAAATCCACTAATGGATTCTTTTGGAAGGATGCTGCTGCTGGCTGTGTCTGAGGCTAAACAGTTAATGTCCTTGCTTTGTACTGTCCAATAACTTCTACAGAAAGTGTGCCAACCCCTCATGACCCTGTGGCTCATATCCTCACTGATACTTGATTATTAGATCACCTGCAAATCACAGCTCCTTGACCATCTGCTGTGTGGGGCTCCTCAGCTCAACCCCAGCATCTGTCCAGCCTGGCCATGCAGACTGTGCTGAATTCCTGAGCAGATCAGCTGGGCTTTCCAGGCATTGTTTCTTCTGCTGTGCTTTTTCCTGTCCTTTTCCTACCTACACGCTGCAAACCCTTAGCATACAAGATGCTTCAGCGGTGATCCTCATGCCTTGCTCTTCTTCCCTTCTCCAGAGAGGGAGATGAGCTTGATCACACAATTGCACAGGCTGCAAACCATCTCTGTAAATCAGAGCTATCCCTATGTCATACAGGGAACTGCAACTGGAGATGCACATCACAGTCCTGCATAACCAGGTTAGTCACCCCAGTAGGAGCTGTGGTCTCCTCCTTCCGGCAGCCCTGAGCTGCTTGGGAAAAGGATAATGAGGGGTGGACCTCTTCCTGCATCTTCAGCAAGGTGAAGAGACGAGAACAGGGACCCTGAGTAACCGGGCACAGGAAGATCTGGAAAAGCATGAGATGTAGTGAACAGATGATGGGAGCCACAGCACTTGACATTTCCAGGCTGCGTGTGAGAGATTTCTGGAGCAAGCTGAGAGATAGCGTACGTGTTTTCTGCAGGTTGGAGGAGTAATCTTCAGGAAGCCGTGTCTGTGGCAGGTTTGAATACTAGTGGGCTTGTGGGGAAGTGAGCTAGGTAGGAGAAAATGGAAGCAAGCCTTTATTTTAAAAAGGAAGGGAGGGGAAAACCCCTCCGTTGAGAACATCAGTGTCCATGGACAAACTCCCCAGCTTTTCTAGAAACAGTGTGTTTCCTTTATGTGCTGGTGTTGTGAGTTGCCCTTCAAGTTAATAAACTGTTAATCACTTTATGGGTCATTTAATTCAAAATGTTCACCAAAGCATTCTAAGATTCAGATACAGGAGGTTAGTGAACTCAGGCATTTTTTCCTCTTTTTCTTCAAATGTACACATAACTAGAAACCATGCTGAGGCAGTAATAAATGCTTTTCTGAGGCATTTCTGGTTGCTTGTATCTTTTTTTATTATGATTTTTGTGAGTTAACTTAAAAAAATTCTATTGATAAAATCCTCATCCGCTTGACAATCACTCTCATCTGGGAACTATTTGGTGTTATCTTAGCTTAATTCATTAGTAAGAATTTTAAAAAGGAATTAGAAGTGGACATCTCTATCGAGAGCACTTAATTCTTTGCAACAAGAGTCAATTATGCCCTCTTGAGTAAGTGGTTCTGCATGGGGCTTACTTGAGAAATTCCTCGGCCTGAGTGAGGACCTGGGAAAATAAAGTGGAAGGAGGGCAGAACCCCACACTCACAGGAGATATGTAAAATGTCTGTTTTGCCTGGCTATGCCCACAGTCTGAGCAGGAGGCTGGGATGCAGGGGCTGGTGACTCCAGGTCTGATCTGCAGCCTGGTCCCTGGAATGTATTTGCTCTCCTGGTGTTTATGGCCGAGACTCTGCTTCCCTCCGCGGTTCCTCTGGTACTTCACAACAGCACTTCACTTCTGAGGTCATGGGGCTGAATCCCTCCAGCGCATGGAGGATGCTTCTGCACCACACTCTCAGAAGAGAAAACACTGGGGTTTTCTTGTTTTGCTTCTGATCTGCTGTTGTATTGGGACCCCTTTGAGATGGTGGCATATTCAGTGCCTGCCGGTGCAGGTGCTCAGTGTCAGACCATCACTGCCAGGTCTGGAGCTGGGCATGGGTTTGGTACTGAGAACCAAATCCAGCCTGTGGGATGTTGTTGAGTTTCCAATTTCAGCAGGACTTAATTCCAGCAGCCCTGGAGTGTTTCAGGAGATGGAGGAGTGCAGGTTCCTTCTGCAGTGTAAGCTGTGGCACCAGGTGTGTCAGAAACACAGCAACACTCACTCAGGGCATGGGGGTTTTCTGATGGTGGTGATAATTTTGACAAGTTGGATGAGGAGACACATACAGTAGCGAAGGGAATGGCACTAAAAGGAGAGAAGCAAATTGTGAAGCCTGTTTACTGCCACACTTTCGTTAGCTAAAATTTTGTTATACTTTAGGATGTGTATTGATCATCCAAACACAGAGATATGTGGTCTATATAATCGTGTAAGTTTTATTTATGACACACACTTGAGTCAGCACTATTATTAATATAATTGCAAACCCACTTTTCTATTATGTGATCAACTAAGCTGCATTGCAAAGCAGCCTTGGGGCTTGCCCAGCCTGGAGTGCAGTGACACACTTCAGGACTGTGGGAGTGAGCAGGATGTTGCTGCTGTCCTGTGGGGCTCCATCCATGAACTACTGGGCTTGAAAAAATAAGCTGTAGAATAAACCCCTGACATTTGGAACAAGAGGCAAAATCCCATAGCCCTTGGAAATTATGGCTTTCTATTTAGAGCTCACTCCCAGGTTTTTGGAGCGAAGTTACAAGGTGGCATTAAAAAGCACCTGCTGCACCACCATCACATGTCTCACCATTTAAGTTTAAATGTCTCATCTGAAAAAATTCCCAACCAGGTTTCTTTTCAAGCAATTGAGGCTGCTTAGGTTTCAGTTTTTGTCGCTGTTGTTTAGAGTAATGCTAATTAACATTCTGAGCAAAGGAGCACCAAGTGGGGAAGTGCTTATGATTTGTAAATGCCACTTTGCTCTTCTGGCACTATCCCTCTGGGGAGAGGATTTCTTTCATCTGATTCTTGTTTTCCCTCCTCCCACCAACTGTCTTGGAGTAAAGCTGATGGCTGGGCACATATATTGCCTTAAGCATATGGGTGACTTTTACTACCTGTGCAGTGGTGTGAATGTGCATGGAGGTGAGGGGACCTGCATGTGTGCAGAGCATGGACATGCTGCTCTGAATGTGCAGGAGCTCGTGGCTGCTGCGTGTGAGCCTTTACCAAAGAAAGAAGCATGTGACAGCCTTGTCCATGCTACAAGTTTCCCATTCCCTTGATGATAAACTACCAGGAAATGGGGATGAAATCAGAAATTGGCAGCATGCTGTCAGGAGGGATTAATTTCTGTCCCTGATTAACTTTATGCTGGAACAGCAGGAGAGGAATACTTTACCATACACAATGCAACTTCTTCTGAATCCACTCCTGGTCCTACATTCCCCTTATTTTGTTTTCTTAGATTTGGCAGGGCCAGTGCTCTGGATGGGTAATGACAGGACAAGTACATGTTTCCTGATGCTGATGGAAAGTATTGAAAAAAAATCTGCCAGTGCTTTGGGGGTCTGGCTTGAGCTGTGTGAGAGTTTTGTTTCTTCTTGTGGAAGCTTAAATGTGCTGGTTGGTCTCTAGAGCTCTTGTTGGAATATTAATACTTTCCATTCCTGGGCTACCTTTCCTCTAAGGCTTCCACAAATTAACAATAAATTCTTTCCAAGTGGGAGGTCAGTGCGGATCACAGGAAGGTGATTTGCCAGTGATCACGCAGGCAGGTCAGTACTCTGTGTGTGGCAAGGGGGGAATACAGACCAGGTCCCCTCACTCAGCCCTAAATGCCAATTACTCCAATTACTCCCTGCCTGTGTTTACAGCTTAATTAAGACCGTGGTTATGTAGGGAGAGCAGGTGTGGAGCCTAAACAGTGCTTTGTGACAGAGCAGAGCTGTGTGGGGAGCTGGGACTGTGCACACAGGCAGGTTTGGAGCTGAGCCCTAAGTCTGAGTGTGTGCTTGTGTGCAAGGGAAAAGGGCTGGGACAGCAGGGACAAGAGCCTTCAGACCTTGGGGAAGAACTGAAGAAGGAGAGGATGCAACTGTGTGCACAGATGTGTGATGGTGGTTGAGGACACCTGAGTATTTCTGGCTGCCCTGGCCCCAGCTCTGGCTTTCACACTGTGGGTGCATCCCTGCATCCTGTTATTCCTGGGAGGGAATGGGGCCTGGGGACGGAGGTTTGTCCAACCTGTGGGACAGCTGTCCTGCAATGTACATGGGCAGCAGGAGTGATGCCAGGATTGGGGAGCATCCTGCTGCCTCCTCCCTAGCCCTGTGGAGAGCAGAAAGTCACAGATCCTATGCACAAGATTTTCAGAAGACAGTGTGTCTGGTGGCACTTGATCAAAGGTGCCCAGCTTGGATTCATGCCTGGATATTTTGAGGACTGTTTAGAATAGCTTCCTGGTGAATGCTCTACCAAGGACATTGTCTAATTGTCACATTAATTGTAACTTGAAGCAAAGTCACTTAGGTATGAAAAGCATTAACTTGTAGGGAAAGAAAAAATTAATATGAATTTTTTGGCCTACAAGAGAGAAAACTAAAGTAGGACAAATCTACAGAATAATAACAGGGCATGGCAGCACGAGGCAGAAGTGCCTGTTCTTTGTTAATTTGAGGCCTTTCCACCAAGAACAGGGTTTTTAACTGCAGCAAGAGATTTTCAGTTTAGGTATCATAGAAAATTTTCAAATGGGATTGTGAAGTATTCAGAGCATTTTGTCTTCTGAAACAGAAGCATCTCCATCACTGGACTTCTTTAAGAACAGGTTAGGAATGAGAGAACTGTGGTAATTATGTTAGAAATTACACATCCATGATGCCACCTTTTGCTGGGGGTATGGGAACAGGCTGACTCTGCCTGAGTTGATGAGATCTGTTCCAGCCCTATTCTCTGTGATGCTGCAGAGGTTTCTGAATGTTTTAGTGGAGTCTTTCCATTGAGATATCAGACCCCTAGGGGTTGCCTTCAGAAGATACATCCCCTGGGATCTCTGTGGGTACAAATCAGTTCTGCCCCTGTACCTCTCCAGGACTGTGCTGAAAACAAACTTGGGCTGAGTTTGCCAGCTGTAGGGTTTAATGCTGCTGCTAAAGTTTTGCTGGTAACACTTTCAAGGTGGGACTAAGCTGAAAATCTCAGCTGAAACGACTTTGCAGAGGGTCACCTCTTTATTAAAATCTCCACGTACATGGTGTGTTCTTGTTACAGTTCCTGGACCCTGCTGGCTCAGGGAGCAGAAGGCACTAGCAGGAAAAAGGATGAGTCTGGAAATGTGTGGAAGAAAGCTGTCTGGAAATCTGTTCTCCATATCCTCTAGTGATAAGGCAAATTTTATGAGCCTATTCCACAACAGAGAGGACTTCATATTGAACATCAGTAATGACTTTCTAGCAGGCTGCCCTTTCAGTGACTAAAGGGGCTCCAGGAGAGCTGGGGAGGAACTTTGGCCAAGGGCACGGACTGAAAGGACGATGGGGAATGGCTTCACACTGCCAGGGGGCAGAGTTACATTAGGTAATAGAAATGCTTTATTGTGGGGTGATGAGGCCCTAACACAGGTTGCCCAGAGAAGCTGTGGCTGCCCTATCCCTGGAAGTGTTCAGTGGCCAAGGCTTGGAGCAGCCTGGGATAGTGGAAGGTGGCCCTGCCCATGGAACAAGATGTTCTTCAACCCTTCCAACCCAAACCATGCTTGATTCTACAAAAACACTAAAGGACATCAGCCAGGGAAGCCTGGGCTATCCACCATCAGTGGATTAGAGCAGAGCTTGTGGACAGCTGTTAGGTGGGTCCCAAATGAGACAGAGGGGATCGGTTGGATATCTCATGGGATGAGACAGGTGGGTCACTTCCAGTGAGCCTGTGTCTTTACAGAAATACTTCCAGTGCTTGGGATTTGGGAGAAAAGCTTATGAATGTGAATCTCTGAAGTGCAGAGAAAGCCCCAGTACCTGTATCAGAAGGCAAATCAAGAGAATTGCAAAGTTGCTGTTTCTAAAAGTTCAATTTCTTTAAAATAGCTCATTACTGTGCAGAAAACTGTGGAGTAACTGTTGACAGTGCTGACTTATGCTGGCCTAGATTTCAATTGCTTTAGCTCTAATAAGAGATTTAGTTAAATTCCATGTCAGTGGAGTCATCCCAAATTTGCATCACTGCAGCTGAGAGCTGAATTTGGCCAGTGGTAGCCATCAATGAAAATAAAAGGCAGTGTGAGGTAATTGTTACTGTTTTTCTTGTGTCGATAAAAGGAAGCCTGCAAAATATGTCTGGGAGCCTTAGTGTTAGAGGCTGCACAGCTCTCTGCCACAGCCCTTCCTGCAAAAAGCAACAGCATTTCTGGCAAGGAAGATAAAGCTGTTTTGAGAAAGAGGTCTGGTTTTTATTTGAAGTCAAGTCTTTGAGGATCTGGGAGTCTTGCATCACTCAATGCAGAGGAAAGAGTTGTGTGTGCTTTTGGTACGCTCACAGGGGATGGGGAGCAGCCTCTGCCCACCTGCAGCAGCCCTGCCCCAGGCCCTGCAAGAGAGCCTGGTGAAGTGCTTTTCACTGCTCTCAGGGCAGTGGTGGCCCCTTTCTCATCCTCATCACTGCCAAGGAAATGGAGTCTGCTGAGATCCCCTTCTGGGTCTCTGAGCTTCTGTAATTTCCTCAACGTTGAGCCTTAAGAGAAAAGCAGCAGAATAGAAGAAAAGCGTTTCAAACTGTCCAGGAGCTGTGCAAAAGACAAAACTGCAACCACATGGGGTCCAAGAGGGATCTGAGGAGCAGAGATGTTTCTTGCTTTCTCTTTCCCTAATGATTTTCATTCTCTTCGGGATGCTGGGGAAAACCCAGCATGATCTGTTATGTGGAGGCACTGATTCTGACAGAAATCACAGAATGGTTTGGGTTGGAAGGGACCTTAAATACCATCTCATACCATCCCTCTGCCATGGACATGGACCCCTTCAACTAGATCAGGTTGCTCAGGACCCCATCCAGTCTGGCCTTGAACACTCCAGGGACAGGACCGCCTGTGCCAGGGCCTCACCACATTCTGAGTAAAATAATTCCTTCACAACACCTACCCAGAAATCTAGAAAAATAATACATCTATATCTGTGACTGCACCCCTCCTGGGATGCAGCCAGGGTATTTGAGGTGCAATTTTAATGCCATTGATTTGAAGTAGGTGTGTTTTGTGTAGACATAACCTAATCAAACTTAATTAACTCTTTGACAAATCCTGAAGGAAAGTAGTTGAAGCACCTTTTAAAAATACGGTTTTCCTTACTAAAGCTTTTATTATGTCCCACATAGCAAAGAGAGTAGCCAGACTTCAGGACCGGGTTGGGATTTTTTTTTTGTTTTGTTTCTGTTTTACTGTACAAGCTTGCATTTTTAGAGAACATGTGACGTCTGACTGCATTTGGGCATTTTTCTGAGAAGCTGTAGCTGTTCTCTCTCTCTCCTGTATATTAGCACAGCAGGCTCTGGGGGCTTATGCCCTGACCTGGCAGCAAGGCCCACACCATCCTAGAGGCTGTAAGTGTGCAGAGGAGGGTTGGGCAGAGTTCCCATCCTGGTTGAAACCTTCTGTCTTCAACTGTGCAGCAATTTATTTTTGCAGCTCTTTATCTGGAAGGAGAAGAGCAAGTTTGAAGTGGTGTGATACTGAATTTCCTTGCAGAAGATTCTCCTCTGCAAACACCCAGGCAGATCTGTTGCTCTGAGAGTTCCCCATACAAGGGTTTGGGATGCTGAAGACTAAAAGTTGCTTTCCAGGCTGGGAGAGGTTTTCTATAATCCAGGCTAACCATGCATAGCCCTTTATCCCTGACTAGTTGCTAAATTACTTATAGCAGCCTCAGGTCTGCTTTGGGACTGGCAGGGCTGAAGTCTCAGCTTGTAGAGGCTGGTGATCCTGTGTTGCTGAAGTACAAGTCCAGCCAGTCCCATACAGAACAGGAGGTGTGGGTGCTGGGGCAGGATGGAGAGCACTGGAGCAGCTCCACCTCTCCATCCCAGGTTGGTGTGGGCTGTTTTTCCCTCTTCCCCCATGTTCTCTGTGGTACTGCTGCCTTTTAGCCGGCTCTTTAGTGAACTAGAGAGACCTCAGTTCTATGGCTTGTTTGCTTCAATTATAGCTGACCATCCCTGAGGAGCAACTAAACTTCACATTTCCCTGTCCTGGCTCTGCAGGAGAGCTGTGAAAAGCTGCTCAGAGGGTGCTTGCTTTTTATGAGTTAGGTGGAAGGATGGAGCACAGCAGGGAAATGGCACTGAGGAGAGAGGGAGCTGGGGTTAGTAAATGTCAAGCTGTTTGCCTCCTGCGTGCACTGGATCATGTCTGCAGGCTGCTGGAGCAGCACTGTGCCGGGGACAAGGCAGGGCTGGGGACAAGGGGCAGCCTGGCCTCTGCTGGAGCCACTGCCCACGCTGCTCCCAGTGGGGCACCCGGGCTCAGGCTGTGCTCACAGAGCTGTGCCCTCAGGGCTGGTGACAGCCAAGGTACCAGCTCTGGGGTTGGAGTGGGGTACACCTGCAGAGCCCTCTCAATGCTCACTTGCAGCTGCTTCCCTTTGCCTGTTCCCTTCATGATTCTTCAGCAGGAAAAATCAGGATGTGGCACCTTCCTGGCTGATAACTGCTCCTCCAGAAGGCCATTCGTGTGCCAGTGCCATCCCCTGGGCTCTGCAGTGGTGTGTGACCTGCTCTGCACAAGGAGGTGCAGCACAGGTGGCACTGCCCATCCTGACAGGCTGTCAGCAAGGCCATTGTCACTCTTATCACTGCCTGCTTGATTGTCCCTGACACTGCACCGAGCCTGACATCCTCCTAATGTAATATAGACACCATGATGATTACCATCATTGCAAGGGCTATAAGCACCAGACAATGAAATTTAACAACAGTAGGTGCGGCAGTGATGAGGGGTGAGATGGAAATTGTGCTGTCTCTGCTCTCTGCCTATGGCCCTGAGCAGTCTCCATCTTCCAGCAGGATCTCTGGGGTCTGGCACTCATTTTCCTGTTACCCAGCCACGGTGCTCCATGCTTGGTCTCAACCATCTTGTGGTGCTCTTACTGGTCATTTATACCACTGGGTAATTCTCCAGGCTCCTGGTTCATCAGAGGGGTCTGCTCTGTGTACTTAAGCAGGGGTTATCCTCTTTCCTCTTCACTCATACTCTGAGCTGTGGGGAAATGGTAAGGACCCTGTAGGAGGTGAGATGAGACTCAAAATGGGCCAAACTGATGCTTCTGAGGGAGACCAACAGATGCTGAAGCTCCAGGAGCAGCTCCAGACCAGTATCTGAGCAAGCAGTGCCTCTCAGGGCAGGTATCCTGCTGCAGTATTGGCTGTACTGATGAATTCCCTTTGCAGACACTATATCTGGGTCACTGTACAACACTGATCCCAGGCATGGGTCTGGCTGCAGGAGCTGGAAGTAGAACCCTGAACAGAGACCTTCCCTGCCTCCCAGAATAACGCTGGCTGGGAAAACCCTTTTGTTTTCCTGCTCCTGGCCTTTGTGGGGCATGACATGGCACAGCCTCATTTCTGGGGCATGAGGGTTGTATTGGATATGGGTGGCTGTTGTGCTGCAAAGATGTGGTTTGGCCTTTGGCCTCCCTCACCTGGAGCACCCCAGGTTTGAGGTGGAATGCTCTGGCAGCAGGAAGGCGGCTGCTCTGTTGCTGCACGTAGTACTTTGCTCTTTTGCAAACATGCCAGGTTTGCACTGTGATTAAATGCTGCTGTTTGGACTGCAGCTGTCCAAACCCGGTGTATTGGATTCATACAGGGGTGGAGAAAAAAATTAATTTCTGGAAAATGACTATTACCCAGATCAGATGGCTTTCCAGCAGGAGCTGGAGCTTCTCTCTGCTTGGCCCTGAGCAAACCCCAGCTGGGGTTTGAGCTGTGGGTACAGCTCTGTCCTGGCCCAGTGGGGCTGAGAGCTTCTGGGGTTACCAGATGCTTTGTTGGGGTTCAGCTTTTTGATTGCTGTTCTTCTTGAGGAAGGTGATGGGAGAGTCTTGACATGGAGCTGATGCTGTGCAAGCACAGTGCAATGCTGCCCCTGTGATTTTTGGGGAGGGCGCATC
Source organism: Sialia sialis (assembly GCA_009812075.1). NCBI lineage: Eukaryota > Metazoa > Chordata > Aves > Passeriformes > Turdidae > Sialia > Sialia sialis. The sequence goes on along the minus strand of VRYO01000638.1, from coordinate 225,637 downwards.
TGATTTTGGGAAAAGCACGCCTGCTTCTTGGCAGATGTGCCATGGAATTGGGGATAGAGGGAATGAGAAGGGAGGGGTCTGCTTTAGGGCTGCAGGTGTACCCCACCATCTCTGCCTTCCCATCAGTGTGCTCCCTCATGTCCTGGATGTGGAGGTGGCAAGGGAGGCTGAGGACACAATTTTTACTTTTGAGTAGTGCTTTACAGGGTGTTCTCCTGAGATATGTTATCTTCCTTCACATTTTATCATTGGATACTTTGACCCATGGGAAGATGTTGGGCCCTCTCATGGCAGCTCATCAAATGGTGATTTCTGCACTTATGGGAATATTTCTGTACCTGTTCCTTTTTCAGACTGCCAAGTTTCATGGTGCTAGGTTTGCTCACAGGGAATTGGGGAGAGGAAAATTCTTTCTCTGAACTCTGACAGCTCCCTGAATATATAGGCACAGAGGGAATTAAAGGCAGAGATGAGCATCATTTATTGTGCATTAGGAGCAAGGCAAACAAGTGAATTTTGAGAATGCGTATTTCAAGGCAGTATCAGATCTGCCTCCTTGGCTGTACAGGTGCTGCTGGGAACATGTGCTGACAGTTGGTTGTGTTACCAGCTTCGCTCTTAAGTGAGGCCACTTAGCACTTCTGGGCTGGTTTAAATCATTTTTGTGGCTGTTTGTAATTGCACTATGCTAAGGAGTATTTAGGATTACATTTTTCATGTTGCAGGTTGTCTTGATTTTTTTTTTTTTTTTTTTTTTTCCTCCCACCTGCTACTTGTTTTTTTTTCCTTTGCTTTTATCTTATTTCGGCTCAGTATTTTCTGTTGTTTGGCTGCTGTTAATATTCTCTCCCATTCCCCCCTGCTCTTGCCACTTATTAGTTCACTCTCAGCATCCACTGCTGGACTCCTTTCCACTGCCAGGATTGGATCTTCTGCTACAGCATCCAGCTTCAGCCCTTCCCAGACGTTTTATTGAGATTTCAGTTCATAATGTGATCTCAATCCCCATTCTCTGAGTACAACAGCTTCCTCCTCTATGCTGCCTGAGGGCTAATCCCTCTGTAGGCAAGTCAGGGGCTCTCTACAGCCCTTCTCCTGCCCAGTAATCTCAGGTTTGCCAGTGATGCTGAGCAGGACTAATGCAAGGGTGTTGTTTCTAGTTTCAGCACGGCTGGAGCAGCGCAGCATTTGGCTTTGCTCGTGTCCCTGCATTGCCACCCACCTGCCCTGCCTGGCAGGGAGGCTCTGAGGGGATGGAGCCTGTGGCTCAAGGTATTGCCAAGTAAAACCCAGTCTGCAGGAGCACACAGCCTGCAGCCCTCCTCCCCAAGGGAGCTGACACAGCTGGGTCAGAGGGTACCAACATGGACTCAGGAGCAGCAGCTCCTTGACTCTGAGGTCACCAGTGTTACTCACTGCAAAAACAGGCCCCAGAGCACTGCATCACAGGAGAATTTCAATGAGAATGGCTTTCTAACATGAACAAAACTAAAGGTTTTCACCATCTCTGAGGAATATTCAGGATATCTTTGGCCAGAAAATCCTCTCTTTGATTCAGCTCAAGGAAAAACCCAATATGGGAAATGTCACTTTAGATAAGTAAAACCTGGCCGCATTCTGAACAACCCAAAGCAAAATGCTACAGTGGAGACTGTGAAGTTCTCTGAATTGCCTGCAGCCCCCACCATTCATTCCCCTGCCTGTCTGGGGCGTTCTCATGCACGTATGGTCACTGTTAATTTGTCTTGGATTGTTCTAATTAACGCCGGTGAGCTGTTCAGCCACGATGACTGCAGAGCTCTGCAGCTGCAGAGAGGGCTGGAGGAGCAGCTCCTGGTTTCTTTTTCTGTCCTTCCTCCCTTGTGGACAGGCACCGTTTCTGTCTGTAACCAGTAAGAGACAATTTTCTGTTTCATAACAGGAAAATACTAATGTCAGGACTCCCTCTGTACCCAAAGCTTTCTCCTTGAAGATTGCTCTTCTTTGCTTTCCTAATTGCTGCTGCTCAGCTGGAGGTATCCCGCATCTTCCAAGCACGACTTTGTTGTGCTGTTACTTACCAAGGGGAGAAAAAAGAGTGTGAGAGAATATTGCTTTGTGATGCACTTTCCTTGCTTTAACCCTTTCTGTGCATTGTGCAGGATGCTGTGCTGTTGGCAAAACAAGCTTTTTGGTCTGAACCTCAGGGTGTGGTGGAGTTCTGATGTGAAGAACATCTAGAAATTGTATCCTGAGCTGCATAAAAAGTGGGTTTTGATGAAGGCAAGTGATTCTCACCCTCTGCTCTGGTCTGGTGATGTTAGACCTCACCTGGAATATTGCATCCAGTTCTGGTACCCTCAACAAAAGAAGCAGGTGGAGGAGATCCAGAGGAGAGCAATGCAGATCACAGAGGGCTGGAGCACCTCTGCTATGAAGACAGACTGAGAAAGCTGGATGTGTTCAGCCTGGAGAAGAGAAGACTCTGGGGAGACCTTAGAGCCCTTTCCACTGCCTAAGGGGCCTCCAAGAAAGCTGGAGAGGGACTTTGGGCAAGGCCATGGTGTGCCATGACAAGAGGGAATGGCTTCACACTGAAAGAAGGGAGGTTGAAATTAGACTTTAAGGAAGAAATGACTGTGAGGGTGGTGAGGCCTGGCACAGGGTTCCCAAGAAGCTCTGGCTGCCCCATCCCTGGAAATGTTTAAGGTCAGGTTGGACAGGGCTTGGAGCAACCTGGTCTAGGTGAAATGGTCCCTGCCCATGGCAGGGGGCTGGAATGAGATGGTATTTAAGGTCCCTTCCAACCCAAACCATTCTGTGAAATAACTTATTCTGAAATCTGGGCATCCCTCCTAAATGTCCTCTCTAACTAAAGCATCCTCTTTGGAGTTCCTGTGCTCACAGAGTGATCACTTGTAATAACACAGGAGTTGCCAAATTCATGTGAAGTGTGGGTGGTTTGGGGACCAAAGTGATTTGGGTGAAGCCCATTTCAGAAAATTAGATTTTTGGGGTTGCCTTTCCTTGAAGGATGGCAGGTGTGGAGCAAGAGCAGAGCCTTGGGGAGGGTACTGGAGCCATGCTCCATGTGTCTCTTAGGGACTGACGAGTCAGATGAGGATCACAGATTTATGGCTCTTGGCTCATGGGCTGTGTTCTTGCAAGTCAGTAACCACAAAAAATCACAGAAATTCTGTTTTCTAAAAAACCTCAGAAACTATTAAATCTGAGCCTTTTGTGTGCTGCCCTACTGCTAGAGGTGGAATGGGTTCCTGTCCTGGCAGCCAGGGCAGGCCACCTGAATCCTTTGAGGGTTTTTTGGGGGGGAAAAAAAGCAGTTGCTGGAGTAGAGCTAGAATAGTGTAATGGTGTATGTAGACATACAAGAGACTGCTGGTAGGAATTTCCTAGTGCCGTGAAAGAAAGTAGGAGTTTGGGCAGAAGCCTGGAGATTAACCCAGCAGGTCTGGAGGGACTGTGCACAGCTGAAAGAGCAGCCTCGTGCTGCTGTCTCTCAGTGTACTTCTATGGCTTCAGCCTCAGAAACTGCTTTGTTTAACCATGAAAGGAAAAGGGAGGCTGGAGCTGGGGGATGGCTCTGCTCTCGAGTTCATTGACAGCTGCTTTCAGCAAGTGGAGTTGCTATCTGCTCCAGCTCATTATAAGGTCTGGAGAAAGAAGAGAGGGCAGTGAGTAGTTTCCCAGAATTTTAGAGGGTCTCATCATGTCCCTGAGCTGTGTGATGTGCCACTGCCCAGATCCTGCGCACCTGCTGTACCTTTACTTTTGCTGTCTCCACCAAGAGGAGGAGTTGTGATAGTGTGAGCCTCATGGGTGTGTCTGGCCCAGCCTGTCCTTAGTCCTGGGTGAAATAGAGTAGGTTCTGGGTGCATGTTTGTCATGTGGAAACTGGTTGCTTACTGTTTGTATTTGAGTGCTGCTCTGACACCCAAGGGCACCTGTGTGTGGAGAAATTGCTTCTGCAGCCCCTGTTCCTCATAGCCAGATCTGCAACAAACCACCACTTAGACAGGCAGAGTTTTTCACTTGCAATGAAGCTCCAGCACAGAGAGGGTTTTGTCCCGTGGGAAGCATGATTCAGCTCCTGAGGATCATGCAAGCTTGGGTAGGTGCCAGACATGCTTAGCATGGAATTTGCAGTTAAGCGTAGAGTCTGCTACCTCCTTGGGGAGGTCCAGCTCTCCTTGGAGGGTTCTCTGTTCCCATATGTCTCTGTGTCTGCAGCTGAAGGTATTTGCAAGTAGCCTGGGGATAAAGAGAGAAACAGAATCCTATTTGCTTTGTGGTTTTCTTCATGTCCCTTACTTAAGAAAAGTTAAGGCATGAGGAATAATCTCAGATGATGGCAATAAGCTCTTCCCTTTGACCCTGTGTTGGCTGCACCTGGGTCTGGATGCAGGTGGAGTTAACAAGTCACAAAATCATGTGAGGAGGTGACTGTGGGGTTTGTGGTTGTGAAGTCTTCTGGTGGGATCCCTTCCTGAGGCTGTGCTGATGCCAGCAGCACTTCCCTTAGCTCTGGGGTTGCTCCCTGCAGTTGTATGATGTGCTTCTGAGCCACTGCTGCCCCTTTGGGTACAAACATTCAAATACAGATAATTGCATTGGCCCTCAGGACAATCCTGGTATAGATTTGTGCCTCTACCCACCACAGCCTGGCCAAGTTCTGGAATGGTTGTAGAAATTCTCATTTCTTGAGGGTGCCAAATTCCTACGCCTTGATTAGAGATGTAGGTTTTATTCTGCTTCACATGATCCCCTTGTTCCCATTCCTGGTACCCAGGGCTGCCCTGCTGCCCTGGTGCTGTCAGGCCCTGCACCCAGCAGGCCCTGCAGGCAGTGCTGGGGGCAGATGGTGAGTTGGTCTTGCACTTGCCAAGTTCAGCAGGTGGCTTTGGGGAGGTGGTCAGTGGACTTTGGGGATGCCTTTGGGCTAGGGAGGGCACAGCAGCAAGTGTGCTGGCTGTGCCTGTGCCACAGGAGCGGCTCAGCAGAGGCAGGGATGAGTGAAAGATGGGATACTCATTGCCTGCAAGTGTGAAAGCAGGCAGCTATAGCGCCAGTGGTGTGGGCAGCAGGTTGACTGTTTCTGTTTTTTCCGGTTGCAAAGCCTTTCTTCTCTTGCTCCTCTCATTTCCAAAGCTTATATTGTTACCTAATCCACATTGCTAGAACTCTCTGTTAGAGGATCAGCTTTTCTGTAGGAAGACTGCTGCACTCCTCGCTAATATTGACTGTCTTTTTCTCTTCCTTCCCCTCTTAGATCTATGATGACAATAAAAACCTGTTTGAAGTCAAGGAGAATGTGCCCAGGAAATTGGTGGAGAAGGTCGCAGGGGACATTGAGAGTCTCTTGGCCAAGAAAGTCCGTGCTTTAAAGGTAAGGAGACAGGCCTGATGGAGGAGATTAGATCCTTTGATGGAGATTTCAGTTTAAACAAGAGGGTTGATGCTGGCATAGCAGTATGATCTCAGCTTCAAAGTGATTTCTATGATTGTGTGGCCTTTTCTGGGAACTGCATCCTGCAGTTGGACAGATTCATATGGAGCATGTGAGGCAAGGATATGTCATGTGGGGATGTACTCTGGGTATCTTCCTGCTTTTTATTGCTTCCCACTATCATGCAAGCACCTGAAGGTGCTGCCGCAAGAATACAAGTGACAGCAAAAGCCTGGAAGCAAATTTGACCCAGTCATTTAACTGGGGGTGTACTGGAAGCAGAGGGACTGCATTGTCCCTGCTTTCACTCATGAGTGTTTTGGACAAATGGAGCCTTTCCTATTTAGGAGATGATGTGCTGGAAGGGTTTGTGCCAGTGCCTGGGACTTGAGCCCTGTGTGGGTTGCCCTCATGGGTATCTGCATTCATTTCCAATCTACTATCCTTATTTTGTAACACTTTTAAAATGAGCTCATTTTTATCTGTGGTGGAGGAAGGTGACCTGATCCGTGGTGCCTGCTCAGTAAAACCCTATATAATGAGGTGGCTATAATGAGGTGGCAGCAGCACCATGCTCTGCTACTGGAAGAGAGACAAGTCATTGCCTTCTTGGAGAGGTGGACAACCTCCTCCAGGAGCTGAGGTGTCCTCTGTAAAACACAGTTTTATTGAGTGGCATGGTATTGTACAATGGGAGCTGGATGCAGCTTGTAGCTTGGTTCACTTAAAGGGTGATAGACAGGGAGAAGGCTTGGAGCAGGTAACACAGCTCATGTGTCCACAGAGGCATTGCAGCCAAAAGGACATGGTCACCTTTCAAAGTGATAGCCAGGAATGGGAACACAGGGAGATATGCTGTGGTGAGAGAAGGGGTATTGCAGTAACTGAGCTGTAATTAAGGCAGTGAGAGCTTGCAAGTGACCTGTCTCCACAGTAGGTAAGAAGTAGCTTGAACAAGGTATGCAACAGCAATCTCAGGACACCCATGTGGGCCAGGGGAGTCTCAAAATTCAAAACAGGATCTCAGTCAAGGCTGGTCAAAATCTGGCCCGAGTGTCCAGATGGTGTGAGGTTGTCCACAGTGCCTGACAAAGATAGCAGCTAGGGACTGTTTACCCAGTTCTTTACTCTGGGAATCAAAGAATAATCCTACTTGAGACTCACACCCAGTGTTTTAGCTTGAATAGAAGGAGCTGAAGTGGGACTAAAAAGATGTCAGCACTGCATTCCACAAGGATTGTGGAAGTGAAAATCAGGAAAACCAGTTTTCTTCTTAACAGGAACTTGCATCCTTGTGCTCATTTAGTTTGTGTGCATACTTGAGCATATATAATATTAAATGTTCCAGAGATTTGCAGCACCTGTAGATGCTGGAGGAAGACACAGGTGACAGAAGGTTGTTGCAAACTTGATCCACACCTGGATAATACATGACTCCCATGGAATGCACAGGGTAATAACCCTGAGTTACACAGCATGACTATGCTGAGTGCTTCCACTGTGACATTTGAGTTTCAGCTCATCAGTCACACTGTTTTCCTTTGCCCTTTGCTCTGAGTCACAGACTTAGAGTTTGTGCATCTTTTGGCGCTAGATCAAGGGTTGAACTGTGCCCATGATACAAATGACCTTGTTTGTCTGTTTTTCTTTTTTGTTGGGTTTTTGGGCAGGACTCTGGTGTGCTGTGAAGGGCTCACCTGTCACAGGGATGATTCTGGCAGTGCTGGTTAGGTAACAGCAAGTGGTGCTGTCCTTACAGTGGAAACAATGAACCCTTGACCTAAATTAATCTTTCAAGAGGACTCCTTCAGAGTGTGCTCTCAGATGGAACAGATGTTTACATCCAATTTCCATGTAAATTCTTGACATTTTGGATTGGTAGTACTAACAGTAAAATCTGGAAATGGGGAAGTAGATGGGGAAGAGAAATTGAATCTTCTAAATTTCTTCCACGTTACTGACCTCCTTTGAGGCAATGGGGCTCCCAAAGCTCCTTCCATTCTCCTGCCTGTTTTCATCTGTTTCAACTCTCCCTTCAGTTGAATCATCTCTCCTGGAGTCATTTCCTCCTCTTCTCTCATGACTCACAAGAGTGATGATGACTTCTTGAAACATATTTTTCAGCATCTGAGACAAGTGGGACTCCATGTATTGGCAGGGGCAGGTGAGGAGGGAGAAATGGAGTCTCTCCTTGATGTACTAATTGCCCTGTCACTCGTGTGCTCACTCTCCTGAGGAGACATCCCTGTCTCCTTTGCTGCAGGAGAGAGAAGGGAATGCTGCTGGGGCCTTGGTGGGGCTTTGGAGGAAGGTGCTCACAAGCCTTGGGGCACACACCATGGGTGCACAGTTCAGAGCACCGTTCTGATTAGGTGATGATTCAGTCCAGTCATCAAAGAACCTGTTCTCTAAGTGAAAATATGAATGTGCCTTTATTAAACGATGTGCAGAGCATTTATTAATACAGTTTCTTACCTGGTGTATTGCATTTCTAAGAGGCAGAAATTAAGCACAAGGAAACTGAGCCTGTCTGGCTCTGGCAGCCACGGTGCAGCACTGTGGCATGGATCTGGCACTAAAGGACACTGATTTCCCATGTGCATTTTGGAGGTGTGCTGGAGCTGAGAGTGTGTGGCAGAGGGGGTAATTGCTCCCTAAAATAAGGCACCTACAGTAGGCTGGTTATTTGGATGCTGTCACTCCCTTTTTGTTCCAGAGCATCATACCAGGTCACAGTCTCATCATGGGACAAAAAAATTCCTAGAAAGATATTTTTGCAATCCCTACCTGTTCCACCTGGCAGTAGAGTAAGTACAGCTGGATCCTGGGGGATTTCTACCCCATGTCCCACACAGTGGCTTGTGTTTGATGTGGGTTTGCATCAGCACTAATTGCCTTTTTGGTGTCCTTTGTCCATGATGATTTCATTGCTTCAAACCTGGCCTCCCACTCACCTTTGGGTGCTGTAGTTCCAACTTTTTATTTCCAGGCTTTAACAAGAGGGGAGGTAAAAAAGATGGCCTTCAATACCAGAAATACATCTCATTTCCTTTGAATTGGAAGTAAAAGATACTAAGGTGGAGTGACTCCTGAAAGAGATGACAATACACTTACCCAGTGTACTGCACTGGAGGGAAGTTCCAGAGCAACAGGTGTGTTCCTGGCTGGGTGGGAGTTTAATGGCCTGCTTTTCTCCGCACTTACGAGCTTGTCCTTGTAAGGGCTAAAAAAGACCCCTTTTGTAAGATGTGGAAAGGAGTGAGGTGGCATGTTACCAAACGACTACAACAAATTCCCCTTGAGTTTTCCTGTGCTGGAATCACAGCTGGCTGGCTCGTGGCTTTCCATCATCTGAGACTAGAACTCATCAGGTTGGTTTTTTGCCAAATAGATTCTTTGTCACTTTTTCAACTTTATTTCATATCTCTTCCTCAGTTTTTCAGTGTGTTCAGACCCCTCTTTCCTTTGTATGTGCCCAGAGAGATATGTACAGACTGGGGCTTCTTTGGGAGCTTGCTTGGTGTTGGAGTTTGCTGTTGGTGGAGCACTGAGTGAGCCAGGGAAAACCCATCACCTGAGGGTGTGCATGGTGTGGGTCCAGATTCCCAAACCCAAGGGGCACTTTTTCTTTCTTTTAGAATACTATGTCAAGTATATGAGTGATGCTTCCCAGGTCTTTTCTTTCCTGAAGCTCCATAGACTGGAGGAGAAAAAAATTGTGATTTGATGGAGGAGGAGGCTGAGAGGTGGAAATTTTAGATCCTAGGATATGTTTTAAGATTGTTTCTCCTTTTTATATAGTTCTTGTGAAGGCTGATTTTGGATGCTGACTGCTTCATTCTTCACATATTTAACCACAGACAATTTGCTTTGCCTCCTGAGAGCGACACATCCCACAGTTTACTGAGTAGGTTATGCCCTGAAGTGAACTATTCTTTTGCTGTAACCAGCCTAAAGATGACTGTCTGTGCTGGTGGCCTTCCCCCATCTCCAGAAAGAGGCCTGCTTGATGCACAAAACATGGTCTGGATGCCTGCAGGCTCTCACGTTGCCCCAGTGGTGACATGGTTGGGCTGGTATTTTCTCCATAGAGCTGATTTAGTTTGGAACTTGTATGTCACTGGCTCAGTCTTGGGAGTTAAGGTGAAGTTTGTTGCATTTCCTGTGGACCACAGCTGTGTGCAAGTATCAAATGTGATGTGCTGAGCAGAAGTGCAGAAAAGTGGCATTTTGTGTACCAGAATTTGTAATGTGTGCTATGTACATCTGTGTGTAACATATGTAGATATGTGTGTGTGCAACAGGTTTGGTGCCCCTTGCGTGGCTCTGGTGATGAGAACACTAACAGCACTTGCTAGGAGTAGGAGGAAGGTTTGGGGGGGATTATTGTGTTTTTGTGAAATATGATTGCATATTTTTGTTGCTGTGTATTTAGCTCCAGTGTGGAATGAGCATCTGGGGGAAAGCAGGGATTTGTCAGGAAGGCTCAGTGGTAGGAGATTTCAAGGTTCCTGTTCCTTCAGCTAAGGTGTAGGAGGTCACAATGTATTTCACTTAGATTTTACTGCAACCAGAGTTGTAAAATCTACACTTGGCATTAGACGTTTTCTTTTGGCAGAAAAAAGAATACAAAGGACAAGACTGGGGATTTCCTGTATTTTTAAAGCATCCTGCAGGGAAGTCTGGCTGGGTTTCCTGTGGCTACAAAGCCTGGGGAAATGTGGCTGTAGGTGTTCTCATCTTTCTTTACCTTGAATCTGAAGGGAAGGAGGTTGGAAGATCTGGGATTTGGCACACAGGAAAGGTAGTTGGTCTGGAGATGCTTAGGGTTTTGTACTGCTTTAACCCTCTTTTGCTGTTTTGTCTCCTGTTTCCACCCCTCACCCTCAGCCTTGAGTTTTCCCACTTACTGACATTTTTTCCTACATATCTCTTCTGAAGTGTTGTTGCAGTTACTACTGAGCCATGCTTTAGGATCCTGTGATGAAGGGTAAGGTGAGATTTGGTGTGTTGCCACAAAGTACTGACCAAATCGGCTTCTCAGGGTGAAGTTGGTCAGGGGGGGCACTGCAGGAGGGAGGAGCTCAGGCCAGTTGTGCTTTCAGTCCTGGTTGAACACTCAGTGCATTATTGCTCAACTGGGACTAGTTCCAAGCTCCATTTGAGTATGGCACAAGCATATATCAAGAGTGCAGAGGGGATTTAATTGGACAGGTTTATCCCTTTAACAATTCTGATAGCTCTGAGATTTCCCTTGCAGGTTTGTGGTGAATGGAGTCTTTATCAGGTTTCTGATCCCTGATAGGAACAATAAAAAGTGCCACCTGTCTGACAAGCTGCAAAAATTGGCATATAGCAAAGAATCTCTCAGCCCAGTTCAGAGCATCTCCCTGCTCCCTCCTCTCAGCAGCAGAGGCACTGACTACTGTCACAACACGGACTCACAGAATATCATGAGGAAATCTTCCCTCCTTCACTCTTGGGGTTGATGCTGTCCTCTGGTCTTGGTGGCAGGCAGCAAAAGGGGTCAGCATTCAGCAGGAGCAGCCCTGGGGTTTTACTGGATTTCTCCTTTGTTTCTGGCAGAGCAAGGTCCTGTTGCCATCTCCCTGCAGATCTGCCTGAAGGATGCTCACTGGCCAAGTCATTGAAGTGTTTAACTGGAGAGGTCCCAGGAGAGGGAGACCCTCCTGAGCTGCAGTGCACAGGGGGTTCACATTGGCTGGCAGCATGTGGTGCCAAACCCTTGTGGCTTTCCCTCCTGCACCTGTGTGGTGCAGCCCTGGATTTGACTTGAGGGGAACTTCTGGGCATGTCACACTGTGGCCTGCTGGGTCCCAGCTAAGGGACATATTACATTAATTTCACGATTATAAGCCGCACCTGAATATAAGCCGCACTTCCAGGTAGCTGGGAAGACCACGGGATTTGTCCATATATAAGCCGCACCCGAATATAAGCCGCGCTTTTTTTTTTTTTTTTTTTAAACTCACACGGCAGAGGGGGTGGGGCGCTCCGGCCCGGCCCCGCACAGCCCGGCTTCCCAGTGGCAGGGGCCGGCCCACCCTTGCGCAGCCCCCATTCCCGGCCATCCCCCGTTCCCACCGGCTCCCGATGGCACAGGGGCCGGGCCGCCTTTGCGCAGCCCCCGTTCCTGGCCATCCCCCGTTCCCACCGGCTCCCGGTGGCACAGGGGCCGGGCCGCACACTTGCAGCCCCCGTTCCGGGCAGTTCCATGCTCCCGGCGGCTCCCACTTGCCACTCTGCTTGGCTGGCTCTCACTTCCGGGTTGGCGTTTCGCTGGGATTTGTCCATAGATAAGCCACACCTGAATATAAGCCGCACCACTGGGGTAGGCTGGATTCTTCAATGAAAAAGGTGCAGCTTATATTTGTTAAATTACTGTACTTGTCTTGCCTAGACAGCAAAATGGGGTAGGAGAGAGGGAATAAACACAGCTCAGCTGAGCTCTGACACAGATTGTGGGTTTGGTGAGATGTGAGGCTTCATTGCCTCGTGCACTCCTGAGCCATTCCAGCTGCATGGCCATGGACAGGAGCTCTTGAGTTGGAGTAAGAACCACAGCCACCAACCTTGCACATGCTGAAGTACAAACCATTTAAAGGCAGGACCTCTGTGCTTTCTTATTTCACAGCCCTCTTCCCGCTTCTTTGGTAATTGCTGGTTGGTAGTTTTGGTTTTAATTCTATTTTTAATTTGCTCCTAATCGAATCCTGGCTGACAGTCCCCGTGTGTGTGTTTGTTTGTTTGTTCATTCATGCACGTGTGTGTGTGTCTTCTCCTGCCTCACAATTGTTCTTGTGCTGGACCTGCTCCAGTAATCCAATTTGAATCCAATCTCCCAGGTCTGGAATTCTAATTTACGGATTGCAGAGGGGAGTTAAACAATGCCCACGCACCAGGATGGGGGTTGACTGTCTAATCTAATCAGGGACAATCAGATGTTTGTAACAAGTCTATCAAACCTGTATTGGGCCAGTTTGCTGAGCGATGTAACCAGCTTTCTTAACAGCTCTAACACAATTTAGGGCTTCCTGCACTTTCATGCAGATTACACTGAACGTTTCCCTTTCTTCTCCCACGAACACTTGGCAGCAGCTCAGCATGATGGGCTTTACAACCTGGTGAGCTGCTGGGTGCCCTCTGGGGCAGCAGAGCTTTGCCAGGGGCCAGGGAGTGCTGCCTCCCCCTGCTCCGCTGCATGCTGGGGGTCCTGGCATGATCCTGTTTTGTGGCACACATACAAGGAACGGAATCAGTGCCACCAGTGCATCTGGAGTTACAGATGGGGGAATGGAAAGTGATGGTCCCAACCTGAATGGGCGTTCAGTAAATCTCCACAGCAGATGCCCAGCCCCATTCGTGGCTGTTGGTAAAGAACAAATCAAGAAACCTTTGTCCTCTCTTGCCCTTGGCAGACTGTGGCTGTTGTGAGGCTGTTGTTTTGGGTACTTGCTGTAAGAAGTCTGGACAGTTGGTGCTTAAAGAAAACACTTGTTTGTTTGTTTTTCAATGCCCTTTCAGAGCCTGAAGCAAAAGAGGAGGCAAAACCAGTTCTGTGAACAAGATGATGTCTTTCTTAATATAGCTCTCCAACCCAGAGTGGAGCTTCCTTACAGTCCTGGTTTAGGGCAAATTTGAGGGAATACCTCCAGAGGGGTTCTTCCAGAAAGCAGACTCAAGTGGCCCATCCCCAAGTAACTAAAAGCCAAGGAGAGCTCTCACCTGCTGTCCTGCAGACAGCCCAGTCTGTGTGAAGGATGCAGGGCAGCAAGTGCAGTCTCTGATAAAACTCTGCACCTCATTTCTCCCTCTTCACTCCTGGAACCAGTCTGAAAGTTGAGAACTTAATATCCAGCACAAACAGAACAGATGACTGGGGATACAAGCATCATAAAGTCACCCCAGGACACTTACTTATCCTGTCCAAATAAATAGCTGCCTTTGTCCTTCCTGAAGACAGAAATATCCATCTGCTCCCTTACTGTCAAGAGGTGAGCTGGTTCTCATGCTCCAGGTCTGTAGCACTTATCTCTGCCCTCGTTGCCTTTGCCCGGGGATTTATTTTAGGTATATGGCATCTTCCCTTCGTGCGGCACTCCTCCCATCCCGGAGGCAGGCTGAGGCTTCTGGGCTCGGGTCACAGCGTGCTGGCAGCTTTAGCTGGGCTTTTAGCCTGAGCAGAGCCTGCCCTCTCGCCCTGTGTGAGCACTGCCAGGCTGCTTGGCACGCACGGGCAGCAGGAACAGGAATCCCCGGACTGGGAGCTAACCTTGGAGGTTTCACTGCTGTGTGCTCCCTGTCTCCTGTGCTCTGCTCCGTGAGCAGCCCAGACACCCCTGACACCAAGTGAAGGATGAGATAGTCCTTAAAGGGTGTTCACTTCCCTTCCTCAAACTGTGTTATGTATTTGACAGCAGTTTGCATGTTGTTTTCCAGTTTTTTCTGGTTTTTTTCCAGCTCCTAGCAGAGGTGGAGGTGGCTAAAGCCATTGGTATGGGCAGGGGATTTGCAGCAGTTGTAGTGCTTGGCTGTCTCAAAACTCAGATCCTTCAGCTTGGTCCTTACCCTCTCAAGGTCCTGGGGCCTGGCAGTGCTCTAAGAGGAGGCATTTGGGGGTGGTTGAAAGGGTAAAAGCAGATGGGTATGACTTACTGGTCTATCTGGGAAGATAGATATAGATATAAACTGGTGAGGGATGCAGAAGAGGAGGAGGTCTCTGAGGGAATTAATGCTAGGGAAGGGAATTACCATTTAATTCTTTACAGAACAACCTTTAAACATGATTTGGAATATATGCTTGCAATGATAGCAAAATAGAAGAAACCATGTCACTGAAAAAGGGATTTATTTGAATTTTCTTGGTTAATTTTGGCATGAGAAAATGCATTTCCACGGCAGTTTGGTACCTAGAGTTGCTTCTGCACCCTGTCCTGTGACTTTGTAATCTGTGCATAGTGGGAGAGGGTGAGAGGGGAATCTTTATTTCCCCAGGGTTGCCTGTAGGTTTGCATGGAGTGTGTGCTTCCACACTTTACAGATGTGCCTCAGTCCCTGAGGGTTCAGCCCCTGCCCTCCATGATGATGTATGTCTTTAGAGAACACTCTGAACCCCAAGGGAAAAGTGTTCAACCAATTTATTCTTATTTAATGTTTTTCCCCTTGAATATTTCATATACATCATTTGGTTGGAAGACTCATATTGAATGGGAGTAATTGACCTAGGACAGTGAATCATTTTGAGTCTATTTCAGGTGGAATGAGGATTTTTTTTTTTAAAGAGTTTCATCCTCAGGCTGAACTAAAAATCAGTTATTTGTATAGCTGTGTTTACAGGCAGGTAGTGAAGTTAAAGACTAATGAGTGAGGGGGTGGAGGCTTGGTCCTGGAGGTTAATGGACTTGCATGAAGCTTCTTTTTTTTTTCTTGTTTTTTTTTTTCCCCTAAAGAAAGTAGATTTAGCAAGTTTCCTTTCTGCAGCCCACAACCCCCAGATCAGCTTTGGCAGAGTTTATCTCAGGAGGTCTCTGCACAGTGACTGGAACAGCAGGGCTGGGTGCAGGTGAGGAGCAGGAGGCTGCCCCCAAGGTCCTGTGCATGATGAGGATTCAGCTTGGCTCTGGGCAGGTGGTGCTGTGCTGGCACAGAGGGTGCTCCCTCCCCTGGCATGGTGCCACCAGGACCCTGCTTTCTGTCCCACATGGGTTGCTGTGCATCCACTGAAGCTGTCGTGGAGCTAGTCTGAAATCCATCAACATCCCTCCTTACCCCTAAGCAAGGAGCTATTATATATTCCCCAAGCAACTGATGTCCATTAAATGTTTGAGTGACACTACAACAATGTGTAAAATATCAGTGATAAGGATCTAGCAAATCTTAATAAAAAAAAGGCGACAAGAATGTAAATTGCACATACAATTGTGATAAAGAGCCAAAGATAACATTAAAGAGATTGTATCAATTTAATGCAAGTTTCTTGCCAAAGCCTGTCATCTGCTCTTTGAAGAGGAGTTGTTGGGAGCCTTGATATTCCAGCAGACAATGCTCAAATCATCCCAGTGCTCTGGAGGGGCCATCCTGCAGCCAGCGTGCTGCGTGGAACTGTCTGCTTGCTGAGGATTAATGGAAACCTTTTCTGCCTCTACAATAAAAATAATGTTCCTTGGAAAAAATCAAGTGCCCTTCTGCCTGCTGGCCTTTGGGTCCCTCAAAATGCAATTAAAAAGCAGCTTAATACAGCCTTGCAATGAGAAATCTGTCAGTGTGCAGCAGCACGATCTGAAGTGAAAGCAACGTGAAAAGGTTGCGAGCAAAAATATTTAACTGTGCTCCTGCCTGGTGCTGCTCGTGGAGTCACCAGCTGGAATGGGATGTGAGGGGCTGGAACTGGGGTGACTGGGGGACACAGCTGGGCTGTAGCAGTGCTGCTGAGGACATGGCAGCTCCTCCATAACCCAGCCTGCTGTGGCTCTGCTTGCCTCTCCCTGCTGCTCACCTGTTCTGCTGCTGCCTGTCCTTGGTTTCTGTCTCTCTGCTGTTTAGGGTGTGTTACATCCTTGAAAGACAGCAGGTGACAGCAATAAAAGCTGTTAGAAGTACCCTACAGGTTTGATGGAAGGGGTAACTCCAGTTATCTGTAAAGGGCTGCCAGCTGTAGATTAGTATTGTGCCTGACAAAATGCCTTGCCAAAATTTTAGGCATTATAACGGGAGTTAATTTTGAATGGTTGGCTGTTTTTTTTCTGCAGGAATGAGAATTTAAAAAGAAAAAAATCCTTTCAGTAAAGCCGGTAATTCCAGAGCAAGTGGGGGATTATAAGGGCTGGGGATGAAATGTGAACGCTGGGCTCCAGTTGCTGGGTTTTGGTACTGCGGAGTGAACTTTTATCTTTGGCTGCCCCTTGTTTGCCACTCGTGTGCTGCTACCTGCACAAGGGCGAGTTGAAATCCCAGCCCAGCTCCACATGAAGAGCTGCTGGAGCAAAGGCAGCTTGGTGGGAGCAGTGTTTCAGCTGGAAGCCAGTAGATGGCACAGCTTTTATATCAGCTAATTATACAGGGAGCCAGCGCTGGCCTGGGCTGCTCCTGCTGCTCCTCTGAGCCTTGCCTCCCTCCACTCACACACATGGAGATGTCTCTGCTGCTCTGCTTCTAACTGAGAAAGTTGGGTAAGATATGGAAGCTGTTGAGCTTGTCAGCATTGCAGGGCAGTGGGAAACTGATGGGGAAGAGGAGAGAAGAATCTTGTACTTGGGTGAGTGTGGGGCAGAAAAGCAAAATTCAAGATAGTGGTAGTGTGGCTTCCCAAGTGTATTCCAGCAAATACTGTGTTCCCTTAGTATGGATGTATTTGACTGCTCCAGTTTGTGCACAGGGAAACTGAGGCCTGGAGAGATAATTCTTTGTCTTTGATACACACGGGAGTAGGAGCTGTGCTTCCTAATTAAGTTGTGGAACTTTTAGCTACAAGGTGTCCTTCATGCGTGATTAGGACAATAACATCTCCCTGGAGCTCAGAGCTCCTTCTCTGCTCCTGTTTGGTGCTATTGTTCCCTGGCCACTTCAGGCTTTGAGTGTGAATTTTTTTAGCAGTTTGGCAATTTTCTGCACTCTTTTGAAAGACTAAGAGTTGAACGCATCCTAAATCTTCTCCCTGTGTGATGTTGCCCACTTGTTTTGCACCTCCCCTCAACCAAAGCAGCCCTGTGAGCTGTTCAGGGATGAGCAGATGGCTCTTGCTGGAGAGGTGGCCCTTGGAGCTGAGAGAATTGCTCAAGTGCAGCAAGACAGCCCTGATAGGGGAGAGGGGGCTGCCCATTCCTCTGTGCCCCTGTCCTGGGAGATGTGCAGAGACCCCAGCATTAGAGGCAATCTTTCTTCCTGCCTTCTGCCTGCTGAAGAACTTCTTTTCATCAGTGAAATTGATTCTTGCAAGTGGATGGAAAGGATATATCCTAAATCTTGAGGGCCTGGTGTGCATGTAGAATGTAAACCAGAGTGTATGTATGTGAGGCTGTAAATAGAGTTGTCACTCTAAAAGAAATGGGGTTTCTTGTGCTTGTCAGATCATTTTAAAACCATTTTTATTACTAGATTACATTCTGAGATAAAGTTTAATGTAGCTAAAAAGAGGGAAGGTGTAGGATTTGACTGCAGATTTGGAAACACACTTAAAACTTATGAAGAGTTTTGAACCTTAGCTGAGGGCAAGCTGTTTACTTCAGGATTTTCCTCCAGGGCAATTCCTGCCCAGAATATTTAAAGGATGATCAAACCATGGCATAACATGCAGACACTGGCACAGGAGCTCCAGCTCACAAGTCTGTGTCCTGTGTGTGGGGCAGAAACTCTTCCAGTCCTGAGGAGCTCCATGTTCCCTGAATGTGGCTCTTAAACAACTGCCATAAGGATTTTGTGTCAAAACTGAGGATCAATCCTGGCATGTGTTGACTTTGTTCTTGCCGTTCTCTCCCCCATGCCCCTTGATCCTAAAATATTTTGCTCTAGTTATATCCTTTTTCTGTGCTCTACTTTTAGCACAGCATCTGCAAGCAACAGAAAACACTGTGTAGGTGCCAACTCTTAGTTATTCCTTGTAGATAGGAAGTAACATCCCATTTTCTAAACCCAGCCTCTTCTGTCTTTTCCTCTTAGTTGTTCCTAGTGGTATTTATCTGCCTTTTATATGTACCAGTGGCAAAATTAACAGGGTGGTGTTCTCCTGATGCAGCATGAAAGAGAAAACAGCAGTCATCTTCTCCTACCAGACTTGAGCTTCAGAGTTTTGTTGGTTTGCATCTCCCGCCCATCCTAGGCACATCACAGACTGGATGCTGGAATAAGCAGCAGCTTTGCAAGTGCCACCTAAACTCCACAGCTGCTTGCAGGGCAGAGGTAGCTGGCATGTCAAGGAGAAAGCTGGCTTTAACCCTGAGACTTGCACAGACCAGTGTTTACCGTAATATCTGGCTATTAAAAAACTAGATTTATTTTGCATGCAGACTAATGCAGCAAGTCCACACTGCCTTGACATTAGAGTTTTTCTGTCTCCTACTCCCAGCCTCATCTCAAACTCAGAACCTCTGCAAGGTCCCATTCTGAGAAGCTGCTCTTTTCCCTCTCTGCTGAGCATCCCTAAAACCTGAGCATAATAGCATCCCTGCTAATTATATCACTGCAGATTTATTTCATGGTAATATTATAGCTGGCCTCAGGCATCACCACTATCATTGGGAAACATCGAACGATCACAGCTTCTTAGCTGCCTCCATTAAACCTGGGAGAAGCGTCTGGGCCTGTTTATAAGTTTGTCTTTTGATGAGAGCCAAGGATTGATGAGCTGGTGGATGCGAGATTTGCAGAACGTGCCCTGGAGGGAAGCTTCCCTCGTCACGGCAGCCATAAGGTGCAGATGGTGGGATCGCGAGCGGAATGCAGACACAGCTGGGGAGCGGGAGCAGGCGGGAGCATCACCTTTATCTCATGGAGGCAGACCTTGTCCCCTGGCCGGCCCTGCTGTGCCGAGGGCTGCTGGGGTTCCAGGGGATGGATCCGCACTCCCCATCAGCGCTTTGGGCAGCCTGGCTGGAGCTGCTCCCACGGAAAGGGGGCGAGTATTCCTGTGATGCCTTCTGCTGACAGTCTTGGAGCTAGGGCAGAAGAAAAGGCACGTATATCAGCGCCAATTTTCAACAACAAAGAAAACTAATTCAAGAGTTTTCTCTGTGTTTTCCTTGCTAGAAATAAAATTAATCCTGTGACCAATGTGCTGGGTACCGAGGCTTTCTGCCATGAGCGTGGCTGAAGGTCAGTGCTGTGTCCCCAGGTTGTCCCCTGTGGCTGCTTGCTGTCCCTTATGGAACACAGCCATGGGATGGGTAGAAGGCTATAGGGTGAAGCATTTGGTGCTGAAGGCCTGGTACCCACACTCTGGGTTTTGGAGGGTATAGGGCAGTATTTCAGCATTCATTCCAGTACTGCCCAGGTTTGCTGTGAGGCAGTGTTTGTCCACACCTGCAGCCTGGCTGGCAGGGATGGGGTGATCATCATCCCCAGGCAGGGTGTTGGTCGTCTCCATGGATGTCTGTGATTCCCAGACAGCAACCCTATGGGAACAGCAGATTATCACAGATCTCCACATGTGGAGAACACGAGGAAATAACTTAGAGCTCTTTAAAGGGATTTGGGTAAAAGTAGATCAGTTGTTATTGATTTTACTCTTGTCTAGTCCTTTTTGGTTATGGTGCTCCAGCATGGCAATGAGTGGACCAAAAATTTAACTGAAATGGAGTCAATAAATTACAGCAGACAAAAGGCACTTACACTCAGACTGCATCAAGTCTCCTGGTAATTTCAGCGAAACAGGCAGAGCAGAAATATGCTGATAATTATTTAAATTAGACTCCGAGCATTGAATTTTTTTCTTCAAGTAACAGCACTTCAGCACTTGTCCAGATGAGTGCTAATTTACCCAAATGGAAAGGTTTATTAAACATGCCAGCCAGTGCTTTAGTAATATTTAGGACAGCAATTTTGCTTTATTATATCTCTTAACAAAGAGGGCATAGGCTTCTTGATCCCGCACCAGAGCGGTCGGGGGATGTTGGGGAAGCTCCACATCAGTTCTGCCTGGTCTCAAATCAAGATACATTATTTCTACTTCAATTCTGCCTCTTTGCCAAGTGAAAACCAGGGACTTGACTTGGAAAAAACTTCACTGACTTGCCCAGTTTGAAGGACACTCAAAATCTGGACATCTTCTGGATGCAGGAGTCAGAGTTATGATTTGGAAACATTGAAGGATGAAATTGAGTTTGCTCCAGTGCAATGGACCCCAAGCCAGGTGCTGAGGAAGATGAGCCTGAGCTCTTCCTGCTGCCCCTTGCTCGCTCTAGGACAAAACCTTGACAACTGTGTTGTTTTGGGGAGAAATTTGGGTGCATGAGGATGATACACCCATCATTTGCATCCCTCAATACTCTGTCATGCCCTGCCTCCTGGTCTTAACATCATGTGTGTTATTGCCAGGGCTGTCTTTCAGACTAATGGTGGCTTTGCTGTTTCCCTCAGGACTCTAAATTTCTCTGGTTTATACATTTGAGAAAATGCTTCACAATTCCCAGTGAACTCACATTCTGCTAAAATTCCTGTAGAAATCTTCTGTGGCTTCCTGGCTGTGGGTGCAGATGTTTGGTACTGCGGCTTCTCCCAGGACTCAAGTGGGAATGAAGACTACTTTGACAAATCAGGGGTAATGCAGAGAACCTCCTCACAAGGAAGATGGTTATATATTGTGAATGCTTCTTAAAAATCCATCCAGGGAAATTTGCTTTTCGACTTTGGAGTTCCTCTGGGTCCTTCAGAATAAGGACCACCACCTCCTTTACATGAGCATGCTCACTGAGAACATGCATGGTGGAACATACCAAACTCTAAATCTTTATATTTTGTCTTCCATAAATATATTCTCCCTCTTTTTCCCTGCACAAGATTGCTCTGATAAACTATCACACTGCAAAACTGGTGAGCGCCTGGAGCTCTGGATGCTTGCAAAAGATTTGGCAAGGGAGAACCTTGTGGAATTCCAGATTGTACATTCTTCCAGAGTTTGGATACAGGGTGAAGCCAATAGTGATGGAAATGGAAAGATTTTGCTTCAAATCCAGTTTATTTTTTTGTCTTTGGTACCATCAGAGTAATGAGAGGAAAGGCTGTGGCTGCTCTTCTGTACAGATGTGGATGATGGATATCCTACAGGAGAAACAGAGTTGTTTATCATCTCTAAAGTTAAGTCAGAGGCTCTGTAATCTCCACAGAGAGCTGCACTCACCCCAGATAGGTCGAATACCTTTGTGTCCTGTTGCACTGGAAGTGTGAAAGAGCTCCCAGGAGGAAACATGCCTTCTCTGCTCCCCAGCATGGGTGGGCAGGAGGCACTTCTCTGGGGACCATTGCTGATTCCTTCTCATGCTCCAGAAAGGGCAGAGCACTGTGTTGTCACACAGTGAACATAAAATTTTCAGACTGGGGAAAACTGGTGGAAATAATTTGAAAGGAAACTCTTGCTCTGCATTATTGATGATATCTATTTTTTAGCATTTGGTGTCCCATGGGGAAGTGTGCTGTGACACCTTGTTTATGGTGAGCCTCAGTGTGCTGTGGACCATCAGCTGTAACAGGGATGTGGGGATGCATCTTAGATAAATCCTCAGAGCTTACACACCTTTAAGAAGTGCAGAGAGACAGTCTGTGATGCAGTTTTACTGCTCTAGTGCTTTTCTTGCCACCCTGATTGGAAGTGCTTAACCTCCTCTTCATTAATCAGTTTGAATTTTATCTAAAATTCATCCTCGATGAAGGCGAATTAGAGTCTGCTGCTCCAATCTTGGGCTGAAAATGATGGTGGAGCGTGCAGGGTTTAGCAGGTGAGTGCACTGCAGCTTGGATCAGAGTGACACTGTATTTTTGGTGGCTTTGTACTAACAAGGCCGGAGGTCTCAGCCATGTCCTCTGTGGTCAGTTTCCAACAGGCCCTATGGGCAGGACATGTGTGTGACATTGTACTGCTGACACATGGCTGGGGTGCCACAACCCAGAGCAGCAACACGAGTCAGTCACCAGGTCACGGAGGTTGGCAGGGGCCTTTGCAGATCATCCTCTTGAACTCCTGGCCAAAGCAGGGTGAGCTGGAGCAGCCTACCCAGGAAATCAGTTGTTCCTGGGGAGATTCTGTGATTGTCCTGATTTTACAGATGGACAGGGTGAGTCCTGGGCAGTGACTTGGCTGAGGTATCTGGAAGGTGGGTGCAGGTGGTGAGGGTGAGAAGGTGAAGAAGGCCTTGGAGCTGCAAGGCACATATGTGTGTGCTTACTCATCTTTTCAAGAGCTCCAGGCTGCAGTGGTCTGTCTGTCAAGAAATATTTTTTTTCCAGAATCAAAGTCACCAAGGTTTGTTAGATATGAAGAGATCAAAGCATTAATGCATCACAGAGATGTGTCTTCTTCTCTGGCCAGCTCCTTTACTGTTGGCTGCTCACGTACAGGGTAAGTGGAAAACAGTGAATGGAAGAGAAAGGGAACAGTCAGTCCTAGAATTCTGTTTGCAGAGTCCTTCACCTTCTGGTAACCAGTGGAAGTCATCATTCTTGTAAGATTGTCTGTGACAGGGACTATTGGGAAGTTGCTTTCTTGTAGTGCTCTGCTGAAGATCAGCCTTTGGGGACAGTTACACCATCCCTGCCAGGATTATTTGGTCCATCCTGACTTGCCCACAGAGCATCTTACAGCTCCTGCCACAGTGTTTCCAGAAAAAATGAGGCTATGTTTGTCTGAGCCACATCCCTGTGCCTGTGTGTGGAATGAGCATCCCAATGGAGCAGCTCAGCTGTAGGCAGCCAGGGAGCACCGTAAATGTCTGAGGAATCTTTTGTGCAGGATCTCAGCCTTTCCTCGGGAAGAGGTGACAACTGTGAGGGGCTCTGGAGCTGCCATCCCAAATCTGCAGTCCTGGCTGAGGCTCCCTGCAGTGGAGCTGGGGCTGATAGGCTGCACTGCTGCAGGAGGCTGTGGCTCATTTCCCTAATCCCCAGGGCACAAGTGCCTGCTCTCCTCAGCTGCAGCTGCGATTTACAGTGGGAGAAGAAGCGGGGAGCATGGCTGGGAGAGGGAGATGGGTTCCACTCCTCCTTGGGGTGCAAAAGGAATTAGAATCTCACATTCTGCTTTATTTTTTCCCTTTCTCCCTAGTGAAGGCCGATAGCATAAGTATTAACCTCCAGGGATACCCCAGCAAGAAAAAAAGCCCCATCATTTGCAGGTTCCCAAGAATAAGAATTTCCCTGGCAGGAATATTCCTGGAGGATCCTTTCTCTGTTAGGATATAGACATCTTATAGAATGCTCTGAGTGTCCAGGATCCAAAATGTCTCTGCTGTGGATGTGAAGGGCTCTCTCTTCTAGCCCAAATCTGACTGCAAAGTACCTCACTGTACTTCCTGTGGGGGTTTCAGGACCTGATACGTGAATCTGTTCTTTAAATGTTGCTCAGTTGATCAATATCACACCTTTTCCAGCATCTCACAGAAATGAGAAACATGGTGAAAACCAAAACAAACCAGATTTTGCTGCACTTCCTGGAAAAGCTGAAGAACTGGGAGTTTGTCCCTGCATCCTTTTCTCTTGCCTTCAGCTTTCTGCTGTGACTGATGACTGGGGTGAGAGCAACTCGATGTCACGGAGCAGCAGCTCTGCAGTCAAAGCCTTGCAGCAGTTAGGGCTCAAACCTCTTCTGCACTGCTACTGCTCTGGTCTAGCTGCTTAGCAAATACTTTCATGCTGCTGGGTTGCCTCATGAGGAGGAGGAAGGAATGATGGAGCCAGTGGTGCACTCCTCCCTTCCCAGATCCATGCGTGAAATTCTTGCTAGATGTGCTTTGAAAACTGTTCTCAAAATCCTGAGCAATATAGCAGGATTCTGGCCTGACTTCCTGCACAAAGCCAGGTTGGTTAGATGTGTTGGTCAGGGCCTTGTCTGTTGGGTTTTAGAGATCTCCAGGGGTGAAGCTCCATCACTGTGGATCCCTGTCTGTTCTCTCCAGAGGCTCTCCTTCACATGATCTCTTGCTGGGTGCCTCTTTCTTTCTTTGTTCTTTGGCTCCTTTGTCCCATTGAACACAATTTGAACATTTGAATCAATAACCAGCATAACCCTCTGCCCACAGATTTCCATTTCTGGCATGCCCTGCATACAGAGCCTGTGGTTTAGGTGATGCCTCATCTCATTGCAGTGTTCCTGTGCTAAAGAGATGACTTCTTAGCCTTCTTTCATTTATGGAAAAAAATACGCAAAGAGCTACAAATCCAGCCTATGGCCATGGATTGCAACAGGGATGTTAGCAAGTGGATGTGACCAAGTGACACTCCACCTCCTGCATGCTCTGGTGCTGGCTCCCCTCCACATCAGGGGAGATGATGTGACTGTCCTTGAGCACTCCCACTGCCCAGGGTTGGGTTGCTGAGCACTGAACAGGTTGAACACATGAGTAGTGGAGGCTCCATCCTTTAGGGGACAGTCCAGTGCCAGAAGTCAGTGGCCCCATCTGAATGGGGACCAGGCTTGGACACGTGCTGTTCTTTTTGGCTGTGAGAGCTAAAGAGGGCTCAGGAGTGAGGAAGGAGGTGGTTGGTGGTGCAGGAGTGGTACAAGACAAGCTGTGGGTAGTATGTAGGACACCTGCTCCTGACTTCCAGCTAAGTCAGCCTGGAGGAGGGAGTCTTACAGATGACTTTGTTAAAATCATCAGGAGAACAGCATGTCTCCCATTTACATTGTAGGTCTTGTGCAGGTTTCATGTGCCAGAGCTAAAATAGTACATAATTTGTTAAACTGGCTTTTCTCACAGTTGTAGGAAACAGCCCAGCCATTCAGCCAGAGCAGCAGTGATCAGCACTGGCAGGGTGGGCTGTGATAACTGCTGTTGAGAGGCTTTTCCAAGGAACCTGGTGGAAACAAAGGAGTCAGAGTGAAAAAAAACACCCCATGCTGGACCTCACTACAGAGCAGCCAAACAGGGAGGGCAGGGAAACTAAACAGGAGCAAAAACCATGATAGCATGTGTGTGGCAACGTGTTAGAGAAGTGAAAGGATCAATCTGAGTGATCTTTGCAGTAAATTCAACAGATGCCTCCAGGCCATGGGAGTCACACCAGTATGGGACTCACCTGGCCTTTCAGGTGAGGCATCTGGTAGCTCAGAGTATTTTCCCCAGTGGACTGTAGGAGGGTGTGTGCTCTCTAGGCATAGTGGTTTGTTTAAGATTTCCTTTAGTGCTTTGCTAAGCCCAGAGCTTCTGCCGTAGTGAAGAAAGGACCGAAAAAAAAAAAAAAAAGGAAAATAGGTTGTAAAATTGCAGAATTTGGAATACACCAAGAGCAGCCACAGTGAAGAGGAATTTTTCTATTCCCTAAAAGGTTTCTTCTGCACACTCAGTCTGTAGCAGAAGTGGGCTTTTGCTGTCTTTCCTTATTGTAATCTCGTAATTGGTTTTCTACATTTGTTCCTCAATCACTGTAAGCATTAAAGTGTGGTGTGTCCCATTAGATACCCTTTTCCAGCTACGTTACCTACTAAAGCAAAATTCAAATTAAGATTTTCTTTTGCCTACGGTTTCAGCCTTTCTGAGGTGCCAAGGAAATTGTGTGTTAGGAATGCTGGTCTTGCAGGCAGTGTGTTCCCCACCTCCCTCTCTTCCTGGGAAAGTCATGGAGACACAGTGGCTCATCACAGGAGCACATCCACTGCATCCCTCTGTGATTTGGTCTTTTGAGCACAGTTTTGTGTTGTGGTTTTGTTGTTATAAAGAGAGGATGAATGATTCATTGCTATCTCACAGCAGAGGGGTCAGTGGGTCGCTCACATCCATATCTTATTATCATGTGGAATTTAGTGTGCTGAGGGTTTTGCTGGCCAGCTGTAACACACACCACTCATTTCCACGGCGTGCCCGTAACCTCTGCTAATTATTTATAAAGGGTTAATTAAGAGGATTCTGCTCTAAACACTGACCCAGTGGTCTTTGTTTCTGCTTCTTCAGCTGAAGTAACAGCACTCTTACTGAAAACAACAGTAATTTATCCTTGAGAGCAAGGTGCTGTATCAAAGCTCCACAAAAAAACTGAATGCGATGTCTACCTCCTTCCTCTGATCACTGATTTTGTAATTTTATAAAAGAAAGCAATCAAGTTTGTTTCACTATATTGGTGTTTATTGTTCAATTCTATTATCCTTTTAGGCTTTTCTCTTAACGTTTGTTCCACTATTTCAGTAAGGCTTGAAATTAGTCTAATTCCCCAGATCACACTTCTTCCAGTTTTAAAAAGATGAAACAGATTAAGATTATTGAGTTCTGAAAATCAAAGAGACAATAAGGTAGCACCATTAATGTGCTGTTTGCCTGCTAAAATAGTCTGTTTGCTGGTCTTGTCAGCCCCTGTGCTGAAGGCAGAAACAGAGGGCACCTGGTATAATTAAAAGGCAACAGGTCTGCTGCAAGTTAAATGCTTTTTAATACAGGTTGTAGCTCAAGGATAGAACTTGTTGCTCTTGTCAGAGCAAGAAATTCAGCAAGCCAGAAGAATGAGGGGGAGCTTGTGAGTGTGAGCAGTAGCTCCGAGTCTGCAGTGGCTGTGATAACCCTCCCTTGGCAGTGCTGCCTTTGTGCCACTGCATTTGTGTGAGTGATGGAAGCTTTCAAGATCAATGTGAATATCTACAAATTGAGCTGAGGAAAAGATAAATGACCAAGGCTGTTCTTTCTTGCTTTGTGAAGATTTAAGGCAATTAGTGAACCGGGAAATTTTTGTCTTTTCTTGCAGACATATTCTGAAGATACGTATTTGCAGTAACAAGCTGAGGAGAGTTGGGTCTTTCTCCAGACCATTTTCAGAGTGTGAAAGTTGGTGGGACTCCAGGCCACATTCACTAGAGCAGTGTCTGTGCTTTCCCTGAAAGATGCATTAAACTTTCCCATCAGTGCTTTACAAACCCACCACAGATTGAGACCACTTGGCTCCTGCTTTACTTAGTCCTAAACTGCTTAGTGTTTATGAAGTACGAATGGCAGGGAGAAGGAGTGTCTTTTATTACACCTGCCTTAGTGACTGAGCCAGCTACCCTGCCTTTTCAACTCCATCAACTCAATGATAAAAAATGCATATTTTGAATTAAAGTGGAAAGGTGAACAGGAGAGATGAGAATAAACCCGTTACTCTAATGAGAATTTTGCCATGAGAGAGGTGTGTGTGCATCTTAGTGTTTCTTCTCTCCTTCCACTTCATTATTACTTTACAAGCCTTTTTTAAAAATGAAAGAATTTTTTAAGCAGGCAGTAGTTTTTCATGCATTTTACCCATTCTGACTATTAAAATATCTTGACCCCTTCATTTCCACCTTTCGGGACAACAGTAGTAAGTTATGCCAATTTAGTAGTCAGTGTGTGGAAATCAGTGTCTATGAAATGCATATTTTATTTGATTGCCTGCATTTAAGTCTG
The DNA here is from genome assembly GCA_009812075.1 of Sialia sialis. Classification (NCBI taxonomy): domain Eukaryota; kingdom Metazoa; phylum Chordata; class Aves; order Passeriformes; family Turdidae; genus Sialia; species Sialia sialis. The sequence goes on along the minus strand of VRYO01000638.1, from coordinate 198,124 downwards.
ATTGTGATGTTTGGGTGATTTGAACATAAAGTGGTATGAGAAGTATAATAATCTCTTAACAGAGGCAGACAGAGAGAAGGGGAAAAAACTCTACATTTTGGTAGATCACAGAGAGTTATACACATCAGCTTTTCAAACACTAGCCTTTTGGAAATATCATAGAGTTGAGAGCCTTGGTGCTGTTTAGCAGTGAAGCCCAAGATCTCTGAAAGGGATGAGGCTTTAATGCCTCACATTTTTACGTTTTTGTAAATCCACACCAGAAGTCAGTGAAGTTGCACCTTTCACGTGCATGCTATGGATTCCACCAATCTTCAGTGCTTCTAACAATCTGACAGTCTGGTTGGATGTAATGGAGATAGAAACAGCCCTTTTGCCAACCTCTAAAGCACGTGATACTATCTGCTAGCCCAGCATCTGAGCAGTGTGTCCCAGAGACCTTGCCCTTGCACTTTGCCAGGACAGATTTCTTGATCCACTTCCCTCTGATAAAAGCAGGCAGCATGGTCTGGTCACAGCCAGGTGGGGTGGAAACACAACCTCTGCCTTGGACTGTCTCAGAGTCAGTGTCCACACTTCCCTGTGCCCTCCACGTTCTTTTCCAGTGTAGTGCTCCTCACTTAGGTGGCAATTTCTGCACCCCTAAAATGATGCCTTGGCTACTAGCCCAGCAGTCTGTGGCCACAAAAGCTACGAGTCAAATAACTTACTTAGCCTCTAGGATACAACAGTGATGGACTGACTTATTGGGAGCAGATGAGGGCACCCTGTTCTCCTCTCTGCTGCAATCCCGTGGTGGGACAGGCATGCCCAGTGGGATTGCTCCATGCTTCACTGCCTGTGGCATGGATGGAGCCTCTAGCTTCCCCAGGCATTGCATCAGAACTGTGTGAAAGGTGAAAATGCAGGGATTGTTTTTAAATCCCTAACTCACATCTGTGGAAGCAGGGAGTGGATTTGTCATTTCTCCTCCACAGTGCTGAGGCTATTGCAAGTATTGTCCCATCTGGATGTTGCATCCTCCAGTGTGCAGGCGCTATGGGAGAAGGAAGAGATGAAGTGGGAGCTGTCACTCCCTGTCTTCCCTCTGCCTCTGTGTGGCAGCTGGTGATTAAATTGTCAGTTTAATGCATCCATCCATTTAACTCAAAAAACATGAAGAGAGAGGGAAGGTGAGGGCAGATGCCTTCCCTGCAGTGGAATGGCTGCTTTGAAGAATTCCAGCTTTACTGTTTCCCAGTTAAGGCCCAGTAAATTCTCCAGTGGATGGTAGTCACAGGCTTTCTGTTATCTGATAAAGCTGGAAGGTCTTTGGGTTGGGAACTCTCTCCTAGGCACACACACACACATGTGAGTGTGTGTGTGTGTGTTTGGATGTGCACAGACACTGCTGGGCACAGCAGAGCTCTTTCCTGGGGAACTCTGGGACTGCCACAGCACAAAACCACTGCAGTGTTCATAGAATGAATGTAGTTTCCTCGTCTCCAGGCAGCCATGCCTGGAGCTTTCCTTGTCCTCTAAGAAAAAATCGTTGTTGCAGTTTTAGGGCTGTGTTCTCAATCTCTTAAGTAAATTACCAAGGAAAATGGTTGCTGCTCTTTTTTTTTTCTCCTTGTGCTCTGCTAGCTCTGTTTAGTGCAGTTGTGCTGGATTTTCTTCCTTTTATCCACTTGTTTTTCACCATGTCTGCCTTTTTCCTTTCTCTTTGTACTGAGATTTGTCCTTTCTTTTATAGAAATTAAAATGCCACATCCCCGCTGATCTGAGACTGGAGCAAAACTGAGACTACAGAATAGCTTGTTTCTAATTGAGATTTGAAAAATATCCCTCAATAATGCTTTCAGCTATTTTGTGTGGGAATATTTTGATTACATTTCTTATGGCAAGCCCACATTCTAGCATGGCAGGATAAGAGGACAAATGAGAGAAGCATTTCCACTGTGAGGTGTCTATCCTGAAGAGCAGGTGGCTCAGGGTGGAGGCTGTGTTGCATGTGCACACAAATGGCTGCGTGGTGTGTGAGGCACGTGGTGATTTAAAATACTGTCAGGTTTGCTTACCCACAGGGCTTTTTTCCTTTGGGGTGTGTAAACTTCAGCTCTGCTAAGCTCCAGCCCTTTGGGTATTCCCTGAGCATCAGGCACATCTATTGCCTTTGTGCCATTTGCAGTGAGAGTGGCCTGGAAGATGAGCCCAAGACTTTCAAAGTCGTGCTGTGGTTCTGCAGAAGACATCTGAGAAAAGCCAAACTTGTATTATTAAGTTGAATTCCCAGCCTGGAACAAAAGCTCAGCTGGAAAACTGGTAGGAGTCTATAGGTAAAAACAAGCCACCAGCTGGAAAATGTGACTGTGGTGCGAGTGTCCAGCATGGGCGGGCAGGAGGGGAGAATTGCCAGCAGGAATATTCTGGGAGCATTCATGGAGTTAAACACGCTTTGTAATGTCAGAATACAGACGGGTGTGGAAAGGCTGAGCAGCTAACAGCGAGCTCAGTGTTCCTAAATCTGCAGTTGGGCCATAAACAAGCAGAGCCCTGTCCTGGGCAGCTTGGCTTGGGAGTGCCTGGTGTCTGCGCATGGCTGAGCTCGGCAGTGAAGTGGCATCGTACAGCTGCTCTGGGAGCAAGGAGCTGGTCAGTGACAGACAGATAATACTAAAGCAGCTCTGCCATTTGGGCAGGGTTCAGATGGATAGCAACCCATGAAAAGAGCTAAATTTGGGGACAGAAAAGAGCATCTGGATGCTTAATGCCGTGAGGTGCTCTGTGAAGGACAGACAGAAATGGAGACTGGTGAGGAGAAGTCTGCTTCAGTCTGGGTGCAAGTCATGGCATCCCAGCGTGGTGATTGATGCAAGGGGGAACAGGGAGCTGGACATGGCATCCCAGCGTGGTGATTGATGCAAGGGGGGATAGGGAGCTGCCACACTGCCCCAAGTCACCTGTGTCCCTTTCTGCTCTGTACAATGGGAGAGCTCAAAAGCTTGTAGTCTCCTTTGGCTGTTTTTTACTCTTTTTCCTGAACATTCCACACTGGACATCAGGGAGCTGATTTATGGGTGAATGCAGAGTAACTGGCAGAGCTGAGAACAGAACTTCAGTGCCTGGAGTGAAGACCTGGAGTCGCCAGGGCAGCTGGACCTGGATGACAGGCTTGTGTCCCATGTCTGAAACCAGCCCCTCTGGAGCCTGCAGCTCAACATGGCATTCCTCAGCACTGCCTTCCTGCTTCTAAGCCCAGCACCTGTGCATGCCTGGCCTCCTCTGCCCCCACTGTCCAGGCTCTGCTTCCTGCGCCCTCTTTGTAAAAAAATTTGTACTTCTGGAAAGAAGTGTCCTTAGTAATAACTGTCTCTTTTCCTACTTCTAACTGCTCAAGTGCCATTTCCCTTTGGGGTGCACAGTGTTAGCCCTTAGTTCCTCCCTCCGTTGACTTGCTTCCTGCACTGAGTTAGAAAGCAAAGGGATGGAGTTGTCTGGACAGGGTGAATGCCGGGAGGAAGGGAGCAATAGTGCCAGCACTGTCTCTGTGGGTGCAGGGCTCAAGACCCCTCACCTGTCCAGGTCTGGCACTCCTCCAGTCTCCCCAGCATCCTGTGGCAGGCAGGCAGGAGGCAAAACAGGCAAGTCAGTTAAACATTTGCTCAGCTGGGCAGCGGAGTGTGAGTGAATCCACGACTTCTGTCTCCTTTTTTTTTTTTTGCCTGAAAGATCAGATTTACATTGAATAAATTTGTGTTCCACACAGTAAAAACGAATGTAACTGAGTGTGTGTGAGGGGCATTTCCTGCTAACTAGGGCACTCAGAAGAGCACTCACTCCTGTCTGGAGGCAGCTGATTACTCTCCAGATTTGTTCTTTTTAGAGCAAACCTGTGTAGGGAGCAGGGGAGGAGGCAGCCACAGCAGGGAGAGGGACAGGGCCCTCAGCTGGCTGTGAGGAGGCAGAGCCAGGGCCAGACTGCCCAGGGACCTCCCTTGCTGCACCAGGGAGGGCTGGAAATCAGGAGCCCTCAAACATAGTGATTTGTAGAGCAAATGGCTGAAATCTGCCGGAGCTGCAGGAGTTTGGGAACTGCTAAGCATCATCAGCTTCTCCTTGAAATGAGGCCTGTGGGGCTTTTCTGGCTGACCTGAAGGTTTTGAAAGCAGCTGTAGGAGGATGTGGAAGAAAAAGGGGTGTCTCAGCCATGAGGAGGAAGGGGGCTAGGATGCAGAGCCAGGGCCAGCCTCATCTCAAGGCTCTCCCCACATCCTCAGCTCTGCCCTATTTTGTCACTGCAGCCTCTTCTCTCCCAGCAGTTCATCCGTTTGCAGCTTTCCCTCTCAAATCATCCTGCCGCCTTCAAGCATGAAATCTCTTCCTGAGGAGCGCAAAGCCACTGTGCCCTTGTCAGTCAGGTCTGCCTAGAGTGTTCGGATGGAGAAGGGATGGCTCTTACCTCTCCCCCAGCCCTGTGTGTGTGTGTGTGCACTCAGAATTTCCCTGCAGGCAGGCATCCCCCAGCACTGCCCCACTCCCAACATGGGTTTTCCTTGTGCTGAGTCTGTCTCCCTGCCCACACAGCACCTGACACGCTGGAGCTGAATCAAAGCGCTGCAAATCCCCGCCTGAGAGCTGGGCTCTGGCAAGCTGTAGAAGCCTTCTGCTGGGCCTGGCCAGACTGGAGGCTGTATCTGTGGGGCCCCTTTGGTGCCCTGGGCTGCGTGGCAGAGGGCACAGGGGTTGCTCACTGAGCTGGGAGCTGCTTGGAAGACATTTCTGCCCCTTGTGTGGTGCCTGCCTCAAGCAGAGCCCCAGGCAGTGCCGGTTGTGCAGCCAGGGAGGAGGTGGCTGGGCTGACTGGGCTTTTCATATGCTGAGCACAGCTACAGCTGGTCAGTCATCCCAGGTGCTTTATCACCCTGTCTGGCCTCAGCCAGGAGCCAGTGATGAGTTGCAGACGCTCATCATTTACCTTCACTGACCTTGCAGAGTTCCTTGTCTGTGTGCCCCGAGGCTGTGGGTCTGCCAATAGTTAAACCTGCTGTACTTTCCAGTAAGCCTAAGTACTGGGCAGCTACTGTGAGCTCTTCTCATGCTGCCTGCCCTTCCCTGAGCTCACCTGACTCACCAACCACGCGGGATGCCCCTTGATTTGTTTTGCTTGGATGATTTTCTTCCAGCCAAGTGTACTGGATCGTTTGTTGGAGGAGTTGGCTCATGGAGGAGGGCAGCAGAAACAGGGGAAGAGAGTGGAGCCATTTCCCCTCTGCTTTAAGCAACCCTGTGTTCATGGCCAGCTAAGGAGTGACAAAGAGAATTTCACTGCTTATTAAAGCAAGGAGCCAATCAGTGATGAACCAAGGGGATCACATCTCCTCCAACAAACATATTTTTGCATCTCCAGTAAAGTGTGCTGCCTATAATGTAGGGCCAGAGAGTCTCATCCACTCGATTGGCCTGGTCAGGGGCCCCCTGTAGCAGACCCCCAGTAAATGTCACACAGGCTTCTGAGCAGTTAGTGACTGCATCTGGTCCAGGCATGAAGTCCAGAGACCTCCCCATTTTGGTGACAGTGGTTGTGATAAGGAGGGAACTCTTAGCTGCATCAATCTTGTTCCAGTGCTGTGTATGGCCATGGAGCGTGGAAAGTGATGTGACGTGTGCTGCAGGGCTTGTTTTATTTTCTGCTTCCTTGCTGTTGCTTTCACGCCTATTTTGCACAACCTCTGGCTGCTGAAAAGATGCCAGTGACCCCCCTGGACCTCCCTGCAGGCCCTGGGGGCAGGGCATTGCAGTTCTGGGAAGCAGGTCTGACAGTGGAAGTTACATCCCTGTATCCCAAAGGTGAAGTGAGTGACTGTAGATGTCCCTGATACATGTTCTGCACTCCATGTGCTGGTGGGCAGAGGCAGGTCCCAACCTCAGGCCAGCTTGCAATGGGAAAACCTTCCTGAGCTCGTGTCTGCTTAGCATTAAGTGATGTGGGTCCCAGCCCCTCTTTCCCAGTCACTACACAATGATTTATCATGTCTGTGATGTGCTGTTCCGTGAAAAACACCCGTGTTCCAGGTCAGTGAGTTGTTTGTGGGATTGATTGATTGTATGACAGAGGCTGGGAGCTCCTTTGAACCTGAGGATGCTGCAGAAGTCCCTCTGTTGCTGACCACTGAGGGACATGAAGCTTTTCACATGCCAGCAGTGGCAGTTTCACAGCCCTGTCTGTGCTTTGAGAATCAGCACACCACTCAGAGCTAGTGGAGGTAAAATCACAGAATCCCACAATATTCTGAGTTGTAAGGGGTCCACAAGGATCATCTAGTCCAACTCTTAAGTGAATGACCCATACTGAGACTGAACCTACAATATCACCATTATTAGCACCATGTTCCAACTGAGCTAATTGTGATTGGAGGAAGAAGAGAGGAATGAGGATAACATCATTAAGCAGAGAGTGGGAATAGCCCCATTAAATGGGGACTGCCTGACTCCCAGACACAGCACTGTGCTGTTGAGCCATGGCTTGGGTTCTGCCTCTGCTGCTACCTCTTGGGCAAACTCAACTTATTTCTATATATATAAAGGGGACCAGTAGGATAAAACTCTCCCCTGTCCTCTACTGTGAGGATAAATTTCATAAGTGACTGTGAAAATTTCCATCCCTGCTGCGAGGGGCTATGGAAATACCTGGAAGGGACAATAAATTTCCAAGCTGTGAGCATTGCTTAACCTAAGCTGCTTTCCATGGTCTCTGCACTGCAATACTGTGGTTTGAGAATCACTCTACCATTTGTCCTTCAAAGAGCACAGCAAGAAAAAGAGTTTCTTTCCCAATTCCAGCATTTTTTCTGCTGGTCCCAGTCTGTTCCTTTTGTTTTAGATAGCATTTCTGTGCTCCATCTTATCAGACCTCTGAGCCCTGAAATCAATCAGGAATTCCAGCCTTGTGTGTGCTAATTGTGGGACTGTTTGGTGGCTGGGAGCTCTTCCAGGTGATAGATGGTGTGTGTGGAGGTTTTACTCCATGTGAGTGACACCCCAGAAGCAGCTCAGCATTGTGTGGGACTCTCACCAATCTGGGGGTGAGGGTCAGCACTGCAAGCCAAGCCATGCTGTGTGTGCACAGGGATGTGACCTCGCTACTGCTGGGGTGGCACTTTAGGCTGCCACCGTGGGAGCTCTGGCTGCTGAAGGGGTGCTGGCTTGGCTGGAGCACTGAACAGACTTGTGTGTGATGCTGATATCCAAGGACAGACCCTGCAGGCACTTGATGGGCTCCACAAGGTATAAGGAGTCAGTGTTCTTCTCTGAAATGAAGGCTGTGAGGAGCAGGAATTATCTGACAAATCTAGCTTAACAAGAAGCTGACCATGGTGGCAGCAAAGCAACATGCAGCTGGGTCCATTCCAGCCTCATAGAAGCCAAGGTCAGTGGCTGGACTCAAAATAGCTCTGAGGTCTGCATGGCCTCCACGACTGCCCACAGCTGCCCTGAGTGGTGTCCTGATAGCCCAGCACGTCTGGCTGCTGGTGCCTGTCCCTTGGAGAAACCTTCGTGCATCTATAAACAAATTTGGACCTGAAGGTAGAGCACACCAAAGTGACAGGTTTACCTTTCTGAGGCACTTTCATTTTGCAGGTTTGACTTGACATGTCAGGCAGCTCCTTGGATTGTAACCCGAAAGAGTATTATAGGAGATGCTGTACTCCGGGTGACATTTTTAGTCTTTCATATCTTCCAGCTAATGTGTTTCACTGATTGCAGTTTGCCAGGCAGAGCGGCCTCGCTGGCGATGCCACGTCTGAGTTGCTCCCGTCTGCCTCTCATTCTGCACGCGCTGCCATGCGGCTTAACAATTGTGTTTTTCATGAATAATTTGTTCTCTCCACATCAGGCAGTCTGTGTCACTCTGCTGCCGCCGGCTTTGTAGAGGGGAACAGCTGAGTGACAAGAACAGCCAGCCCTGGGTGAGCCTACCCCGTGTCTTCCTGCACTCCAAACAGGGCCATAAGTGATTTCTTCTTCAAAGCAATGTCCTTTGCTACCTGCATGCACACTGTGTGCATCTCCCTTTCGGTTCTCCTGTCTCCAGGAACATCATTTTGGTGTTAGCTGGTGAGGAGGATGTGCCCTGCCCCAGAAGAGTGCCTTGGCACCTCTGCTTGCTCCTTTTTGTGGGGGTGCATCGGAGGGCAGTGAGGATTGAAACAGCCCTTGTCCCTATTGTGCTGCTCTAGGAGTTTGCTGTCTTATTATCCCCCAGGTCCCAGGGCTGACATAAATTCACTTTTAAGAACAGCACCCACCCTGACAGTCCTGGGGCGGGCATTTCACAGTGGGTGCTCAGCTGGGGCTCTCCCCAGTGCAGCTTTCCTTGGCAAGGTTTCTTCCAGCTACAAGTGAATCCCATTGCTGTGGCCCCACCAGCTGCTGGCTGCATGGCTTTCCTGGGATGAGCTGTGTCCTGAGGCAGCTGAAGGAGCTGGTCCAGCCCTCATACTTAATCAGAGCAGATAACAGCTTCGATGAACTCTGTCATTTGCCCTGAAAAATTCTTGTTAGCACCTGATATTGACAGAACCACCCAGGATTTGGACGTCATCTTTGCTCCTTGCGATCCTGAGAGCAGCATCCTGGTCACAGCAAAAACAGTTCTGATCCCCATATTTTCTCAGGAAAGCTCCCCTGCCAGAGTAACATAGGAGGTAGCAGGTCAGGCAAGGGCTGCCAGGGCTCTGGGGAGATGCCTGGAGCCCTGGCCTTATGTACAGTGATATTTCCAAAGGATGTGGTGTTTGCCAAGCCCTTGCTCAGGATACTGGTGCAGGATTATTTCTACCACTGCATTTTTGACTTTTCTCCCATCTTGTTTCAATGTTTCATCACAGCTGGCTTTTACAGACATTCTTCCTTCCAGAAATACAGAAATTAGGCTATTAAAGCTACCTCCTTTTAATATTCCTCTGGGGTGCCAGTGCCTGCAGGCAGTCTCCCTCAATGGGAGCCCAGCCCAACACTGCCTGCTCTGCTTCAGTACCTGACCCAAAATCCATGAAAGTCAAGGTGAAGATTTCCTGTGGGCCTTCTGAGCTTTCAGTCAGGCCCTAGGTATAATCATGAGTTCACAGGCAGGGAAACTGAGGTCTAGAGTGCCTGAATCAGGATATGGATGTGGGACCTCAGTGCCCAAGCTCTCTACATCCCAGGAGCAGGACAGAGGGAAAACCAGCCTAACTATTAGATTGAAAGAGCCATACTTTTGCAGTCTGGAGGGTTGAGCTTCCCTTCTTCAGAGTTTTTTAGTAGCTTTGACCTAGGACTTTGAACAGAAAGCCTTGCCCATATTTTATGGTGACCCTTAGGTGCTCTGGTGGCACAGCTGGATCAGAAGCTCATAGACAGGCCAGTTCTATTGGGTGCTTCTTGGCTGTCATTTCTGTTGGCTTGTGATACTCAGTGCATGTTTTCAAATACCAACTGGAGTTGTTTGCAAATGCCTAGTAAATCCCAAAATAGCCCCAATTTGCTGAATTTTGTGAATAGCATTCAGCCCACTCCAGTTACAATAGCAGCCTGCCTCTGTGCCTCACCGGAGCTTTGCGGAGGTACAATGGTGAGAGGGGTGAGGAGTGAGGCTGGGCGAGCAAATGTTATTATTCCAGCTTGCTGCACAAACAAAGGATGCTATTTGTTTTCCTGGCTTCTAGAGCGTTTTATTTGTATCGCCTCCAATTCTTTCACCACATTCCTCGGTTTTCTTTTGTAGCTTTCCACTCTTTGGGGACTCATTGTCCCGGTGAAGTGTGGTCCCTTTGGGATGAGCTGGAGGACTGGTGCTGGGATGTGGATCAGCTCCCATTGTCTCTCCTTTGTGGGTGGGCTGTGGAAGATGTCTGTCTGTGAGCATCCTTTCTGCTAACCTGCAGTGGCATGTCCTCAGTTACCTGGGCTCCGTGGGAAGTCTGGCAGTTCAGGGACTGCCTTCCCTTCTTGCCCCAAGCTCCTCTTGCTCCACTGTTTACATGGTGGAAAGTTTATCTGCTGTGGTTTCTTCCTGGAGTCCAGCAATGTGATGCTGATGAGGAGTGACAAGAAGGTCACAGCACAGGGGAAGAGAGAGTGGGAAATGTGCCCTGAGCTCGGCTCTGCCTCTCCAGCCCTCTCAAGCACAGCCTTGATGGGGCAGTGGGGATATCCTTAGCTGAGCTTGGGGTGGCCCTTCTTGTCCCCAGGATATGTGCTTCATGTGAGACACCCTTTACAGCTCTGTAAGGTTCTTTATTTATTCATTGCTTGTGGTTTATTTCTCATTCTACTTCTGGGTCTATGGGAGTGTATGATGAGCCTGAGCAAGCTGCTGGGAACAGGCGGATGCCAATGACTGGCACAGCCCCTCTCCCCTGATGGGGGATCTCCCTGTCCCAGGACCAGACCCACAGGTCCTGTGCTTTCCTTTTTGTGGTGAGCTGCAAAGGGAGGTGGGCAGCCCTGTGCTCCTCCCCGTGTGTGCTCTGGCAGAACCAGCATGGCTTGGTGGGGAAGGAGGCAGGGCTGTGCACGTGCTGCCCGAGCCTAGAGGCTGCCAAGCCACAAACCCCAGTATCAGTATGGATATAGGTATAAGTGTGATGGGATGGGTCTTGCTCTGAGGATCAGGAGGCGGGACCCATCACAAAGCCCCAGGATGCTCAAGCTTTATTTATTTATTCTGGGAAGAGAGCACTGGGTGCTGTGCTCCCTCTCTCCAGCACGGTCTGGAAGTCTCAAACAGAGAGTGGGATTACAAAGGGTAAAAATCTTTAGAATCTTAAAAATAAGAAGAAAAGCATTGCTGTCTCTTCAGATTTTCTGTAGGCTGATGGACTATTGGTCCGCACCAAGCAGTCGCTGCCCGGCAGAGCCCTCTCTGAGGCTGGCTGGAGTAATTGCAGGCATGGTGCTCGGCATTCATATCTGAGCTTGGCATCTATATCTAATCTGAAAATAAGTCACTATATATTTCATTAAACTAGCTGCTGCTGCTCTTATTTGCTTAGTTTGAATGATGCTCTGTTCTGTTGAAAACCAATTTGTTTTAGAAAAATGGTCTGTGTTTGCCGCCCATGCACTGCATGGCCCATCCTGCCCCAGCCCTCCCATGGGAGACTCTCAGCAGTGGGGCTGAGCCAACAACCACCCACTCCGCAGGGGATGGGAGAGGAGGAGGTAGCCCCATGAGTGACATGCTGTCCTGGGACACATATCTGCATGTCCTGGTTGTGCTACAGCACAGAGACCTTGAACAGGTTGCTTGCAAATGGTTCAGTCCCTCTGTTGCCTGTCTGCAAAGGAGAGATGGAGCAGCAAGTCTGGAGGTCCCTGGGTTGCCATAAGTACCTGTAGGTAGGTGGGCTGACAAGATTTACCTGTAATTTGGCCAAGATGAGGTGAGTGGGCTGGCTTCACCACTTCTCCTGCTGGAAAGCTGCCTGAAGTAATTGCCTGTCCTGCCGTGCTCAGCTTCTCCAGGTCTCTGTGACTGTGACAGTCTTAAAACAACAGCATATGGAACCTGTTAACTTTCCACATACAACCTGCCCCTCCTCACTGAATCAGGAAGTTGCAGGAATTACATATTAGAGCTTCATGCCATAGCTGTGAGGGGCAGCAATGTACTCCCATTGTAAAGTGGAATAGGAGATTCTCGGGTGGTCTCATGGCCCAGGGGTTGTTGCTTCGCAGAGGAAGCCCCCAGCCCCTGCCCCAGGGAGGGAGAAGGGATGGGCCAGGAAGGAACCTTCAGGTGAGCCTCTGGTTCTGGTTACTCGTGTATCTCTTAACAGACGGCAATTAGGAACTCACTTCCAGCTCTCTGTTTGCAGTGACAGATTCCTGAACCCCAGCCAGTGCTTTGCAAGAGGAGCTGTTGTAGAAGAGGAAATAATGGGAATCTCAAGCTTTTTATAGCACTACCCATTCTCTCTCAGCTGCCTGTGGGGAGCCTCATGTCCCCAGCACTGCACATGATGGGAACCACAGTGGGGTGGGTGGGCAGAAGAGGACCTGGCTCTCGGGGAAAGTGAGAGCCAGCATTTCTGCTGGATCCTGAGGAATCAGGTTGAAGCAAATTGGTCACCTGCTCATCCAAAACCTGTGTGTGTGAGGATGCTGTTGGAGGGAGCCTCCCATCCTCATCCTCACAGATGGAAGCTCCCTGATTGCTTGCTGTCTGTAAAGGAAGGAGGTATTGGGGAATTTTAAGAAGCTAGTGGTGATTTGGATGCCTTGGCTGCTTGGCAATTCAGCTGGAAATGCTGCAGGCTTACCTGGTTCTTGGACTGAAGTGAAGCTCTGCTGGTCACATGAATCCAGGTCCTGACCTGTACAGTTGCCCAAAAGTCTCTAGAAAAATCCCAAACCAAATGAGCAGTGGAGACTAAAAATATTTCTCCTTTTTTACTTAAAGGCTTTAGGACTCTTCCAGCTGGTTATGAGCTACATCACCAGGAGAGGATGAGAAGTCCTCCTCCTCCTCTGTCCAAAAATGACGCTGTCTCTCCTCACTGTCTCCTCACTCTGATTATTAATTTATTGGATATCCAATTTTTTACAAACTATTCCCTCTTTTAGCCTTTCTCTGTCAAGGTAAAGCTGGGCTGGAAATGAGCAGCACAAGACAGGAGTGTGGCAGGAAAACGAGCAGTGGTGATAGGAACAGGTCAGTGAGCTGAGGCTGGGACTTGCTGCTGGATGAGCTGAGCAGAACAGAAACAAAGGTACAGGAAGCAGCAGTGTGGGGATTTAATTTTTTAAATTATAATTTAAAAATGGTTTTTATGTTAACTTAATTTTCTGTAAGAGTCAAGGCTGGATAGCAAAAAGGGAAGGAAGCAGACCCCAGACTGATGACAGGAAATGGTTCTGATGGTGGTTTTTACCTGTGTGGCTCTGTGCTGGCTGCAGAGGTGCTGTGTCTCAGCCCAAAGGCATGATCAGCTTTACAGGGATGATGAGCAGCGGTGGGTCATGAGTGTCCATGGATACAGGGTGAGCTGTTACTGGAGGCCAGTGGGTCTCCTGGGGCACACTGAGAGCTCAGGGCTGCAGGAGATATCTGGCCGGACCTTCCCTGTGCTAGATGCAGCCTCCTGGACTGGGCTTGCTGCTGCTAATCTTCCCTGAAGATATAAACATTCTCTGCAGTTTTGGGAAAGGAGAACCCCATCTGATGTCTGTGTGCTGTTTCTGCATCGCCTTGCACCCATGCAGTTGGTGTGAGAGAAAAGGAAAAACTGGTCCAATTCTGTGTCTCTTTCTTCCTTGCTCTCCTTTTTTGTGCACCTCAAGGTCACTGGGCTGTTGCTTTCTCAGTCTGCATTTTCCATTCTCCCTCTTGCTCTCGTGCTCAGCTAAGTCCAGCTATTGTGATTAAAGCACCCAGGCTCACACTGCAGTGGTCCAATGCCTCCAAGTGCTGGTTTCCTTCACACTCAGCCTTGTTGCCTATCAAGAAGCTGATTTACCCTGCAGGTCCAGATAGGCACCTGTTAAACTCCACCTCATCCCAAATGCACCAGCAAAAGGGCCCTTTCCAAAGGGCATCTCCCCACTTCCCCATGTCTGGTTTTACCCTGCACTCTTCCATCCCCTCATAGAGTGAAACCTTCAGAGTACAAGAGCACAGCACACAGTGTGCCCTCACTGAAAGCCCATTTGCCTGTTGGTGTTTCAGAGATGGCAGGGACCGCAGTCCAGCGTGTTGAAATTGGGAGTGACGGAGCAGGAACGTGCTGTCATGCTGGTTACCCAGGGCTCCTTCAGCAGGATGCTGAAATCCAGGCATGCCTGTTAAAGACATCCCTTCTTTCATCCTGACTTTGCATGGCAAGGACAGAGCAGGCTTTGCTTGGCAGAAAGGCACAGAGGAGGAAATTGTGGGGCTGTATTGACTGCTGTTAACTGTCAATATGGGATAAAAGACCAGCTGGATTCATAAATTGTGTGTAACCCACCTTGGGGAGAGAGAAATCTTGACTGCAGTGCAGGAGGGAGTTTTCATCAGGAGTTCATGGGCATGACCAGAGCTTGTGAGACCAGAACTCTGTTGCTGATGATGCTGTGTTTTCTGGGGGTCCCCAGGGAGCTGCACCCCACCACACCAGCCCTGGAACACCACACCGGGGTGGTGGGGGACACCTGCCCAAGCAAAATCCTGAGCCTCACTGCCCTCTTCCCTCTGCCTCCTCCTGAAAAACTGGCAGTTTATAAAAGTGAAATATAAACTGTTATTAATTCTTCTGGTCTCCATGGCTCAAGTAAAAATGATGCCGTGACATCTGTCTGAGCCAGCATCTGGCTGTCATGAGGGAAGGAGCACAGCAATGTTTTGGGAGGGAGCTGATGCCAGACTCAACTCATCCCTGTTGCTTGGGAAGCCCAGCAGCCCCCTGAATGGTGCCTGCACACGGCACAGGAGGAGGGTACCAACAGCCCTGGGCTCTCCTCCTGCAACCCACAGTGAGACAACTGCTCCAGACGCTCCTGCATGCTCCTCTCTGCAGCAATGGTAAAACAAATTAGCAGGAACAATAATAACAAATGCCAGCTGAGCCACCCTGAAACATAGGGCATAAATCCCAGTGCCCTTGCTGGGATGAAAATACTGGTGCTAAGGTAGGGAGCAGCCCCTTAAAATGCAAGCTGTCACTGGTGATGTGGAGATGGTGTGGTTGTTGCAGCTTATCCTCACTGTCCCCACTTGCAGCTAAGAGGGCCAGGTGCTCCCTGCCCACAGCAGGCTTGGTGGAGCTGGCTCCTGCAGTTTTGGGGAGCAGCACACAGCTTCCCAGAGAGACAGCATGTCATCCCAGCAACACAGATCCACTGTACCCATCTACAGATTTCCTCTCAGTAGCCTGCAGCCCCTTTTCTCCTCAGCACTTTCCTTGGATTTTTTAGAAAGATTTCTTGGTCCTCACCTTGGCTCTCATTATTAAATGGGTGTTTTTCTACCTGGTGAGTAATTTTTGTGCCTGTGCCTCAGAGTGTTCTCTGAGGAGTCACGGCTGCTTTTGCAGGGAGGAATCAGGGTGAAGGGTGGCAATGATTCTTTGTTAGCTTTTTTCCCCCCTGTAGTAGTGGGGCTATGCCAGGATGGTGCTGGAGAGTGGGGCTGGCAGGGTGTTGCCAGGGCTGTGTGTGCACACGTGGCCATGGTGTGCTTGCTGCACACTCACAGCTGAGCTGATGCCTGACAGCCTCAGCTGCTTCATGGCAGCTGCTCCTGAGGTCAGAGTTGCTCTTCATGCAAGAGCAGGCCCAGCTTCCCAGCTAGAGAAGGTGTTTAGTGGCAACTGGTTCTTGCCCAAAGCCTTATTTGTGCTACCTGTGCCTGGAGACACTGAGGGAGCAGGTCACTCATTTTTGCCTGCGTGTCTGAACACCATCAGAGAGGATTTTGCAGAGGTAGTTCCCCAAGGATTTTGGTAAGTGCTGTTCTTCCTATTAATTTTCCAAATGCCATTTGTACTCCCAAGTAGGGTTTTACTGTGAGCATTAATAGCACAAAGAGTGTACTGTGGCTCTTTCTTGAATTAAGTACTTAAGCTGTTCAAGTTTGAAACTCAATTTCCCTCTTTCATGCTGAAGTTGACCATATTTCATAACAAGATCTGCACTGGAAAGGGAAATGGCATTGGGGAGAACCACACTGGTGCTGAGTCTCCCTGCAGCCTCTTTCCATCCATGTCACTCCAACCTGCCATGCTGAGAACATCAATGGGGCAAGAAAAATGAGTCATATTATGAGGGGGCTTGTTTGGGGAGGATTGCTTTTGGCTGAGAGTTGTACAAAGTCTCACCAACTTCTCAGCCAGGAGCAAAGCATGGAGTGTCACTGACATTGTCCTTGCTGACCTGAGCTGCTCCCATCACATCCATCTACTTGTAAGAAGGCTCTGCAGCTGGCAGCTCTTCCCTTAGATCCTGTCTGCAGCGTGTTAGAAGCCTCATCTCTGATTAGTATTGTACTATCTTATTTTTGTTAAAAGTAACAAAAATTGAAGCCCAGTCCCTGTTCTGCGATGTGAGTAGCATTTAAAGTTGATGATGATTGCAGTTCTTTTAGCCTCTTTTGTTGCATGGGGTGGTTTAGTATGTTTACCCACAGTATTTTTGGCATGTGGATTTCACAATTTGTTTAGCAATGTCAATACCATCTGGAGCATCGTCTATTTAAAGTACATTAGAGAGATGAGGAACAACCTATCATATTTTTCCATAGGGTGCATCAAGATTGGAAATGAGAGTCATTCAGAAAGGTTTAATGGGAAAGAGATGTTCATTGCACTGCACGCTTGTCTCTTATCGCGAGTGGTTACGGCTCTGGTGCCATTCCTCTCCTGCTTTTCCTGATTGTATTGTGCCACTGTATAATATCTGCCTTGAAAAGCAAACAGAGCTGCCTTAAAGAGAGCATGAAGGGCTGGTACCTTTGACTCATTCTCCTGAATTGGGTAGGACAGCTTGCAAGAGGCGATCAGTGGAGAGGATATCAGTGGCTTGTGATAAAGGCTGAGGGGGCGTGTGTTCTTCCACTGCTCGTGAAGGTTAATGGATGCACTGTAGGGATTTGATCCCAGCTTTTGGGATGCTCTGAACTGGACCTGCTACTGAACAGCCTTGTTGGTGGCTATGGATCTGACACTAGGAGGGCTGGGCTCCCATGTCATTTGTCCATGGGTTGGCACACTGAGCCCTGGCACATGGCAGCTTCTGCTCCTGAAGGGAAAAGCTCTGCTCTTACTCTGTTGTAGATCCCTTTTGCTTTGAGTAGCATCAAGATTCAGCCCTTCAGAGGCACCTACAGAGCTCAAGGGACTGTGTGAGGGTTGGAGTGGTGTAGCCCATCTTCACAAGCATCATAGGGGCTGCAGGGAAGGGTGTTAGTGATGTTAGCTTCAGAAGTCTTCAGAAATATTTTCTCTGTCCCATACAGGAGTGCTGCCTCTGGCTGTGTCCTTGGGTACACACACATGGGGCTCTGCAAGGCAGCCAGTCTGGCTTTACACTCCTAGTGCCAGGGTTGTATTTGGCAGGGATTAACATCACTATGCTTTCAGTTAGATCACAGTTTCTGATCTCCATGATAGCACCAGCGGGACAGGCAGTCCTGGCTGAGCCCCAGCCTGCTCAGGGAGGGCAGCTCCCAGGGAAGGGACTGTGATGCTCAGCTTGGTTCTAGTGGCTGTTTAGCATCACTGAGAGTCAGTGATGACTTTTTTCCACATCAGAGGGGTGCTGGGATAGTTTAATGTGCACTCACTATTACTGACAGTGAATCATTCACAAGTGTGAGACCTCCTCGCTGTGTGCTCCCAGCTCCCACTAGCCACGGGGTTTCAGGGTATGGTGGGGCTCATATCCTGGAGACAGGAGCAAAGCCTCCAGATGAGCTAGGGACAGAGATGTGTGCTTGTAGGCTTTCTCTCTTCAAATCTGGAGATGATTATTTGACACCTCTGCAGCATTAAAACTGAGAAAAATCTGGCTGGAGGGTCCCTTTTGGCTCGCTGGCCCCTTGGGCAGCTGGTCCCAGCTCAGTGGGATGTGGTTCCTCTGCAGTCTCCACCACCTCTCTGCTGCTTGCACTCTATAAACTGCTGCACTGCTAAAGGGCATTCTCCTGCTCTGCATCAAATGAGAGTAATTGAATTTCCCTTTCCCTTCGGTATTTAACATTATTTTCAGGTCGTGCTGGCATTAACGAGAGCTGGGCCGTGGTTTGCATAAGGATATTTATAGGCCCCTATGCAGATGAGAAGTGTCGTCTCCCCACATCATATGCCTGGCTTGGCCGAATAAATTTCACATTGTAACTTTGAACTGGGTCACCAGAAACTTCAAAAATACATTCCCCTGATCGTTTTGATACAGGTTACTTAACAAGGGAGATAAACTATTACTTGCACACAATTGTAGGGAGAAATGGATTTGCAGAGCCCAAGGTGGTGTCGGGGCGGTGGAAGCTGTTCTGATACACACTCTTCAAAGCTTCCTACGTTTTGCCAGCCTTAGCATTTTTAATCATTTTGCTGGCTGGCACTCATCTGGTGAGAGTATCAAAGCACTCCTGCAAACGGGTGAGTGTTTCCCCACAACCATTAGTACAATCCTGCACTTGTCAGCCTCTTCCCCTTCAGGAGATTGCAAAAACTCCTTGGTGTTTTAAGCTATATGAGTTTTCTCTTTCAACATAGAGCACAAACTGTAATTAGTTCTTGCTGCTAGATTTGGGAATGTGAAGTTTGTTTATTTGAGGAACTTGGGCTAAAGCTCTTGGCTTCAGCTCCCTCTGCCCAAGGTGCTTGCAAGGTGGGAGAAGGTACTGATGGTCCATGGGAAACCTCCCAACTCTATCTCTGGCCAAGGGAATGCTGGCATGCCTGGTACAGGGAAAAGTACACATTAGCTCTTGCACATGCCCACAGAAACACTCTCCTGCATCACAGGATGCAGATAAATACTCACCCTTAGGCAGCCAACTGAAATTGAGATCCAGGTAATAATTAAAATAATTGTGTTGACCTTAAACAGAAGGGTGACCCACAGAAATCTTGGCATGCCAGCTGCACATTCATCACCTCGCAGCCAGAGGTGTTCCACATTTATTTTAGCACTGTCAGAGTGTGGCAGATCCGTGTGACTGGAGCTGTAATGCTCGCTGGAGCAGGGGCACCAGGAGCCAGGGCTGCTGCACCTGCAGCAGGGAGAGTCCCTCTGTCCCTCTGTGCTGCTGGAGGAGGATGGATGTCTGTCCTTCAGCCTCAGCTGCTTCTCTGCCATGACTTAAAAATGATCCAAACCAAACTGACAGAACTCCAGAAGCACTTACTACACCATTGCTGTACTTTGGTTTTGTTTTGGTTTTTAATGTCTTACTGAAGTGTTCAGATAAGACTATCCAAATCCCAAATTTTAGCCTTTTTACACAGCTTGAAATGAGAAAAAATTATGACATTGCTATATGTGTCCATAAAGCTGTGGGGATCAAATTAAGATACTATCCTGCCAGGATTTGGTCTTCAACGATGAGCAGGGCTGGTGAAGCTGCATTTGTCTTTACAAAGCTGTTCCAGTTCATGAGCTAGCTTTGGACACAGCACAATTATCTAGTCTTGGCACCTTTTACCTGGGACAGGGCAATAAATCATGGCTAACTTTAGGTATTAATCATTTCTACACATCTCTGTGTGAAGATGGTACATATTTCCCCATTGGCTTTCTTGTAAGTTGTACTGACTGTGTGAAGAGAATATTTTCCTATCAAGGAAGCTAAATAGTTCATCTGTGCTCCTGGCTGTCCTAATATGTTTGAGAAGTCTTTAGAAAGCCCAAGAGAAGTAATTCCAGATTACTGAAAGCAATTTGTCTTGTAGAAGGGGAACGTGACTGCATTTAACTGTGTCTCTGTATTTTGGGTCTCTGATTTCCTGGAATGTAAGTGCAAGATCTTGTACTCACCCTGCCTGCCCGGAGTTCCCTGCCTGCTGCAGTGCCTTCCTTGCTGCCAGCCGTGCTGGAGGGTGAGCTGAGGCAGAGGAGATGGTGCCTGCACGTGAAACCTGTTTGTCCTGCCCTGGGAAGAGAAGATGAGTTGGATCTCTCAGGCTGAGTGCCAGTCTGTTTTGTGCAGCCATGAGCTGACTTTCTGGTGGGATGCATTGAGTGCTGGACCGCTCCATGTGGGAACGTTCCAGCTCATGTGCTGTGCTGGCATGGAGGTGTGTGCACCACCATCATTCCCCTGGGAACACATGATCTCTAGGGTCATCTCTGACACAGCTATCTCCTACCAGGCCACAGGGCCACTGTCCCTTGTCTTTCCAGGGGAGGATTTATCCTCTTTCCCCAGAGACATGGTCAGGCAGTAGTCATTGCCATGCCCCAGCTCCAGCCTCCTGTGGCATGGCACACAGCTATTTGCTTCTGTGAGGAGCTGCTGAATTCATCAGAAGAAGCTCACTCCTCACTAGTGAGCTGGAATGGGGGCTGCCTCTGCAGATCCTCGTCTGCTCCTGGGCTGAGGGGCTGAGTGCAGGTGGCCCAGTGGCAGAGCCAGCCCTGATCTCTGTATTCACTGACCGGAGGGGGGCTTGTCTCTGACTTGTGCTTTCCAAGTAAGTGCAGATGTTTTTGTTTAGAACACGTTGCAATGAGTGTTTCTGTGGTGTCAATCAAACACTGACATTTTCCCAGGGTGAAGCTTGCTGAGACAGCAGTGGTGAGCAGCAGCCATGCACAGAAGGGGTATTTCTGCCTGGTTTTAAGCAGCTACTAAGAATTAGTCTTTTATATCCAGGGCAGTACAGTGTGGGTAGCAAAGTAAAATTTCAAGCTGCAGGCACATAATTAGGTTTCATGCCTGGGGACCCATGACAGAGAGAATGGCATCAGCTGGTCTGAGTCCTGAGTCTGTATCTCAGTCCAAGGTTGAGGTTAAGCATGTTGGTCCAGACTCCTGTGTCCTTGTGGTGCTTGTGTCTCGAATTGTGAGCCTCTGTGGAGTTATCCTGGCTTCTCCTCAGGACTGTGCTCTTGCAGGCTTATCCAGATCACAGCTCAGAATCTATGGCAAGCAAGGGACTTGTGGTTTCAGGACAGCCAGAGACTGGCAGAGGGTCTGAGATGTTCCTGTGGCAGATGTCCCTCTCTAAAATCTAAGTAGGAATGCTCTTGGAAAGTTACAGTCATTTGACAATTATAAGCCACACCTGATTATAAGCCGCACATCCGCGTAGCCAGGTAGACCACGGGATTTGTCCATATATAACCCGCACCCAAATATAAGCCGCATTATTTTTTAATTTCTTTTTTAAGCGAGGATCCATGTGCAACAAAGTAATGAATTAGTAACAGAATTGTGCCAGTGCGGGGTTTGGTGTCAGGTGCTCAAGTTGCAAACAGTTTTCATAGACCAGCGAAGCCTTTAAAGGCAGCCCCAGGCGCCCTCCCCGGCCGACTCTCACTTCCGGGTTGGCATTTCACTGGGATTTGTCCATAGATAAGCCGCACCTGATGATTAGCTGCACTGCTGGGGTAGGCTGGATTCTTCAATGAAAACGGTGCGGCTTATAATCTTGAAATTACTGTACTATTTCCAGTCTTAAGAAAAAAAAAAATAATAAAATAAAATCATGAGGGCATGCTTCCTGTCCTCAGCAGACTTTAATGAAGGCTCCTATAGAGTGTGGCTTAATCGCTGTGAAATTATCACCTCATCTGTGTGATCCATCTCTGTGTGTATATCAGATCCCTCTGAGCCTCGGCTGTCATGTCAGCTCTGCCACGCCGCCGGGACTGCCTCGTCCAGCCCCCTCCCTGCTCCCCCTCACACTTAAGATAACACGGAGAGAATTTTTCAACAGGCAGAAGACGGTAATCCATAAAGATGGATTTGCATTAGTGTTAACAAAGGCCGGGATAGTGACAAATGAAGGCCTTGCCTCTGTGAGGATTCTCTGTGCTGGCAGTGGAGCATCTCCTCCTGGGGATGCTCTGGCCTGACACAAGGTGGAGTGAACTGGCAGAGGTGAGGAGGGGCTGCCCTTGTCCCCCTGCAGCGAGGCCCTTATTACTGCTCTACAGGGCTTTGGTCCCGAGCTCTTGGCTGTTCCCATGGGAGTCGGCATGAGAAACACAGAGTGCAAACCCTACAGGGTGACAGGGTGGGCTGGAACTGGGATAGAGTTTCTGCCCTGCATCTGAGCTGCTTTGCTGTAGTCACTGTGGTGTTATTTTTTAATTCTTGTTGGCTGTGTGCAGCTATCCATCTCCTGTTCAGAATAATCCTATTTGTGTTGCAATAACAATAGAATTACTGCAGAGAGCATCAAAGCCCGTGTAGGTCATAAGCATTTTGTTTCATAATCTCAACGTGGTGATGATGATGATGACCTTTTGCTGCCTGCACTTCCATGTACCTGTGTCTCATTCTTATTAAATATCCCTGCATTGAAATCTCTTGCTAATCTAATCTCACCATGTGGCTGCTATATAATTATCTCATTTTGTAAAATATTGCATCTGTCATTCTCCCCCCGACTTTTGGAGCAGAGGGAGGGTGAGGGAGAGCAGGGAGCAAAGAAGCTGCTGGAGGAGGTAGCAGTAATCCCACTTAAGTGACAATTTGTACATTATCACTTTGTAATTGCTGCTGTGTGTGCCACCTCCTAAGGACCATGTTCCCATCACTGTGGGAGTCCAGGAAGGGTGCCTCAAGCAGGAAACATGCACTAGGATATTTTGCTTTTTTGGGGGATTGTAATAAATTTCAGCTTGCTCTTTTTGTCCCTATGGTTGCTGCCTCAGTAAACTCTGATATTGTTTTCCCATAGAGCTCCCCAGCAAGGATGGTGAGCAGAGTTGTTTCACTCTGACCTTCCTCTTTGGGGTGAGGCTGGGGCCAGACAGAGACTGTCCCTCCCCAAAACACCTTTCAAACTTCTGCTCCTCAGGAGCCTCTCATGCTGCAACTGAGGAGCTCCTGTGCTGCTCAGCTGGAATAAAGGTGGCTGCGGACCCAGCACAAGAGCAGCAGCAGCCTGGGACCCAAAACTCCTCACTGGGTGTTTGTCTCTGCAAGGTGGCCCAGGGCCCTTCCCTGCAGATCCACCCTAATCACCAACTTAAAATAATGAAGAGAACACACAGCCATTGTCTAATAACATGAAGCTGTGGGGAACAAAGAGCCACAGGGCTCTGTTTTTGTAAACCATCCCCAGGGAAGGACCAGAGCACATCTGCTGTGGCAGGTTCTTTCTAGAAATAGCAAGTTTAATTAATCATCCTGTTTTCTTTTCTTAAACTATTTAAATTCTTTTTCCCCCCAAGGGACAATGCATTGATGCCTTTTAAATATGTACTGCAGTTGTAAACTCCTGCCACACTTCTGTCTGGGAGCACATCTGTCTTCTGGCTTGGAGCACATCTGTCTATGCCTCCCAACCCATTGCTGCCATGTTCTGGCACAGTGGGAAAATCTGTATTTCAGAAAGGAATCACGTGGATACTTCCAGGCTGCAGAGGGTGTCAGATACAGAGCCCTTTATCTTCTAAACCCCCTTATCTTTTAATTCTGAGACGATTTTGTCTGACAGTTCATAAATTAAAAATGTTTCTTAGGTGACTTTTTGCTCCCGTTTCATATGTATTTCATGTAAAGACTTTCCAGGCATTTGAGTTCTGTGAAGTCTTACTTATGCAAAATGAGAAGCTCTGGTTTTATGTTCTTATGGGATGCACTTAGCCCACTGCAAACCATGATGCTACTGTCAGTGACTGTGCACTTTAAAAATACCAAGAGTTGTGACATTTTCCTGTAGCCCAAGCATCACCCTGAAAACACATCAGATGTGTGGATTTATGGGTTTATCACACTGAATTAGTGAAGTTCGTGTCTGACCCTGACCTCAATCTCCTCTCTGGTGGCTGAGGGCAATCCTAATGTTGTAGAGATCTCTCTGATCATGCGGTACCTTCAATGCTGGCTAAGGACATTTGCATCAGACTTCCCAGGTGTGAGTGATGTGTGCTGGACACTTGCATTTGTGGAGAGGCATCTTTACATCCTGTCTTGATCACCTTTGCAGTGACAGACCTTTGGCATTTTGCTAAACCAGCGGCTGGGAAGACAGTGCCAACACCTGGTTGGCAATGCCATGCTGTTGAGCCCTGGGACTTCTCTGGCATGTGGGCACAGTGACTTCTGGACCCTTTGAGGATGTGCCACCTGGCACTGCAGGGGTTGCCACCTCTTCCCAACAGATGTGGATGATTACTGCTCTGGGCACAAAGGGTAGGTCTCTCCAGCCATGACTGACAGCCCCTCTGCCTCTCCAGGGGTTTGCCCTGCCAGCTCCAGTGCCCATGCCATTGGGGTTGTTGCTGGTTTTCATTCTCCTCTTACTGCTTCTGTAGTTTCTGCCTCCTCCTTTCCTCTGTGCTGTGTGGTCACAACCTCTGGTCATAGGTGGTTTTCACCACCACCTTGTCTTATTGCAATATCTCTTCAGGCTTTGCCTGCTTTTCTCACTGTGTTTCACCTTTTCCACCTGCCTGTGTTAAACATTTCCCCCCCCGTGCCCTTCCCATGTTTCTCCCAGGTTGCCAAGCCATCATCCTCAGAGTCACTCCCCTGTCAGGCTGCTGCAAAGGCATTTTTCTCTCTTCTGTCTCTGCAAATTGACTTCTCTGCTTCAAGAGGCCTCGTCAAGACCTTCTGTTGTTTGCCCTGGGCTTTCCTCCTGCTCCCTCTGCCCACCCTGAAGTGCATTTCTCCATTTTGTCTCAGGTCTGTGCAGCAGCCTCCAGTAATACAGGCAGAGCTCCTCGATGGCTCCCAGAGGCAGTGGGTGTCAGCTGTGCTGTTTGCCTGCATGGCACGCCAGGAGCAAAATCCATCTCCTCTAGGCAGCTCTTTGCACCTCTGTGAGATTTCAGGGAAAATATATCTGCGTGTATATTGATAAGATGTACAGAGCAGAGAGGACAATTGAATTGCTGTGAGTGGCACATGCATCAGTGTCCCTGACAATCTGGTAATTAGCTGGCAGAGCAGAGCGAGCAGCGAAATGAGCCCTGCAGCTTGTTTGCAGACATTAGGGGCTGACTCCCACCGAGTACCTGCTCCCTGCTCTGACATCTGAGGCTCTGGTGAGACCTGATGGCTGCTTCTGCCTAAAGTCACTGTCACCTTGGAGATCACCACCAGTGAGCAAACTTAGGGACAGCAAATCCTCCTGCAGGCGCTGGCGGTCCCTGCCTGCCACAGAGACCTGTTAGGATGGTACGTGCCCCCACTTCATTGCTGCCTCTCCTTCTGGCTTTCAGATAGGGCTGTTTGCAGGATTGAGGTGGCTCACACTTGTGGCATGGTGGCAGCATCCCAAAATCTTAGAGCTGGGGACTCCAGGTCTCCCTCCCTACCTGTTCTGAATTTTCTATCACTGGTAATGTGTATCTGTGATGGAGGTGTCTTTGCCTTGGACCAGAGTGGGGAACACCAGGTAAGCAGTGTCCCACTCACAGTGCAGGGCCATTGCAGGCAGACACATCAGTAGATGTGTGCAGCTGGGGCATGGCAAGGAGGGTTCTGCACTGCATTTGTGAGAAAAAGTCTTTTGGGGAAGAGGGATGCTCTGGGCAAAACACTCCTGCTTGAGTTGTCACGAGCATGGTGCTACAGTCCCTCAGCATGGGCTTATAAAGAATTAACCTGCTTTGGAATAAGAGGAGTGATAGGTAATTGGATAAATCAGAGATTAGAAGATACGGTGTAAGTTTTCTCAGTACTAATCTCTGTAGGATCAGCACTGCTCAGTGTTTTTGTATGCAGGAAGCTGAGAACACCAAGCCAAAGGTGCCTGGTGCCCCTGACTTGTCCATAAGCAATGCCATGGGCTGATCTGGCTGTTGTTGGTGAGGAGCTGTGTCTTGGAGTTAGGATTAACACTTGCATGAAAATATTGACTTGATACTCTGTAATGATCCAAACCTCAGGTTGAGTGTAATGGATTTTTAGGAAACAAAGAGAAAATGAAACCCAGAACACTGTTATGGACTGTTGTATTAATCTACTGTGTGTCTCCAGAGGAAATAAATACTGCCTGCAGCTCTGATCCCTTCTGCAGAGAGCAGTGGGGAGCCAGAGCAGGGTGACAAGGGCCATGGACATCCTTATGAGCTTTGGCAATGTAAGTGACTCTCAAAGCTGCAGAGGGGTAACCTGGGCTGTTCAGGTATGGCTGAGCACTGTAGGGTCTGTAGGAAATGGCTTTTCTTTGCTACTGCTAATCAGTTGCGGGGGTATCAAATTAAATTAATAGATGGCAGGAAGAGAGCAAACACACGTGGCTCCTCTATGGCAGGAGGAAGGAGAACGGCGGAACTGGCTGCCAGATGAGTTTAGAAAGCTTCCAGAAGTAATTAGACAAATTTGGAAGAGGAAAATACTATTGAGAGTGTTGCTGACACTGGCATGATGAGCTGAATCTCTGCATGACAGGATGCTGGAGGTCAGGAGGATGTGGGGGCATCAGTGGGTGCTCTTGTGATCGTATGACTTTAGCTGGGTATCCCCAGCGCCTGTGCTTGGGGAGATGGTCCTGGATTGACTGAAACTGGTTCATCCCTGCTCTGCTGGGGACATTTGCACATGCTGGACAAATGGAGCAGTGGTTTGGTAGACTGCAGAGTAGAGGAACTGAGCATGGGAGAGCTGAGCACAGCCATCTCAGGGCTCTGACAGCAGCTGTGCATCATGTTGGCATAGCTGTGGGTCCTGCTGGGGTGAGGATGGCTGGAAGTCCTGAAATCCTGGTACTAGAAGGATATGAGGGCTATAGCCATAAGAGAGTGAGGGTGTGGGAGGAGCTGATCTCCCAGAGGGTATCTCTGGACAGGAGGCATCACTCATGGAGCTGTAGGTGGAAGCTGGAGCTCTGCCTGTCACAGGGCAGCAGCCAGCATCCCTGTTACACTGCAAGGCTTGGGCTTGTGTCTCAGAAAAGAAAGGTTCATATTCCTGTTTTTCTGGCTTTGTGAAGGTGTGTTGTGCTGTTACCTTCATGTGAAGGGGCTGGATAGCCACTTAGAGAGGTGGGGAATGAGAAATACCATCTGGCTGGTGATCATTGGTGTCCCTTGACCCAGACACCCTGCTCAGTGCCCAGCCAGCTGCAGTGCTGCTGCCATTCCAGGGAGCACAGGATACCACAGCCACACAGGGAGAGGAAAAGCAAAACAAATAAACAAGGAACACAACTTAAAACCTCTCCAAGTGTGCAGTGTTTTGTGACTAATACTAATGTAATTGCTGTCATGCTTTTTACATAATGCTTATATCTCCCAGATAGACTCCTTCTGCTCATTAATCTCAAGGATTTCTAAGCACGAGAGCATCAGAGAGATGCAGCCATTATGCCCAAGTGTGGTAAGAGGGGTGCAGAGCATCCCAGAGCATCTCAGAGCACACTGGGGCTGTGGGCTCCCTGTGGGTGTGTGCTCACAGCTTTGCTTTTAACCCTCAGAAGTCTTGGGGCTGAACAAGGCTCTTTATGGGTTTTTTTTCCTTTTCTTGTACCACTGTGCCCTGTTGGCCCACAAATCTCTGGCAAAAGCCACCTGACAGCTCTCTCAGTGTGCCTGTGCCATCCCCATCCCCTGCTCAGCATTCCTCTGTCCCTCTTTAACCTTGAGCAGCAGCACTTGAAGCAGCTTCTCCCTCTCTCCCAGCTCTCTGAGATTCATAGACACAAAGGCCAGGACAGTTGCAGCCATCAGCTCTGACCTCCTGCCTAATGCAGGCCAGGGAATTTCACCCAGTAATTCCTGCCTCCAGCCCCTACCTTCTCTTTGAGCTGGAAAGCACCATGTAGATGGACCCAGTGGCGATGTGTCTGGTTTTGAGGTCATGCTGGTCTCATGTAGGATTGTCTGCTGAGGTTTTTTGCTTTTGGTTATTTTCTGTTTGTTTCTTCTGCCTGCTCTGAGCTGGGTCAGGTCTGAGGATGCACGGCTGTGCTGAGCCTGCTCCTGCTGCTGGGTCAGGACCTGCTTGCAGAAGCCTCCTCCTGGAAGCTTGCTCCAGGTGAGACTCTCCAAGTCAGTGCTGCTGGAGATTCAGCCACACAAAACAGTCTCTGCAGTGGTGGCAGAACCAAAGGAGCAGCGGTTAGGAAATCCAGGATAATTTCTAGGAAATCATCTCACTGCCTCATTTATTTACTGCAAAGGTCTCAAAATGTCACTTGGCCCCCTGAGACACCCGGCCATGCTGAGGGTGAGCTTCCCTGAGGTCTTGTGACCGCTCAGGAGGAGCAGCACATGCTGAACTGCAGCCTTGCCCCAGTGCTTATTTAAGGTGACAGTGGGTAACGCAGGGTGCCAGCTGTGCTGGATCCTGCAGCACGAGGATGCTCTTGAGACTGCTGCAAGCCTGTGCAAGGCTTTAATCACAAGGTCAGTTGTACCTGCTAAGCCTAAAATGATCTGCAAGCCACGTTGAGAACAAGGGTATTATATCCCTGCAACTGCCTGCAGGCACTGCTGCTGCAGGGAGTGAGGGAGAAGGGCTTGGGGAAGGGACCATGGCCAGGACATGAGAGCTGCTGGGCACACGGGGCATGAGGAGGGCAGCTTGGCTGAGCCCCCATCCCCTTTGTGTTAGACACTGCACACTCCCTGGAAATCACCTGGATTTCAAAGGAGGAAAATGAGCCAAACCCAAGCACTCACTCCCACTTTTCCCTGCTTCCCTGCCCCTGTATGAATGAGAGTGTCTGGGGTGTTTTTCACCATCACGCAGGATCTCATTTCACACACTGCTCTCAGCTTGTCCCCAGTCAGCTCTGGCCTGACACGGGGGACATGCCAGACCTGGCAGAGGCTGTGTTGGAGGGCAGTGTCCTGCTGCAGAGTATTTCAGACCTTTCTTACTTCACTGGCTTGAGACTTCCCCTCCCTCTGCTCTGAAAAATCAGAAAGGATTTCCTTTCTTGCATCCTTCTTCCTTTGAGAAAGCAGTCGTCCCTATGATCATATGGAGGCAGAGGGATGCAGCAGGCATCTCCCACTTGCTCTGCCCATGTCCATCCCCAGTGCTATTTATCTGCAGGCTCTGGCTGGGCTGTGCTCCTTGCCCCTGTCCCTGGGCTGGCAGGCACCGGAGGCAGCTCTCCTCCGCTGACAAAATGCTTCCGAACACACAGTCAGAACAATTTTGACATTTTGGGAGAGAAATCTCATTCGGCATTGTGCATGGTTGGCAAAAGTGTTGCTGACAGCATGAATAAAGGTAGACAGCTCTCAATCAACCTTGATTTGCTATCTATTTCTAATTCAGTCATATTATCAGCAAACTATCTCTCAGATCAGCTTGGAGGATTCTGTATGTGAGTGTTGCACTGTGTTTGAGCTGTAATGATATTTGTGACTCTTGGTGTGTTGTGAACCAGGAAGACAGGATGCCTCCTTGGCCTGCAGAATCCTGTAGGGATTATTGTGGGCATCACCACTTGGTTTTTTGGGTTTGGGCATCTCTGTTCCCTGTCCTGCAAGTACAGCCCATGCCCAGGGGACCAGAGAGCCTTGGGAGCTGTGGCAGAGTGGGGTTTCAGGCCTGGTAAAGCCTGACCTGCTGCAAAGGTTGATGTGAATATGTGGGAAGTGGATCCTGGGCAGCAATTTTGAAAAGAAGAAGCCTTTCCAAATCTTACCAGGTGTGGCAGAGAGATCAGGTCTTTGCTTCATCTCTTTCAATTGAATGGAGCATTCAAATATAACAATCTTTATGAGGCAAATGTCATTGGTGAAGCAGCAAGATTTACTTTGTTCTTGTCAAAAGGCTGCTCTGACACTGCTGCACCTCAGCAGCACTGGGGCTGGCTGTCCTGCACAGGGTGCACTGGCATACACTGCTCCAGGGCATCCATCCCCAAGCGAACAACAGCAGCCACCCCACAGCTCCATCCGATGCTGAGCTTTTCTGGGATATTTTCCCAGGGGGTTGTTCAGAGAACCCAGCTTTGCCATGATATGCAGGTTGGTTTTCCCAGAGAAACATCACCCTGGGAATGCACAGACTTTCATTTCCAGTGAGCATCCCTGAGACTGTGTTCTTCCAACTCCCCCAAATGAGGCCTTTTGTGCTGAATTAGCCCAGGTGAAATGAAAATGTCCACATGCACTTTGTGCATGTGATCAGGATGATTTTCTCCATTGGCTGTTCAAGCAGACAACTCCCAGGTCACTGTCAGGAGGAAGGTTTGGTTTTAGAGCAGGTAGGAAGGAGCTCATTCCCCCACAATTTCTGTGTGGTGTGTTGAAGTGTCCCTACAAGGCACAGTAAGAGGCTGTGAGCCTTTCACATCCAGCACATCCCTGCATGGGTCCTGTGAAACCACCAGAGCACCAAGCTGCCTCATTCATCCTTAGCCAGCATGAGGAGACCAGGCAGGAACCATTCTGTGGCTCCTGTGCCAATCCCTGCTGGAGCAGCACCTGCAGAGATGATGGAGATATGCTTCATTCCCATGTATGTTATGGCTTCCCCATCTATAAAATAAGGACTTTTCCCTGTTTTTCCCCCTGCTGCTGTGCTATATTAAGGGTCTGTTCTATGGTTTTGCAGCTTGTCCTTGCTGCTGGGCTTGGAGGGACAGAAACCATCACCTCCCCTTGTTCCCTGGCAGTGGTTCTGGTGCAGAGGGGCCAGGCATCCATGGCCCCCCTGGAATTGATAGCTTGGCCCCCAGCAGCTGCTCCTTCCATTTCCTTCCTCTCCCAGAGCTGCAACAAGTGTGTGCTCCAAGGGGGTGTTTACATTGAGTATTTCACTTCTCCCCCAGTGTACGGTGCCATATGGGAATGCACCATCAGTCAATTATGGCTTCTTTTCATCTCTAAATAAAATGATTTATTAATTTGAGTGAGTGATCACTGCATGGCCAGGATGCTTTTCCTGCAATGGAGAACAGCTTGCACGCTCGCAGAGATGGATGGTGAGCCAGTGCCACTGGATACTTTCTGGGGTTGTTTTCAATTTAGCTGTGAATTGAATGAGAAGAAAAACGTTTCTCTTGGCAATTTGATAGGCGCTAGCTCTTCTGACAGATGTTGGAGTTTATTATCCCACCGGGACAATGTTTTGTAGTTTGGAATTGCTAATTGCTTTGAAGGCTTGGTGCTGCGGAAGGAGCAGGATGAGCTGTGTGCAGGTAGCAGGTGCTGCCAGCACCTGAGGACCTGGCATGATGGACTCTGCTGCCTTCCTGCTAATGGCTTTTGACTGTGGCTGCCAGCCTGGGCCTTGGCACTGCATCCTGGCAAGCTCTGTGAGGTTTGTCAGCAGGGCTGGTGCTGACTCCTGTCCCTGGGGAGGGCTGGGCTGCTTTGGGAAGCCCCGCTGTGCTGGCACCCATCCCTGCCCTGCTCCCCCAATTCCCAGCAGTGTGCACAGGGCTGGCCACGGTGTGTGTGTGGCACCAGGCAGGAACTCCTGGCACGTGGGGCATTCAGCCCATGGGGTAGATAGTGCCTGGCAATGTTCCCTCTGGTGCAGGCAGCACATGCTCTGTGTCACTCAAACCAGACTGTTGGTCCTCAGCCACCTGTCTGTCACAATACACTGGGGATATTTGGGAGCTTTGTGGTGCTGCTGCATGTGGGTGCTGTGATCTTGGTGCCAGGGAGCTGTGGCATGAACCCACCCTGCAGCCTGGCTGCCCATCCCCAGGGCCATTTCTCCTCCTGCTTTGCTGCCTGCTGTGCCAGCAGCCCGATGTGCCCTCCTCGCCAAACATCAAGCAGCCCAGCACGTGTGTGCCCTTGGGGTAACCATGGGGCTTCAGATGACGGCAGTAAGTCTCAGAGAGCCCTGCTCCTCTCCAGCCCTCTCCATGTACTTCAGTGGCTCCAGGAGGAAGGTTGAAAATTCACAGAAGCTAAGAGGATCCACGAGCTGATTAATGCAGATTGTTTGCAAGCCCATCCTCCCGAAGTGGAGCAGAGGCAGCCAGAGGTGAGCATTTGCCTGTGCAAACAGCGCTTGGCAAACATCAGCAGCCGGGATCTGCCAAGACCATGCCAGCAGCGGGGCACACAGGGTGTTCGCTGTGCCAGCCGGGCCGTGCAGGTGCTGCCGCAGCTGGATTAAGTGAGGATTTCAGGCGGAAAACTGTGCGAGCAGCTCTGATAACAGCAGCACCAGCAGCTTCCCTGGCACAGATGTCACCAGGTTTGCTCCTCCCTGCATCGAGCTGTCTCTGTGCCCTTCGTTTGGAGGATACCGAGCTCTGCTGGGACCCTCAGCTTTGCTGTCTGCGGTGTCCAGCGTGCCCCGGCACAGGGAGATGCAGCCGGGGCTGCACAGTCCCCCCAGGAGTGGAGCCATGCCCTGGGGTCCCATGGCTCAGGGAGGGCAGCAGCAGGGATTGCTCCTGGGAAGCTCATGCGTTTTTGGAATCTTGCTTTCCCACCCACTCCTAGAGCCTTTTACAGGGGCACCCCCTTTCTCTGAGGCTACCCTGGCACCCCTCATCCCTCCCTGCTGCACAGTGAGAGCCTGGCAGCTCCTGTGTCCTTCACGTGCCCTTGGAGATGAGAAGCCTTTGGCACCGTGGAGCATGGCCAGGCCAGACCAGGCAGCAGCATTCACTCTGTGGTGGTGCCACTGTGCTGCCCATGGGATTTGGGCCCCTGCCGAGATCACAAGGTGCCAGAGGCCGTCCAGGTGGCTGCCCACCATGCCCAGACTGGAAAGAGCTGGGAGCAATGAGTGCCCAGCCCTGCTCTAGCCCTGATGAGTGCAGTTATGTGTGCTGTGCTCTCCTGGTGCTGCTCCTCAGCTGGAGCTTCAGCACTTCCCCATCCCCAGCCCAGAGCTTTGATGGAAGTGTCTGCAAGGGGCTGGGCTACATCCATCCTTCTGACCATGGGATTTCCCAAAGGGACTTGTGCCCTTGTTCCCTTGCTTCCCTCCCTGGTGTTTTGATCTTTTAAACCCTTAACACAAATATGGTGCCTGTCCTGAGTCTGGGGTTTGTGTATCAAGTGGGGCCTGGCTGCAGCCTCTTAATTTTTCCTTTGACTCGCTGTCTGAGTTCAGACAAATAACTTTATTTCTCTAATTGTGGTGCTCTGGGCTTCAAGCAAAGATTAGTCCAGGCCAAGAAAAAGTCTCTCCCTGTGTTAATGGTGAGAATTAAACCAACTCTGGGTCCAAACCCAAACCTTGGACCCCAGCACTTCCGAGCCTCAGGGAAGCCGGAATCTGAAACTTGGCTCCAAACCTCCAATGTGTGTCTAATTAAAGATGAAATCCTGAAATTGAGGGGCATACCTGCTCCTTTCTAATGCTGCTTGTGTCCAGCCCTTGCTGGGCTGGATCCTGGCTGGGTACCCAGGGCTGCCTGCGGGAGTCAGGCACACTCATGCCAGGGTCTCTGCATGGGAGAGGACTCAAACACCCTGGTTTTGAGTGAAATTGAGAAGAAATGCATTCTGCATGTGTTTTAGTCCATATAAAGTCTTGTGTAGGATTCTTTTGGGGAAAGAAAGTATCCCAACAATGGGACCTAAAGAGGCTGACAGAGCTAGAAATGCATTTCTCTCTGCCAGTCTCCTCCCACCTTGGTCGTGGAACTTGAGCTGTTGCTGCTCCATGGAGTGCCAGTGTCCAGGGATGGGTTGCTTGTCTTGATGTCCCTGTGAGTCACCGTGAGTTTGTGCCCTGTCCATCCACAGGCAGGGTGCTGGCAGGGGCCATGGAGGCACACAAGCTTTGCAGCCCTCTTTGCCTTGCATGCTGCCATGGTTGGGCAGGAGGGTGCCAGAGAGGCCAAGCCCTGGCAGGACTTTCTTTAGGGGGCTTTGTCCTTTGTCCTCTGCCCTGGCTTCCTCTGTCATGGCAGGGAATGGAGAATGAGCCAAGCCACTGGCATACTCTGTGTCCAGCCATGCTTCCCCCAGCTCCTGTAGCCTCCCCATCACTGCTGTCAGAGCACTGCTGGGAGTTCTGGTGCTGTCAGGGCTCCATTGTGACCTCCAGCTCACCCCAAATTCCCTGGGGCAGCTCCTTGTGCCAGCAGCACTAGTGTGTGTGGGTCACTTCCTCCGCACACCGTCCCTGGGGCCAACCAGGCAGGCTTGTGTTGGTGGGAGGGTGAGGTGTAAGCTCCCCCCAGCCACACCAGTGGTACCCACAATTTGTGTGTCTATCCCTGCTTGACTTCCCTGGGGAGGGACCTTCCTCCTGCCTGGCTCTCAGAGATTGGGACTGAGCCTCCTGCTCCATGGGAGAACATGTCAGGGACAGGTTACTCAGAGAGCTTGTCAAACCCCATGCCTGGAAATTTTCAAGGCTAGGTTAGGTAGGGCTTGGGGCTTGGGGCTTGGGGCTTGGTCTGGTAGAAGGAGTGCCTACCCATGGAAAGGGGTTGGAACTGGATAATCTTTAAGGTCCCTTCCAACCCAAACCACTCTAGGATTCTATTATTCCCTGCCAGCCTGCCTGCAGTGGGAGAAGGCTGTGGGATGGAGCACAGCCACTGTTACACCAGACAGCACCTCTGGGGATGTGGTTTGCAGCATCTCTGGGGATGTAATTTGAAATGTGTCTCTTCCCAGGGCCTGTGTGGCACTTGGTCCCAGTGGAGCTGTGCTGGGAAGGGCAGCAGGCTACATTTAAGGCTGCAGGGAAGGTGCAGCAAGTCCACACCACTGCATGGAGCTCAGCGATGGGCACAGAGAATGAGGCTGCAGGGGGGGCAGCTCGCATGGAAGGGAGGCTGTGAGCTGAGCAGGAAGGGCAGAGCTCAGCATCCCTGGTCCTTGGATGCACTGTGGGATTAGGCAGAGCTGCTGAGGATTTGTTAGCATTGTAATGAAATGAATTTTCTTGCTTGCATGGTATCACAGACCAAACGCTGCTGGAGCAGCAGCATTTCCGCAGCTTCCTGTGCTGCTTCAGCCTGTGATTCCTGAGGAGGGGCTGTGCCTGGAGTGCTGGTGTTTTCCTAGGAGGGGCTGTTGGATCTGGGCACTTAGTGCTTTATTTCAGCTTCTGTCGGGGCTGTGGGGAGAGGAGAGGCAGGGAAAAAGGCTAAAAGGAGAAGTGATGGAAATCTCAGCTGGCTGTAGGAGAGATGGAGAAGCAGATTGTAGTGTAGAAGTCTTTGATTGACCACAGTACCATTTTGTGGCTTTTTTCTCCCTCTCTGTGGATAAAGCTGCAGCGTGACATCCATGCCATTAAACAGGCCATGTTCAAAAGAGAAAATTGCTGCTATTTTCCCCCTTTACTTTACTGCCATAAAAAATTGATCCCACATAGCATCCTTATTTCAAAGACTGCTAAAAAATTACAAAATTCTCATTTTGGTTTCTGACAGCTGCATAAAGCATTTTTTAAACAAAAGAGACATGAAACATGTAAAAAAACCCCTCAACCCTTTCCATCCCCTGAAGTTTTTGCTCCAGAAAGATGCCCTTATTTTGAGAAGTGACTGGGGAGAGAGAGCACAAGTGTGACAGTATGAGAAGGCATTTGGTTTCTCTCTTGAAGCTGGTGATCAAAATTATGACTTTTCTGGTAGCTGGACAATAGCTGGAGCAGCAAACCCCCTTGCTTCCCTGGCAGGGATGGGATGGATTTCCTACAGTAGCTGAGTGCTTTTAAGGGATAATGGCAAAGCACTTGCACTGAGATGGGAAGGCAGCAAACTGGGGAGGTGAGGTCTGACAAAGAACTTGGGGTCACCAGGCTGACCCTGGATGTTGGTAGGAATGGCGTATCCAAGCTGCATCCTCCTGACCACGCCAGTGTCTTGCATGTGTCCCTGCTCATCCTCCGTGGATTGGGACTCCCTCCTGGCTGGCAGACTGGCACCCTGGGAAGGTGATGGGCTGGAGGAAAGTGAGAGGAAGGAGTTGGAAGCCCAGAAGTGGATTTAAATGGCTAGCAGGTCATGGCAGGTCCCTGCGGAGGGAGGGAATGGAGCTAGGTCAGGTGAGGACTGGGTCAGCTTTGAGTCAGTGTTGATGGAGCACATGAGAAGGATGGAGGGTGTGGGACAAAGGGGAATGTGGACCTGGTGTTAGGAGACTTCAGAGAGCAGGGTAACAGGAGGTCAGCCCAGCTGAGCTCTTGCTGGAGGACGTAATGATCTTAATAAGAATCATCCCGTTTAAACAAGACGCTTTTCTGGAAAGACAATTAAGCAGAGAGAGTGTTGAGAAGCACCAAGTAGGGCTGCCAGGACCCCAGTGAGCAGCAAGCTGCTGCTCCCTGCTTCCCACCTGCTCTCCAGCTCCTCCACTCTGCTCTCTTCCTGATCAATGCCCAGCCTCCTGCAGCCACTGGGCACAGGAGCAACTGGTGCCTGTCCCAGCAGCAAGGGTGGGTGCCACACTGCAAAGATAATGAGGATTTCCAGCTGAAAAGTTTTTCCCCTGCTCCTTGTCTGCTGTGGCTGGGCGCCCTGCAAATCTGCAATTACTGGAATGATTCCTGGGGAGAAGTGTGGTGGTGCCAACAATATATCCCTGATGATGTGAGGTGGGACAAGGCTTGACAGAGGGCTGGAGAGGAAAGGTGGCAACCCAAGGAGCTGTGTGAGCTGCACAGGCTGTAAATGGTGTCCTCAAAGCAGCGTCACTGTGGGCCCAGCCTGCTCCCTCTGAGCAAGCAGGGCCATCAGCTGTGCCACCAGATCGTCCCCATATCTCCTCCCCATGCCCATTGACATCTGTTTGCCTTTTGTGTCCAGCAGGCCTCTGAGCTATAAGGCTCTTTCCTCCACCGGGATCTCAGGGAGATGATGAAGAGGTAGATGAGCTCTCCATAAATAGCTCTGCCATTAAAAACCCTCAGCTCCTGTTTTAATGTTAGCAGGATTAGCTGTCTGCAAAAGCACAGGCTTAGGACTCGGCAGTAGGCTTTGCCCTGGTAATATGTCTCTATTTTCTCAGGCTTGATTTCTCCAGCCAGCCTGGCTCTGAATGCAATAAATTTTGCTCTTCTTTACACCTCAGCTGATGACTTATTTTTTGGAGCCTGTGTCCTTGACTAGCCAGAGACCCTTCAAAGCTAAATTTTGTGCTTGCTTATTCTGAAACCAATGAGGTCCTTACAGAAAGGACCCGTGTGTAGCTATTAGGGTTGAAGGGTATCACTGGTGCAGTTCTGCAATCTCCAAATTAATCTTAGTTTTGATTAATGGCCTGGATGCAAAAGGGGATGTGCTAGTCAAATCTCTTGGGGTGCCATGTGAGTTATGCAGGTAGAGGAGGGTCAGGCTGTCACCAAGAAGCCCCATGACCTTGAGAAATGGGCAAATGTGAAGAGCCTGGGATGGAAGGATAACACAGTGAATGGATGAGCACAAGAGCTGCTTCTGCAAATGGGGCATTGGCTTACTAGAAGGTCTGAGCTGTGATTATTGGTTTTAGGGTGACCATGAACTACTGATGTGATGTGTAAGTGGAAAAAGCACATGGATGTAGGGAAGCTCACAGGTGAGCCCAGCACAGTGATACAGGGAGTCAAAATGCCATCCCATGGGGCTCTGATGGCCTGTGATCACCTCACAGTGTGCCCTGCCCTAGGAATTCCAGCTACCCAGGAGCAGCTACCTGCCCTCTTCAGCCATACCTGCAATGGGGTGACAGCTTCCAGGGAGGGGAGAGACTGGGGCTAGTGGGGTACCTGACACAGCTTTGTCTGGGATATCTGCCTGTGAGCATGAGTCAGGGCCCAAAGGCTGGGGGAGATCCCCCGTTGTTTCATAAATACAGCAAGGGGGTGAATGTGCAGGGGGGAAAAGGTTGTTCAAGTTCATGCACAGCATCAACTCCAGAATAAATGAGAAATTTCCAGTGGATAGCTCCAGGCTGCAGACCTGAAGGTTTCCAGCCACCAGAGGAAGCTGATTCTGGAAAATCACCCTACCAGCAAGAGCAGAGGCAATCAGCCAACCTGTCTCCAGGCAAGCTGGTTAGCAGTTTCCAAAGGGGTCCCCAGGAAGCACGTGCCTGTGGTTGGTGACCCCAGGCCACCTTTGTGGCCACTGTGGTTCCAGCCAGTGAAGAGCAGAGCTGTATCTGTCCCTGCCACATGCCAGCATGGCTGGGGCCCTGTGGTGCACTGCCTGTTTGTTTTCAGTTTGGTTTAATTTTTTTTTTCATTGCAATATAAACCCAGTGGGTCTTTAAGGCCATGCATGTGTAGGGGGATTTGCTGATGGCTCATCTTTCTAGCAGGCTTTTTCAGCTGAATGTCAGTTTATTGCTTTTGCAAATTGTCTTGTGCCTACACAGAACCGGCTGCCTCAGCAGAGGGCTTTGCCAACAGCCTGCTCTATAAAAGGGTTATTAGGATAACAAGAAACAGAATAGAAACCTTTGCAGAATCATAACAGTATAGTGTAGCCCTCCCCCTCCCCTCTCCCAATTTATTACCCTCAAGTGCTTCTGAGTCGGACTTAAACCATCCTGCTGCTGAACAGAAACAGCAAGGTTAAAGAAGCCCAGACAGGATCAAACCCTTTGGCAATTATCTGGTCAATGGCAGGGCACCGATCTGTAGCTCGGTGTAAACATCATCAGGAAAATATGCGCAGTTTGCAAATTAAAAAGCAATTGTTTTGTCTCAAGCCAAGCCAGAAGCCTTCTGGTATGATTAGAGTCTCACTGCTGGAGCCAGCCAGAGCATCCTTTGGGTCTCTGGTATCAGTCCTTCGTCACAAGAACCTACTGCTGGATATTTCTGTTCTGTCTGCAGTACTTCTGTACCTGTCTGGGGGACATGTTTTGTCAGATGGTTTTGTTTTCAAAAAAACCCACAGATTTCACCAGTACAAGGGAGACAGGGAGAATAAGGCAAAGAATAAACCAAAATAGAAAAACCTGAGGTAGTCTTTTTGTAATATATTTGAAATTATATTGTGTTTTTCCAAGCTTTCTAGAGAGGCAAGCAATAAGTGGAACGTTCTCATTGACAGACTGCAGATTTGTCTTGTTTTGTTGTTTTTCTAACTTTTAGGGTCAACTTCTTTAATAAAAAACCTTTTTGGTGCCCCTCTTCTCCTCTTTGCTTGTTCTGACTTTGTGCAGCTCTCTTTGCAAGAGGGGAGTTATTTGTCTTGTTTAAAGCCAGCTGGGACAGAGATTAAATGACTTTATGAAGCTCACAGAAAGCCTGAGCAGAGCTTGTGTCTTTGAGCCCTGAAGTAGCAGAAGGTTGGACCCAGCTTACTCTTCCTGTTGCCTGATTTCCTTGGGGTTTCAGAGTCTTTATTGCTAATTCTGAACTGTACACTGAAGTGCTGAGCCTTGGAGAATATTATGATCTAGCAGGGATTTGCACGAGCACAGGTTGATTGTTGGACCCAGCAACACGTGGGGCAGTTTGGTGTGTGCACACAGCGCCATAACCAGCCAGAGTCCAAGTCTCACAAGTTCTGTAGGTGACTGCACGTCTATGTTCATTTAAACCAGGCCTTTTGGTGGAAAGATGATGGAAATCACTTCCTCAGTTTTCCCCTCACTGCAGCCTGAGCTGTTGAAGGGTTCCCATCCTGCCAAAACCAGGGCACCATCTCACCTCAACTTCTGCTTCTATTTTTCCTGGTCTCATTGTTTGAATTCTACTCAGCTCCATCTTTCACTGGCCTCGTTCACTGAGCTTCTTCTTTTCCTTCCCTGCTGCTTTTCCACTTTCTGCCAAGGCCAGGAGAAGCAATGTTGATCTCCAGGTGGAGGACAGGGACAAAGTGGGGCCTGTGTGCCAGTGGATGGAGGTGACAATGGGACTGAGCAATGTATTCCCACAGCAGTTTGTCTCCACTGCTCATGGCCAGTGAAATGAGTAACAAGACACCAGTGTTATCCTGGATGCTGCTGGGCTGTGGCAGGCAGGGCAGGGATCTCAGTGCCAGCCACTCTTCAACTTACTTTGCTTGATCACCCTCCAGGTCAGCTCCAGGTGTGGGAGCACTCACTAGGGCGTTTCCTCCTGAGATAACAGATAACCTAGCAGCAGATGGGTACGTGTTGTTGTGAAGAAGCCATGCTTGGTCCCCAGGGCTCCTGGCACCAATTGCCTTCTGCAGCAGCCTGGTCCATGCATATGGGGAGAGCCCCTTGGATGTATGTCTGAATTGCCATGTGGGACTGATGCTAACGCCCTCCTGAGTGAGCTCAGCCACAAGAAGAGCTTCAGGGAGGTGTCTTGTTGGGGGACCAAAGCTTCCAGAAGAGACACCTGCCCTGGGCACGTTTTTGGATGCAATTTCTCTGAACTGCTGACGATTCCTCCTTTTTATGATTATTATTTCAAAGTGGAGAAAAGGACCTGGTGCCTTTGGTTTGTTGTGTGCAGAGGTTTTCTCTTTAACCATCAGTTAAAGAGAGCTCTAGTTATGCTGGGGAGAACAGTTCAGGATCTGCATTGCTTTGGGTGCCTTTGCCAGGAGTGAGCTGCCCTCTTCCCACATCCTCGTTTCCTATTCCCAGGAAAGACCTACTTGGCTGTGCCCCACCCCCTGTCACCTACCCCAGGCTCCCCAGGCAGGCCCAGGAGTGCATGATCATCGGTGGTTACACTAGGCAGGATAAGCAGCTTGGCTCTGCTTAAGCTGGGAATCAATAGTGGATTAATTTGTATTAAACAGGCACTGCAAAGGGAGGGTTCACCCTTCTCCCCAAGGTGGTGTGGCCACAGATGGGACACAGGGGCCACTGACAGACACTTGGTGCATATCACTCCTCAGCACTCAGCCAGCAGTGACCACCAGGAGCTGGTGAGAGGAGTGCTGGTGTCTAGGGAGAGCCCTGGGGAGTTGGGAGTAATGCCAGAACTGGGCTCCCACTGTTCCAGTAGCACAGGGAGACATCTGCATTCTCCTTCACGTGCCTCTGTGCAGAGCTCCCATGGGTGCTCTGCCTCCAAAAGCAGTGCTTTGTGTTTATGGGGCTCTTAAGGTGATTCCTATCATCTGCTTTGTCATTTGAAGCTATGAGCCAAATGTATTCCCACTGACACCAGCCTGCCTCTGTGGGAACAGAATATTTTGTGGAATGTGGAATGCTCCCTTTGTGCTGTGGGAGATGTCTCCACCAAACTTGGTGCAGGTGAGCCTGGAGAAGTGGGGTCACTATGCCAGCACCTGGTGAGACCTGAAAGCTGCATCCTGCTCCTCTGGGATGAGTTTGAAAAGAGACTTTCTTGCATTCTCTTTCCTAAAATTGCACTTTAGAGCCTGAGAGAGGCCATTGCTGGTGTATCCTCCTGCAAAAGAGGCAGGGGAGGTGATGGACACAGGAGATTGCCAGGACCCCTGCAGCTTGCCCAGAGGGAGCCAACCACATGTGAAGAGATGCTCAGGTTTGGTACACCAGCCAGGATTGTTACCAGCACAGCAGAAGTCAGGCAGGTGACCTTGGCAGGGACACAGCCTGCCTGACTGGCTGGACTGGCATCACTGCTCCTACCTGTGAGCCTTGGTCCCTGGGGAGCAGCCTTAAAGAAAGGCTCTGGTGCTTGTGACATGTGGGGTGTCATGTCCCACAGGGACAGTGCCCCAAAGCTGTCTCAGCTCAGCAGAGAACTGGGAAACAGTGGCAGGGTATGCCCAGAGTTCAGACACAAGGACAGTGGTGCTGGAGCATTTCCTGCAGATAAGCTGTTGGTGCAAGTGAGCCAGTAAGGCATTCAGGAAAGACTCATTTGTCTGTAACGCAAAATATGGTACATTTGTAAGGAAATTAGACTGTGATGGCTTTTTTCTTTCCTGTGTTTTATGCTGATTCTGCGTGTGCAGAGCAAGGCCTGGAACCGACCAGGTGCTGCTCCATGCTCCTGTTTCACTTTGGTTTGCTTTCTCTAGAGAGGACAGGGAATAAAATTGTTATTCGCTTTTCTCTGAAAAACTCTTGACATTTTTCCTGTAGCTCTAATACCAGAACTAACCTTTCCCTCAGGTTTTGTTGGAGGAAATCAGTTTTACTGGATGTCTTGGTATTATAGTTCTCCTCTCCCCCTGCTTCCTCCCTTTGGGTATGTTATTTCTTCTCACTGTTATTTTTGTACCTTCTCTCTCCAGCAGCCATTCCTGATGGTGTTTGGGCTCAGGCAGTGTCTCCATCCCATGTCCTGCCTTGTGTCCCAACCCACAAGATTGGTTTGGAACAAGAGGGTACATGGGCAGTATCTTCCCATATTCCCATGTTGGATGTTAAGTGGCAAGTGGGTCACCTTCAATCAATGTGACATACATTTGAAAAATGCAAAACTGACAAGGAAACCCAGTGAGAGCAGTGGTAGGGTTTAGGTTCAGTTTTTCCAAGGCACAAGCTCGTTCTGCGTGCCTGGGTCTGGCGCTACATTGAGTGCTGGCTCGCACCACACACCTACTGCAGAGAAACTGCACACGTGTGAGCTCTCCCCCTCCCGTGGCTTTGTACACACCTTGTCCTCTGGGGAAATGTTCCATTTTAGGAAGCAACTGGAAATGTTTCCAACAAATTATATCAAAATCAATAGACTCCCTGCTGAAGGGTCTGCCTCCTGCAGTGGTGAGGCAGGAGAAGGCACTTTGGTGCTCTGCTCCTGCAGCTCCCACCTCTGCACGATCCTGGTTGACAACAGGTTACCCCTGGGAGAAATGATAACACCCTCGCGTTCCAGTTTATAAGTTAGCAATCAGATCAGGT
The DNA here is from genome assembly GCA_009812075.1 of Sialia sialis. Taxonomy (NCBI): domain Eukaryota; kingdom Metazoa; phylum Chordata; class Aves; order Passeriformes; family Turdidae; genus Sialia; species Sialia sialis. Next base: position 155,896 of record VRYO01000638.1, on the reverse strand, counting down.
CAAGTTTATGATCCACCTAGCTTATTACTATCTCCATTAGTAGCTGCTAGCAGATGTTGGGAGAGAAGGATTATTACTCTCGCAATGCATACTTGGCTGGCAGATTATTGAAATTTCTTTCTAATCCTAAGTAGTTACTTGGAAGGTATAAATCCTTGAGTGATAGCACTTATATTCCTCTGTACTTTGATCTTGGCTAGCATAACCGATGATACTCTGATTAAACTGATTTCTCTTCCCTAAAAAGGTATTGTGTCCCTGGTATCTCGAGGCACTGAGTTGCACAGGAAACTGTGCTTCTCATCATCAGATCTGGACTTTGAAATAATCAAGCTCAGAGGTACCTTCTCTCTTACGTGGGGATTTATACTCTTGTGTCCTTTGAAATTTGTTTCTTCCTTTAAGTGAATCAAATCCCCGGAATATTTTCAGTTTGCTACAGCACAAGTTCCTCCCGTGCTCCCAACAGCCATGTGCTCTTCCCTGCCCCACATCTTACCTTGTCCCCTTGCTGGGCGCAGCAGAACCACGGGTGGTGTCACAGATGGACACACAGATTCGTAGGCCTGCTGTTAATATGACAGTTTTATTTTCCACTCCTGTCTGAGAATAAACAAGAATCTCTGGACCATCGCTTGCACTGAGATGTTTGTTCTTCCCTCTCTCCCTCAAATGGTTCAGGTTAATTTGGAGCTGCATCAGTGTGCATGACAGGTCCTAATTGTTGTTCTCCAGCGGTACCTTGGATGTGCTTGCCCTGAATTTCCTCTGTCTACATGCTGTTGAATTCCCTGAATGAGCTGGCTCCTACCAAAGCCGTTTTCACACATATCTAGTCCCACCTGATGTTTTTCCCTCCCTGCCTTCTTCTCAATACATATGCATTCCCCACTTAGGATGCTCCACTATTCTCTTCTACAGCCAGCATTTTGATCCCTGTGCATTGGAAGACATCCTTCTCCTTCACCTTCTGCTCTGTCCCGTCCTCTTTGTTTCTCCTTCTCAGGACTGACCAGGCTCAGCTGAGATCTGTTGCACAGAAGAGTGTGCTTGACCTTTGTTTGCTTTTTAGAAGGTGAAGTAGCCCCTGCAGCTGAGCAGAGCTTTATAAAGCTATGTGCTCCTTCCAAGGAACTGAACAAATAAACCTTTGAAGGTCCTTGGAAGAAGAGCTTTACCATGGGTTTTCTCAAGTCTAATATCCACCCTCCCCTGCACTCAGACTTTTTTTCTCCCTTCCTCCCACCTAAACAGCAATAAATTAGGACATGATGGGAAAGGTTGAAATGGATGGCAGTGGTTCTTTAGACTGCAGGCTTGGCATGTCTCAGCCTTGCTGGGGTGTTTGAAGGGAACACAAATACTGATCTCATAGCACCTTGTGCAAATACGGTGCTGTAAGCCTGGCTCCCTCCTCAGCACCGGCTGGGCGCTGGCTCGGGGTCTGGTGCCTGGCATCACGCTTCCAGGGGGAGGCAAAAGGAAAGGCAGAAGGACCAAAAAGAGGATTAGAAAGCAAGGGACCATATGCAGATAATACAAGCAGAGGTTGTTGTTTTTCTGGAGAAGATGAACATAAAACCTGGTAACAGCCTTCAAAGACATAAAAACCTGCAGATGCTGAGCAGGAGACAGTGATGAATCCTTCCTCCTTCCCTGCATAATTTTTAAATCCCTTTGTATCTTCCCTTAGGATCATCCCCTTTGCTGGAGATCCCATCTGCTCCTGTGCAGCGTGAGCCAGGGGAGCAGGTTCACCTCTGCCCCATGCTGTTCTCTAGCACCCTGGAGCCACTGGCTGCAGGAGCTGAGTGGTGCAGAGAGGCTCAGCTCAGAGATTCCAAAGGTTTAGCAACCCCAACTCAAACACCCAATCGAATTGTATTTATCCTGTATCTCATGATTTTGAAGGTCATCTTCCAGCCAGATGAGAGGACTGTGAAGGGTGTATGGATTGTGCTGCTGGGGGGAGCTCGTGCTTGCTTTGGTCACACTGACAGCAACCCCACAGCAGTGTGGTTCAGTGGCTCTTGCCTTGCTCTGAGTTTCAGTGCTGGTGCTGTGCTGGTCACACCAAAGTGCTGCCCTCTAAGCCAAGGATGTCTCCAAGGCTCCTCTCTAGGGCCCACCAGGGTGACAGCTGCAACTGCTTCAACCCTTACATTGGACATGCAAGTGTCCTAATGGACAGTGTTGAGTCAGCACCTCCAGACTTTTTACTCTGCTGTAAAATCTTGGAAAGCTGGTGATACCTTGAACTAGAGATTTCTTCTGGCTCCAGCATTTTGGATGTTTGTGCTCTGAATGACAAACAACCAAGCCTCCCCTGCAGCCAGTTCAGCAGGGGCAGCAATAGGATGCAGTACCTGCAATGGTCAGGTGGGATCTGAACACTTTCCTTGTGCTTTGCCACTGCCCAGCTCAGCCTTCAGCAGGGACACATCTCTGCAGCACTTACTTATATCTTTTCCCTCCCCTCATTCCTCAGAGAAATCAATTCCATTCCCCAAACAATGGCGAAGGCCTTGAGGAGATATTGATCTGTGGCAGAGCCAGAGAAAGGAGCATTTGTGACACAGAGATGCTCTTTTGTAAGTAAAAGATAATTACCAGATCATGGGGACACTTGCTGAATAGGATGACATTAAATAGGCATCAGGGTGAAGGGCACCAGGGCCTCAGAATAAAGCATTGGAATAGTGCTGTCCTCCCTGTCAGCTCCAGCTCCTCCTCCCTGCTTCCCTCTGCCATTTCCCCTGTTCCCCATCCAGCCCTTCCTTTCATCCCCACACTCCTTCCACCTTCACGTCTCTGTTCTTTCCCCTTGGATCCTGATTGTCCTGTCTCATCCAAATAAAAACCCTAAAACACTGCCCCAAGTGCAGCCCCTCCTCACTGGCTGGGGCTCCCAGCTGCAGCAGGGATGCACTCAGAGCAAGCAGGTTCCAGTCCCCCAAACCAGGGCAGCAGAAGGGGCTGCTCTCCTTGCCTTGCTTTTGCTGGTACTTCCAAATCCTGGTTTATTTATTTCAGACCTCTTCAGCAGCACTGAACTGTAGTAATGAGCTTTTAGTAGTTTTGTAGATTTTAGTAGTTTTGAGGTAAGAGGTCTTGTTTGGGGCAGGGGATATCCCCTGCTTTGAAGTTTCAGTGCACAGGGTGGGGATGAGGTGGGTGCTGCTGGTTTGTACTGGCTCAGGAGCTGATGGTGGTCTCTCATCATGTTGGTAGGAACATGTGTGCTCAGACACCTCAATTGCTGCTGGCTGTGGGGACCATGCCATAACTGTGTGGGTGAGGGTAAAATCGGGGCTGGCTGTGCTGGGAGGGTCAGTAACTCCTGCCAAAGGGATCCTTGGGAGCCTTGTCTCCATCTGTGCTCCTCCTGGGACCTCATGGTGCATTCCCAGATATGCCATTGTCAGGCAGCTTTTCGGTGTTGTGGCCACATGGGGATGTTGGGTCACAGGGCTGGATGATGATGTGGTTCACTGATGTCTGGGAGAGTCGCTGCCAGCTGCATCTCAGGAGCTGGCACAGCTCAGTGTATGAAAAAACAACTCACAACTCAAAATACTACATTGTCAAATAGCTGGTTTTATTTATACTTACGCTGGTTGTATTGTCTTGATACCTTGCAGTTACACACCAAATAATTTATGCTGCATCTTTCAAGATTAATGTAAGAGGAACAACCATCAGGCCATGGGGTCTGCAGGTCCAGGAGGAAGGAGAGAGGGGACATTTGGAACTGTGTGTCCCATCAGCCATCAGCCTGACTCACTGTGTCTCACCTAGATGGTTCATAAAGTCTGACCCTGCAGGCTGAATGCCAGCTAGGTCTGTGCTCCTGCACTCCTAAAAAAACCCCAGAGAAGTGCAGTGACCCCCTGAATATCTGTGTGGGCATGTGAGGCTTGCATGCCCTGGTTCTTAAGGTTTCTTTTCATTCCAGTACATTTCCAAACCCCTCTCTCCAACATTTTGGTTCTCTCAACACATCCTGCCTGATATCAGCATGGAGTTGAACATAACTGAGTGTTTTCCCTTGCTCCAAGGGCTAAAGGGCTCTGCTGTCTGAGGGTGTGAGCTGATAACAGCCACAGCTACCTCCAGTCCTCCCCTTCAGCAGGAGTGGAGCTGGCACCTCTGGCTGTGCTGCTGTTAGTACTGCCTGGTTCCCCTGCTCTCCTGCAGTGCCTCTGGGTTTTGCACCTTTGGTCAGTGAGGTGCAGGGCTGAGCAGGGTGCTGGAGCACATCCTCTGTCAGCTGGCCACTCCCTGGAGCAGTCCCATGTCTGGGTGGTACCAAATGTCTCAGAGTTATTCCCTGCCATCACCAGGCAAGAGCCAGCTCCGCAGCCTGACCAGCACTGCAAAAACACCACAGTAGGGCTTTGTGCCTTTAAAATCAAAAATAATATTAACAACACTAAAAAACCCATTACCATTATTGAATAAAAGACCAACATTTTTTTTTTTTAAAAAACAACTTCTCTTAAATATTGTTGCTGCATTTCCAGCTGTTCAGATCTTCTGTATTTAGTTATCGTAACAACAAAGTGCTGCATCTGATTTGAGCAGCGGGGAGGCAGCACCATTATTCATGAGGATTTTAAGCAGTTGGGTTTTCTTCCTCGCAGTGGTGCTCTCCCGCCTGTTAGAAGTCCCTTTGTTGCCGTGGCACCCTGGCCGTGGTGGCAGCGATGGCACCGCGCATTGGCAGAGGGCTGTGCCAGGCAGCCCCGGGGAGCCGGGCAGAGCAGGGGCTGCTGCAGGCAGGGCAGGGCAGCTCTGAGCTCCCCGGGGAGCTCTCACACTGCTCAGCTCATGGGGAGAAGGAAAACAGCAAGCGAGCCCCAGCTGCTGCTGCTGCAGGGAGCAGAGGGTTGGCCAGAGGTCCTCTTGGCTGAGCTGGCCCTGGGGGCAGGAGGAGGTGGGGATGCTGCTGCCAGGGTCTGCCAGGGCAGGACAAGGTTATGCTGTGTCAGTAGTTTGGCTGGCCCATAGAATTGGTTAGGTTGGAGAAGAGCTCTAAGATCAGAGTCCAAATTCTAACCTGACCATCACCATGTTCACCACTAAACCACGTCCCCACGTGCCCCATCTACCATATGCTAAATCCCTCCAGAGATGGTAACTCAGTCACTCCCCTGGGCAGCCTGTTGCAGTGCTTAACAACCTTTTCAGTGCAGAAGTTTTTCCTAATATGCAATATTAGTCATGTCCTCACATGACTTAAGGCCATTTCCTCTTGTCCTATCACTTGTTCCTTGAGCAAGAAGAACAACAGCCACCTGTCTAGAACTTTCAGGTAGTTGTAGAAAGTAAGAAGGTCCCCCATGAGCCTCCTTTTTTTCAGGCTGAACCCCCCCAGCTCCCTCAGCCACTCCTCACAGGACCTGTGCACCAGACAGTTCCCCAGATCCATTGCCATTCTCTAAACATGATACAGCCCCTCAGTGTCTTTCTTGTCATCAGGGGCCCAAAACTGAACTCAGGATTCAAGGTGTGGCCTCACCAGTGCCCAGTACAGGGGGACAGTCACTGCCCTGTCCTGCTGACCACACTGTTGCTGATCCAAACCATTGGTCTTCTTGCCATTGGTTGCCATAGGTCTTCTTGCTCACCTGGGCTCACATTCAGCTGATGTCAACCAGCACCCCCAGGTCCTTTTCCACTGGGCAACTTCCCAGCCACTGCCTGACCTGTCTGCAGAGGTACCCAAGGCTGAGCATCCTGGAGGTAGGATCCCCATGCTGGCTGCTGGAGCTGGATGAATGATCTTACAAAAGGGACATGGAGACCTGTGGCTTGCTCCTGTCTTGGAGAACAAAAGGTTCTTGTTGCAGGTGGCAGTGGGGTGCAGCCAAGTAACCTGGGATGGGGCCAAGCAGCCTCCCTGCAGCAGCATGTCAAGGGCAGCCTAGTCAGGGCATCAGTGGTTCATGTAGGTGAGGTGATTGCTGAGAACTTGGTTTTGTCACCCCAGACTGGTGGGGATGAAGAGGAAGGTGGAGGCACCTGGTGTGGGACACTGTGGCAGAGGCTGGGAAGCTGAAGAAGCAGGAGCAGGCTGAGGACAAGGACACAGCAGATTTGCTTCCTATCAAAAAATGCTATTTTGGTTCCATCTCCCCAAGGTGGGGAGAGTTGGCAGAGATTTGCAAAAGCATGCAAAGACTCTCAGAAACGTCTTGAATGGCCTTGATCAGTCAGATGGAGACAAACTGCTACCATGCAGCCTCTGGGGACCACAGGGGCTGGCAAGGCCACTGGGAAGGACACACAATGTGCCTGTGCCCATGGGTCAGCCTGCATGGGCAGAGCCCTCCGAGGAGGTGACAGAAGTGGCACAAGGTCACAGTGTCTGGCACAAGGTCAGCAGGTGGCTGGCAGTGACCTGGCCCCTCACCCATGGCATTTCAGGTGCTGGGTGTCACATGAAAGCTCTGCAAGTGACCACAGTGTCCCTGGGCTACTCGCTACCAAGGCTGTTCCCCAAAAGGTTACCTCCAACCACAGGCGCATTGTGGGTAATGAGATGCAAATTGATAGCAAGACAATAAGACTGTCTTGTGAGCCCTTCGACAGGGGCCAGTGTTTAAAAGTCAGCCTGATTGCCTCACTGGCAATTTGCATAGCATTAACCAGAGAGATTTTCTTTTTAAACTTGAACTTTTTTTTTTCCTAGAGGTCACCTCAAAGTAATTACAGCTCTGGCAGTCTCTTCATGAAAGAGAGCTCTGTGGTTGTGGCTGGAGTGTGAGGAGGAGATTTATCTAGACTGAGGAGTGGGGACACCTTTTCATGGGAGCTGGGGTGGATTTTAGTGTGTGCTCTGAGATAATTCAATAAGAGAGTCCCACTGGGTGCTGATCACTGTGTCTGCTATGGGAGACACCAAGGCTTGTGTCTCAGCACATGAAAGGGGTCAGTCCCCTCTGCTGTTATCTCCCAGGCCTCACCTGCTTTGCTGGGCTGGAAGGGGATGGGGTTACCCTGTTGCCCACTTACAATGCTATGGTGAAGCATGTTGGGAGAGCCAAGCTCTGGGATGTTTGCAACTTCTTCTCCACAGTTAAGTTCAAGTGGGGATTTCAAGCTTTTTTTCTTTGAAGTCATGGTAAAAGTGACTGGAGAGCTCAGCCAAGGAGTTCTACAGGAGAGTGGCATCAGACTGCGGGGAGCACTGTGGCTGTTCTGCTCTGACCTGGGCCATTTTCTTTGACAGTTGAATTCTTTGGATTTAAAGTAGGCAGGTGTCCCTTAGTCTTGCAATTGGACAAGATGATTACCTCAGGCCACTTCCACCTGAACTTTCTGTTCTGTTCTACTCTACTTTGCTGTTTTTAGCGGGTTGATTGCTTAGTGCAGATCTTTGTAACCCATTTGGTTTGACCAAGGTGAGGAGCAGTGCTTTCCCCGGCAGCTCTGCCAGCACTCCTGAGGAGCAGCCTGGAGCAGTGAGCAGCTTGGAGGGAGATGGGGCTGCCCTCTCCACCCCAGCCAAGTGTCTGCCCAGCCTGCAAGCAGGCATGAGCTCTGCAGAGGTTCCGCTGCAAACGCAGAGCCAGGCAGTGCTCCGACAGAGCACCTCTCATTACCAAGGCTTCAAGTCACAAAGCTCCATGCTCAGCCATCCCGTGTGGATATGGGATGGTCGCTCCAGATGGTGTCTGTTGGTATCTGATGGTGGATGGGCTCTGCCACAGGCTGTGCTGCAGCGTGAGCGCTCCCTGCAAGGCAGCACATCCCAGCCGTGGGAGGCAGCCAGTCAGGGTGGTGATGGGTTTGAAGAACCAGCTGGACAATTTTATCACCATTAATATCATTTGTAGTTATGCAGGCCATGGCTATGATACAAATAATTAAATCTCATGCTTCACAGCATCAGCTGATGGCGTGCTGCGGTCAGGAGTGAATCTCCTATGCAGAGCGCACGCGAGTGATTAACTCTGTTAGAGGAGTTGGTTTAGATCTCCTTCCTCTGACTTGTTCCTCAGTTTCCTCCCTTCTGGCTGCAGCTGTGGGGCTTAGCACCAGGACATCCCTTTCTCCTCCTTCACAAAAGCACTGCTTGTAGGATGCTGGAGATGCTCAGAGGAGATGCCATTCCTGCCCCTGCTGCCTGGTCTGCAGATAAATGTGCCTGCTCCTGCCTGGGCCCTTCAGGCCATGTGCTCATTTTCCTCCCACTTTCTGGCAGTGCTCAGATCCTGAATCCTTGGGATCTTTCTCTCTGGGCTGCCACAAAGCACCAATCATCTCCTGCCAACCTGATGTGTGGCCATGACCTCATCTCACAAAGTTCTTCAGCCTCCTCCTCATCATCATCACCTGGAGAGGTTCCATTCTCCAGGCTGAAGCCAGCTGGATACACATACATCATTTCTTTCTCTGTGGCATCATTTTACCCTGTCTTTTAGCAGATTATTGGAGATGTTTGGCCTCAGAGCAGAGATCACAACACTCCTCTGGGTTTGTCAGCAGCTCTGGCACCCTTGATGTCTTCTCCATTCCCTGAGGATACCCTTTCTGGGAGAATATCCCAGCCAAGCCTGAAAGGATGAAGATCAGCAGTGTGATGGCACCAGGTTGTTGACTAACACTGTCTTAGCAGGTCACTGTGGCACTGTTCCTTCTTAGCTGGGAACATCAGAACTGCTCCTATGACTCTGTGCCTCGTCAGGGGAATCAGGGTGGGAAAACTGAGCAGAGAATATTTTTATACTTTTCTTTCTAAGTTTTTTTTCCTCTTTCCATCTCTTTTTTTTTTTCATTCCTAAAGATTGAGCATAATCAGAGCTAATCAGAAAATTATGAGCTGTCTGCTGATTAGATTCCTAATGTTAATATAGTCAAGAAGCCTCTCTTAGTGTTGTATTTTAAGGGAAGTGTAAAAATAACATCTTAGAAGGAGCAAACCAGAGTTGCTGGAGCAGCAGGAAACCCAGCACTGGCAAAGGAGAGCAGGATTTCACCGCTGGCAAGAATTCAGGCCAGCAGAGAGGGAAGGGACAGGACCTATCCAAACTGTATCCAGGCATGAGGGGGCTGCAGAGCCTGGGAGGAAGAGCATAAAACCAGCTCTTCCTACAGGTTAGTCCTTGAGCACACCCAAACCTGAGAATTTTGCTGCTGTGCTCTAGAAGAGGGCATGCAGCTTGCTTACGCATTTCCCTTCCCAGCAAAGAGAATTTTCACAGATAATTTAGTTCATGCATCTCCCAGCATCATGGCTCTCCTCCCCTGCTGCTGCAGGCAAGGGGCAGCCTCAGGTGATGGGGAAAGGAAGTCAGGGATGTGCTCAACACCTCTGAGTGGGGCCTGCAAAGACTTACGATGTGGTAGAACACTCCTGAAAGGCAGGGGTGAGATACCCTCTGGGGTGCTGGCAAGCACAGAGAGGATGCTCCTGATGCTGCTGGGAATTGAGGGAAATCCTCGTCTATTGTGCTTGGCTGAGCCATTACAAAGAACTCCCGAGCCTTCCAGAAGCAGATTTAAAGGGAGAGCCACTGCATGGTGATGGCACAGGACTGAGGTTTTGCCCTTTTTCCTTATTTAAGCACTGAGGAGCAACCTATGGGGCTGATGCCTCAAGCAGTGCAGTGGAGCTGCCAGTCCTTTCCACCACTTTCCTCCACAGTCCCTGCCAGCAGCAGCTCAGCACTAACTCTGGGGCTGAAGGCAGGTATTATATTCTGGCATACCAATGTTCCTGTTAATAAGCTCCTCACCATTCACAGGGTGTTTTACTTTGATTCATTCCCACGGCAGTGCTGTATAATGGACTATATACTGTAATTGTCCCCCATTGTCACCACTTAATAACTTAGTATGATGTTATCGCAGCCATTCGCAGGTTTTTTTGCAAACTTTGATGAATAATATTTTGTTCTTAGTGAATAAAAAAAAAATTGAGGGAATGGTGAAAAGAGGCAGAAGTTGGACAGAAGTCTACTCTAATTGCAGAGTGGGCTTAATAATAGAAATGTCCGTAGCGTCCAGGCTGCTTTTGTTTCTGAGTCTCTGGGAACATCTGCTGGGCCAGCCACGATGGAGCTGCAATTAAATACCATTTATTTTTTAAAACATCTTGATCAGCAGGAATTGGGTCTGTGCTTGAGGAGTTTATTTTGCTTTGCTTGCCCTTGACAAGTCTGAGCTCAGACACGGCAGATGGGATCCACGTTCATTTCCACAGACAGGGATAAGGGATGTGATATCCATGGGATGATGGTCATGGGGTGGCTGCAGGAGCCACGAAATGATGGACAGGAGAGTGCAAATATTGGTATTCTGCCATGCATGGCTTGGGCATGGCAACAGCCTTAACATCTGTCAAGATATTGGGGGAGAACTTTGGGCTCAAGGTTGAGCAGCTGCAGATAGAAGAGCTGTGCTTGAAGCTGGTCAAGCATCTTCTCCATATTTGAGCTCACTAGCTACCTCCCCAAGGTAGATGTGCAACATCCCACCAAATATCTGTGACTCCCAAGCATTTGTCAGCATCTCTGAATGCATATGGCTCCTGATTCCATGTCTAGCAGGGGAAGGAAAAGTCCAGAATAGATCAAACCCCGAGTATGATGAAAAGAAAGGTGGGGAGGGAGATGCCTGGGCTGGAGTGCCCTGGGTGGGAGGCAGGGGAGGGCTCCTTGGCATCAGGTAGGGACCTAAATGAGTTTTTCCCTGTAACACATGTCCTGACCTTTTTTTAAAAATGAAATCTATTTTATTAATTTTTTCTTTTTATCATATCCGTCCATGAAACATTAAAGATATGACTGTGGAAAAGGTCAAGAAACATGTAGTTGTTGAAAACTTGTTCCACTTGATGGCTTTTCCCTTAGGGAAGCTCCTCCACACTTTCTCCTCCCCCACCTCAGTCTTTAAAACAGAAAGCATCAAGCTGCCTTGAATTTTGGCTTTAACAGAAATAGCAAAACATGTTGCTGGACCAGGGCAGAGGGAAGGGCACTGCAGATTCCCTTGGGGAGCTCCTGCACCAGCCCAGCACTGTCACATGGAAAACCTGAGCTGGGAAGGATTTCTCCCCACAAACACAGACCCCAAAGGAGGGTTGCAGGGTCTCCACCCCTGCCAGAGCCATGTGCCCAGGGAAGGGAGAGGATTCTCAGGGGGCTGGTCTGCAGTGAGGACATATCTCAGGGAGAATTCATAAAGACAAAGCCTAGGAAATGTGTGTAGTGACAAATGGTCCTGGTTTCAGGATATGTGCGTTGAGTCCTTCTCTTTGGCTTGGGTCTCTCTTTGTTCCCCATGGGAATGGAGGGCAGTCACACTTGCTGCAGGAGAGGAAGAGAAGCTGAGCTCTCCTTACAGGGGCTTTATTAGCACCAACACTTTCTGGGCATCACAACTGCCAGGCAGGAGCCACATGTGCAGTAGGCAATGAGGGCTGCTCTCCTTGCACAAGCAAAGAGAATAAAGAAATTAAGATGATAACCTGTATTGAAGTTCTTTGGGCAAGTTACATTTAACATAACATCAGAAGCACAAGATAGGGAGATAGGGGGTGAAGTAGAGTGGGTACATCTGCCAGGGGCTAGGCTTGGTCTTGAATACATCAGACCTCCTTGCATCCATGGTGGTTGTTCTCTTCTGTTTGATTCCTTCTTTCATTGTAACTGAGGAAGCTGGGCCATAAATGGGGCTTGCTGGGCTGCAAAAATGCAGAGTTGAACAACAATGAAATTTTAGGCTCCAGACAAGAGAGAAGAGGTGAATGAAAGGCAAAAAAAAAGCAGCAACCATCCTGCTCCATCAGCATAGCCTGGATTTGTGGTCCTTAAGCATCAGTATAGGGATGGGAATGAAGGGAAATACTGTGTGAGGATTTGGGGCTTTGAATAAGAAGGCACAGGAGTGGGAAGGCACATTGGGACATCCTGACAAAGAGCAGGGAGGTCTGAAGAGCTGGAGCTTTGAGCTTTGCGGAAGAGCAGGAGACTGAAGGGCCAGGAGAGGGGGAGTGAGCACCTTGATCTCAAAAAGGGGAGTCCAAGGGCATGAGGATGGCTCCTGGAAGCCTGGAGGCTGCCCCCTGCCCCATGGAAATGCAGGGGGAGGTGCACAAGTGTTGAGGTCGCTGTGAGTGGTCACACTGGGAACAGCCATTTGGTGGCCTTCTGAACTCGCTCCCTTCCTCCTCTCTGGAACTTCCCCATCTTACCTGGAACCACTGGGGCTTCTTTGCTGTTTTTCTGAAAGTCTGAGCAAAGCTAGTTCCAGCTATTGTCCTTGGTTTTAGAGGAAAATACCACTAAAATGTCATTTCTGTGAGTTTATGCACTGCAGTTGCTTTTTTTTAGTGTTCAAAACTGACACTGTCAATTATTCTGCTTGTGTTCCTGCCACAGTGGCAATGGAGGCCTGAGTACCTGCTCAGTGTGTCTAACCCCTCCCAGGCTGCAGGAGGGTGGCTGATGGCACTAGAAAACACCAGAAAAAATGTCACACGTGCCCCTGGAGGGTTCCAAGTGGAGAAGCTTTGTGGGTTCCTCTCGGGATTGTGGGGGGGTGGTATTTTGGAGCACTCTTGTGGGAATTTGTGCACGCTGAAAATCTACCTTAGCATAAAAAGCTGATAGCAGAGGAGCTCTGGCTGCACTGGGATGTGCCACATGGAAATCCCCACGTGGCAGCAGATAATAAACGAGGTGCTTTTTAAAGCTTGCACATCACAGCGCAGCAAGAGGTGATGCCTTAAAATAAATTGATTGTAAGTGGTTTCCAGTACAAACTTTCAACAGCCTCCACTTGAATGAAAGGGGAGGATTTCAGAGGCACAAAATGTTTCATGCCCATAGAGCAGGAAGTCAGGGGCCTGCCAGAATGCAGGCTGCATTTTGGGTTTTCAGGGATGCCCTCCTCTCACAGGAGCTTCTGTGTTGTTGGCACCATACAGGGAACCACAGGGAGGGGAGAGCCATTCCTTGAACTTCTTCTCATCTTCACGTGGAACTTATTTGTCCAAAATACATGAGGATAATGATAAGGAAGGATTTATTTTTTTTCTTTGAAGACTCTGGCTGCTAAGACCTGGCCAGGCAAATTCCTCCTCCTCCTCCTCCCCAAGTGACAAGCTGTATCACTTCCTTTTTTTCCTTTCTTTTTAAAAACCCCTTTTCCTCCAGCTCTAAGTAAAATTGATTTTTAAGTGCAACTATCTTTTATAATTGCTGCTGAAATGCCTTGTGGTTATTGTAATGGATTTTGAACTGTGACAAGTCCTTCTTGATGTTCATAGCAGGAGGTCCATAGGATATTAGGGAGCACTGTTTGTTTGAATGTTTGGAGTATATTTGGGAGGAGATGGGGCTGGAGCAGTGGCTGAGATTGTGATTAACACACTGACCCTTCCAACACCAGAAGGGACCATCCCCACAAACCCTTTGTGGTTCAAAGAGTTTGACTGTCCTTTCAGTCACCCGTCCCATGGGAGCCACAGCACACTGGCATGGGGGGACAGGAGATGGAAGGAGCCCAGGGCAGCACTGTCTCCTCCTGCACAGCTTGGTGAATCACCTGCTGTCACATTTCCCAGCTCTGACCTTCCAGCAAATGCATCTTGACCTGAATTATTTCTGGTCATCTGAAACTTTATTGTGAAGCAAGCAGCTGCTTGTCACCCAGCAGGAGAGTCCTCAAGCCCTTGCAGTCTTGGCAGAGCTCTGGCAGATGCGCTGCACTGTGCCAGGATGCCATGTTAGTGCCCAGTAGCTCACCTGCCCTGTCCCTGCTCCTGTCTCCCAACCCACAGCAGGACCCTGGCAAAACAGATAAGGACTAGAGCTCCGGGTAGCAGCACCTAGCAGGCTTTTAGCCTGGCAGCCCACCACCAAGGGGCTTGGATTGGAATGGACAGCCCTGACAGTGCTAGGACACCTCTGTCCCACCCACAGCCAAAAAACAGCTCTGGAGCCACGTTTCTCAGGTGGTTTGTATCCAGCACTCCTCTGGGATGCTGCTGACATGCCCCAGCTATTCAGCACCTCCTGGGAGGCAGCCATCAATATTCCAGCTTCATCCCAAGGCAGACTTTTTCCTTGACAGCCAGAATTTTAGACTTCTACTGGTCTGACTGCTGTGGAAATGGTAAGAGCTTCCATCAGGAACAGACTGGGCTTTCTCTGCCTCACTCATCCTGTGAGCTGGTGCTCCAAATGAGAGCGAGATGAGTGAAATGAGCACCATTTGGAGTTTCTGGGCACGGACAGCTTGGAGAACAGTGCTGCCTTAGGGCACCTGAATACTCTTGCTTGGCTCTCCTCTGGCTGAATGTTGGGATCTCAGAGCAGAGGTCCCTGCTTTCCTCTCCATCCACTACAGAACATGCAAAAAGGCTACCGTGACTGCAAATAGTGTGGCAAAAGGGATGGAGAAAAGGATTTTTCTCATATCCTAAGCAGAGCAGGCAAGTGTGCCTGGTTTGGCTTCCCAAGGGACCACCTGCATCCCAAAGCTGGACAGAGCACATTCCAGCAGGATTTGAGCATGATGATATTTAGCAGTACTTTAAACTTAGTGTTTAAAGTCATCTCTAATGCAAGAGCAAAGTTTGCTGCCATATGTCCAGGGAGAAAGGCAGGAGGATGCAGGATGAGGCAATGCTAGTGTGGCCAAATGCTCCTTCTGTTGACTCCACTCAGAGGACAGGGACAGTGAGAGAGGCCAAGCCTGCCTGCACCTGTTCCTGGCCTCATCCTCCATCCTGCCTCCCACAGCTCTGTCTCACTGCTGATGGAGATGGGGACAGATCCTGCACCCTGGTGTGAGCCTTCCTCACCCAGGAGGGATAGGGCAGGAGCCAAGGAGGGTCTGAGCAGCTGAGCTGAGGTTTTGCTATTGCTGGTCCCCATGGGCAAGTGTCCCCTTGGGTTTACAGGGCACAGTGCCCCTGCCCTCTTCCTCCCCTGCTGAGTGACAGGGAGCAGGGGCAGAGCTACTCTCTGCTTGTGATTTTGGAAAGTATCCACCCTCATGGAGCACAGGAACTCCAGGAGAAGGGTAACAGAGAGAGGCTTTTCTGCACGGGGAGAAGAGCTGAAGAGAGCCCCAGACACAGCTCGTGCCACAGGACACCTCTGGCTCTTTGCAGTGTCCTTTTGCCCTCGGTGCTTTGCTCTTTGTGGGAAGTTAAGCCCTTCTGGAGACCTGAGCAATATTTTGGGGTAGGAGGAACACCCTGAGCAACAGTCTCCCTTTCCTCACCATCTCTGCAAAGACATTGGTACCATGGATGTTTGGATTCTTGGGATGTTTCACTCCTCCCCTCTCTGTGGTTGTTGGGATGGTGCCAGTGTTTCCTATTGGTAAAATCTGTGGCCCTGGAGAAGGAGAAATGAGAAATGCTGACAGCAGAACAAAAGCCCCATGCTGCTGGCCTGCAGAGCCCTGAGTTACTGAGGTGCTCAGTAAAATGATGGAGCTTGTGGCTCTGGGGCTCATCCCAGGCCCCCAGTGCCAGATGCTGACTGTGCCACTGCCCGGATGGGGTCTGCAGCAGCTCTGGCTCAGGTTTAGCTCCAGGTTTGCACTTGTGCCCTCACTGCTGGCAGAGGTGTCCCTGCTCCCTGCCTTGCCACACCCCAGCAGCGAGCACAGCTGGTACAATACCAAAGTCTGGGAGCCCTTGGAGGATTTGCCATGTGCTCTTTGCTAGTCCCTGGGGCTTTATTTGCCCTCCCATGAGCAGGAGGGTGTTAGCAGCCAGTGCTGGCTCCAGCCCCATCTTCCCTCATGCACAGGCTGGATCCAGGCACAAGGGAAGGAGAGATGGGCTCTATCCATCCCTCTCTTTCCTCACAGCCAAGGGAGTTATTGACAAACAAGTTAGTGCTCTGAAAGAAAAATGCCACAGCATATTTGAAGCTGCCTCCATGATCAATACTGAGCCGTGGCTGAGCCTGCTGCTGACTGGATTTCAGATGATGGCTGTGGGGGTAATAAGAGCCCTGGGATCAACTGTCTCGGAGATTATTACAGGATGAGATGCTTCACTGCTTTACAGTGTTTACTCAAGATTTATATTCCCTATATGTACATAAGGGGATTGTTGTCTTTTGTCACCGGTTGATCATTTTTTGATGGTGATGTGCACGCTATTGGTAGGGTTTGCTTAGGAGTGAATTCCATGAATGGGGAGAGAATGTGCTGGGGATGAGAGGGAGAGCTGGGATGGAGGCACCCTGCAGCTGGTGGCTGGAGATGGCACCATGAGAATGTGCCCTCTACCCTGTTGCATGCAGGCAGAAAGGATGGGGACATGTGAAGTATGTGGAATGGACTTTTACCTTTCCAGACTCTGCAGCAACAGGTGAGGCTTCAGGGTGCCCTGTCCATGGAAGAGGGGTTGGTACCAGAGGAGATGGCTTGTGCCATCCTCATTCCTTCATTATAGTGGAGGAAGAGCTGCAAAAGCAGCTCCTGGGGGATGTTCCTGCCTGGGGCTTGGGTTCCTCAGCTTTGTCAGGTGTGTGTGATTTCACCTTCTTGCCTTAACCTTTCACTGTCCTTTTACTGCCTTGGGAGGAGGGCTGGAAGGTGTGATGCTGTGTGGCACTCCCCGCAGCACCGGGAGCATAGGGCTGTTTGAATCTCCAGCAAAGATCTCCCCTCCCAGCTGTGTGCTGGGCTGCGGGAGGTAAATGCACCTCAGAGCCTTGGGCAAGGCGCTGCGATGAGGGTGATAAGAGTCTGGCTGAGGGAGCTAAATGAAGGCTTAGCAGGAGCCTCAGAGCAAACATTCCTCGGCACACACATCTGCTGTGTGATGGGCATGGCTGGGGCTTTCCACACCGGTTGTGGGGAGAAGCCAGGAACACCATCCCAGACTGCATTCCCCAGCATCCACACAGGTTTGGAGGCTTGGGCACAGGGCTGGCATAGCTGCTGCTACACAGGGCTGCTCAGTCTCCTTCTGCAGAGTGATTGCTGTAATCCTTTTCTATAAATCCAGCCTTGGTCTTTGGCCTCACTGGGCTGTGCTCTGCTGCTTCCCAAGTTACACCCACTGATCTGACTGAGGCAGGAGCAGCCAGGGCACGCTTATTGCCATGGTGGGGCTGGGAGAAGAGATTTAGTAAATCATTGGACCAGTTTCCTTTGGAAAGAGTCTGTATAAAAATATTAGAGCAATGCAGGATAGCCCTAAGTGTGATAGGGGAGAAGGGGTGGTAGGGAGGAAGTGAGCATCTCTGTTGGGTGTCTGCTCCCTCAGAGACAATCCTCCTGCATGCCAGCCCCTCAAGCAGTGGGGATGCCAGCAGCAGGATGGTCCCTCGGCTAGAGAGGAGGTCCTGGTCCTTGCCTGTGCCAGGTCTGGTGTTCCAAGTGTTCCCTACACCCCCAGCAGCTTCAGGGCATCAGACCAGCTGACCCCAAAAGGTGCTGCTGGGCATGAGCCCAGGTGAGTGAGCTGTGCTCAGGGTGGGGCGAGTGAGCAAAGCCAGGCACAAGCAGCAGCTCTGTGTCTGGAGCTGCCATCCTCTGGGCAGACAGAGGCACTCACCTTGTTGCCCCTTTCCTTTCCTGCCCATCTTTTGGGAGGGAGGGTGTGTGCCCAGCCGTGCCACCTTTGCTGTCCCGAGTCCGTGGTGTCCCCAAGGGTCCTTAATCCCAGGTGAGCTGGTGTGCTGAGCAGGGAGCTCCTGACGGATCTGCCCTGGTGAGCAGCAAGGCAGGGAGGAGCTCCATGCGGAATACAAATGAGTCTGGGGCACGATAAGCACATGCAGCACCTTCCTCCTCACACACCCTGCTGTCGGGATCTCCAGACACCAATCCCTTGCAAATCTCCTGCTGGCCTTTCATGACCTTCAGAGTCGTTTCAATTCAGTGTTTTCAGCCTCTAAATCTCCTGTCCTTAGCCCTGGGTGACTTCAGGGGAAAGAACCATGCTCCTTAAAGTGCTAGGGCAGTCTCTGCACCACAGCCTGCTGGAAATCTGCAGGTATTTCACACCCATGCTTTATTTTTGGTAATTTCTCTATTTTTATTGCTGTGTGAACCCCACAGTTGACCACTCAGATCTGAAATTTGGAGAGGTTTTGGTGACTGCCCTGTACCCTGCCAGGCTCTCCAGCGCACTGCCTGCCTCTTGGGCATCTCACAGTCCCTGCACGCAGCACACCTTGAGCTGGTCTGATTGATCTGTAACACTTGAAAAATAATGGTTTAATCATTATAAAGGATTAGAAATAATCCTTGAGCTGTATCGATCACAATAACATTATTCATGATGAACTCATTTGGCATTAATGGGCACGTCCTGCAGTGTGTGGCTTCGGGCAGACCCATCACCTTCCCTGGGGAGCCATTGGTGGGGTTTGTGGCAGCAGCAACAAACCCTGCCCTAACAAACAGCTCCAGGTCCTGCTGTCCCACATAGTCCCCTTGGGGGACCCATTGTTATTGGCACAGTTTTGGAGGGTCCTGAATCCAGCAATCACCCATCCTGTTCATGACAGCAGCCCATCTGGGCAGGGGCTGGATCCCTCTAGCACCAGGGATGTGACAGGATGGGACTGCTCCCATGGGAGCCCCACACAACATCTCCACACAACTCCAGGTCTGTCCCTCACAGAGACCTGTTCAGAGGAAGGATGGCTGGCTGCCCACTTGGCCCATCTCTCCTCCCAGTCACCATCCTGCTCATGGGACTGAAATATCTTTAGTGAGGAAAATGCTCCAGGAGCAACAGCTGGAGGGCTCTGGGGACACTTCTCCTGGGTGAATATCCAGTGGTAGCCAGGAGCCGGCACAGCACCCTGCTGTGGCTGTGCCATCCTGCTGTGGGCTCCCCCATTCCTGCAACGTGCTATTTATCAAACAAGAACATATGGATTTCCTTTTTTTTTTCTTTTTTTTTTAAACCAAAATTGTGTCTGGTTTGACTTTGACAAATTGACATTTTCCAGAGGAAAAATATCTTCTGTCGAGGTGTCATTCCTGGGTGTAGCCGTCCCTTACTGCACCATTTGCAATCCTGCAGGCACTTTGCACAAGGCAATGAATAGTTAAAGATGTCCATAAATCTTACCCCAGCCCATAATAAACAAACACACTCTTATCAAGTATAGAAAAATGCATATTTCATCACCGCTGCTTTAAACGTGACTCAGAATAAATGCCTGTCTTTAATCAGCCATCTCAATATATAAACAGAGCACAAAAGCTTGTGGGGGGATGAGGTACAGAATTGGGCCAAGGATTTTCTAAGCAGCTCTTCAGGGCAAGGATGTGGCCGTGAAAAACTGCCCTGAAAATTCAAATCACTTGGCTTTTCTGCCCAGCCACGTGTTGTTTCTCATTCCCTTCTGCCTGTCACTGGAACCATAAGGATTTTGGTTTAATGTTCAGCTGATAGCTGATCTTTCCCCTTGGATGCTGGCCACTGAAAGCAAGCGCTTTGATTTGGAAATCAAGATTACAATAAAGAGAGAGAAAAGATTAAACAGGAAAGTTTCGACCAGTACGTGCTGAGATTATGCAGTGATGGATTCATGTTTCCCTGCATCTGATAAGAACAAGCTGCATTTTCAGGCTGGGGAGGGCCAGAGCTCTGATGTCTTTCACCTTACTTTTGAGTGTCTGTGTTTTGCCACGCTCACAGAAATACAGCATCTGTTGCCACAGCCCTGCTCAAGCCACCCTGCCAGCGCATGAGCTGCCACTCTTCTGTATGGGCAACGGGGACACTGTGGCACCTGGGGGCTTCCTTTCCTCTGAGCATCCATTTGGAAGGGCTGAGACATTTTGCATCCATGTGTGCTGATGGGAGTGCTGGAGAAACTGGTGGCAGTGGGGACAGCAGCTGTGACCTGTGGCTGTGCCCAGGGCTCATGTGTGTGTATGATCTATAATTGGCCACCGTTCAGGCCCTGGGGAAGTGATTTCTCAGGGATATCACTGGATCTCACTGCTGTCCCTGTGAGCTCCCACCAGCCTGCCACATCCCTGATGAGCACAGGAGTGCTTTTTCACCCTGGGATTTGTGGTTCGGGGGGTGGAAGTCATGTGTACTAGCACTGGGAATCCTGTGCTCGGTATGTGAATCTGTGTGGTGCTGCCCAGGCAGTGATTTGGGGTTGTTATTTAGCCCAAGATGTCACCCCATTGTCAGTGCTCCTTTCTCCTCCCAGCCAATTCAGTGTCTGAAAACAGCCAAGCTCACGTCTCTCCCCATGCTCTGGCTGCCAGCACCACTTGCATGGAGCAGAGCATGTCCATCCCCCTCTAGGGAAATAACACCTGCAGGGAAATGAGGAGCAGGTGAGGCAGGAGCCTGTGCTGTAAGGCACATCTTTGCTTGGCTGTCTCCCACTGACTCTCTAGGGAGCTCTCTAGGAACTGCAAACACCTTGAAAGCCTCATGGCCTGTTAGCCCTATACAGATTGGCCCCTGGAGCTGAGAGCTGCCAGTGTGTATTCCCAGGAGCCTTGTACAGCTGATGGCTGGTGGGGAGCGGGTTGTGCTGAGTACAGCACGACCAGGCACAAACCCCATGCCCCTGTCAGCAGTGAGTGTCCAGCACACAGGGGTCTGGGTGGCCCGTGGCTCTGTGGGCTGTGTCAGGACACTGGGCTGCCTCCCACTGGATTTTGGCTGATCAGGTTATACAGCCCTGGCAGGTAGCTCCAGGGTGGCTGCCCACAAATCTGGCTGCCTGGGGCTGGTTGAGGG
This sequence comes from Sialia sialis, assembly GCA_009812075.1. Taxonomy (NCBI): domain Eukaryota; kingdom Metazoa; phylum Chordata; class Aves; order Passeriformes; family Turdidae; genus Sialia; species Sialia sialis. Next base: position 135,180 of record VRYO01000638.1, on the reverse strand, counting down.
ATGGAGGAAAACGTGCTTCTTTTGCTCTTGGCTTAATTTCTGAGTGATGCAGAGAGGATTCTGTAGAAAGCCTGGAGATCTTGCTCTTTGTATCCCCTTTGATTCCACAAAAGGCCAGATTGCAGCTTCTTCCAGGCACTGCAGTACCCCAGGGGCTGCCCTGTCTCCAGCCCTGCCCTGGTGAGGGGCTGCTGAGGAGTGCTGGTGAGAGGTCTCATGGCTGAGAATCCAGTGAGGGTGCCCTGGTGCTGAGCATCCCCCCATCCTGCTTCTGGCAAATCCTTGTTCCTTTGCTTACCCCAGCGTGGGCATGGTTAAATCTGGGTGGGCAGCACAGTGCACCTCTGGGCCCCAGCACTGGGGCATTTTGAGGGGGTTTTGAGGCATTTTTGAAGAGTCTGCCCTGCTCTGCGCAGAGCTGGACGCTGCCAGTACAGACACGTGGATCCAGCCCTTGCCCTGTGCCCTGCTCTGGTGGGATGCTGACAGCTGCCAAGCTGCAGTGCCTCAGCCCTGTCGAGTTCCAATGGCAGCCATTCCTCTGGAGATACTGGCTTGCAGGAAAGGCAGGAGCAAGCAGGAAACCCTGCTCCCTGTTCCTGGAACACCCTCCCACAGGTGCTGCCCACAGTGCCTCCTCCTGAGCCTCGCCAGTGCAGCAGAGGGGTGACAGGGTGCTGCAGGAACCCCAAACAGGGATGCTGGGTCTTGGGGCGACAGCCACGGTCCTGTGCTGGTGTGGGTAATGCCTGGCTACCTCTTGCTTTCCTTAGACTCATTCCTCCTCTCCCACTTGTTTTGCAGAGACTTGCCAACGCGGCGGAGAAATTCCAGAAGGCTCACCACTGGCAGGACAACATCCGGGTAAGGCTCCCTGCGCAGCTCAGCTGCCACCCCGTCCCCGCTCTGGTCTGACAGTGGCACAGCAGTCACTGTCCCATCCCTCCCTGTCCTTGTCCCCGTGGCGAGTGGCCGCTGGCTACACCGCCCCCCCACCGCCTGCCAGCGCTAATGAGAGCAAATGAAGTGATTCTGAGCTCGTTTGCTGCCTCGCACACCGCCAGGAGAAGGCAGGAGGTGAAGGTCGAGCTGACAGCTCGGCTCTCAGGGTGGGGGCTGAGGAGACTCCGGCTCTCCCCATCTCCGGCAGCCACTGCGTTTGGTGCTCGCACGGGATGACAGCAGCGGTGGCTCGTCTGTGGCACATGCCACTGCTGCGGAGGGGCTCTTGCTGGGGAAGGAGCAATCTGGGCTGGGAGAGGGAAGACGCGGGTTTAATGATTGCATTTGACTTTGTAATTCTGGCGGTGATAGCACTCAGCGGGAACCTGAAGGATTCTGTCTGGAAATGCTCTCAAATTATAACCATAATACAAAAGGAAGGAAAGATTGTTTTTCTCCCAGTGCGAATGGAGTCTGCGATAAAAAATACTCCTGATCCACCCAGCCCCTTCCTCTTGGGCAGGGCTGCATCCTGCCCAGCCCTGAGGAACCCCTGCATCCTCTGAGGGGACATCCTCTGAGCCTGGGGACAGCCCCACTGCCAGGCAGTGCTGCTGTGGTTTTGGGGGTATTACACCGTCAGAGCTTCTGCTGCTCATACAGACCTTCCTGTCATAGGTGATGGGCACCAGGGTTTGCTATGGAGAGGAAGAGGTGGGAGGAGCAAAAGAGAAGGCAAGGGTTTGACCTGCTTGGCTTTCATTTGCCCTGTGGCCAGTGTAGGGTGCACATTGGTGGCTGATTCTGTCCCGCGGGTTCCCAAGGAGCAGGATGAGCTCACAGGGCTCTTCCTGTCTGCACTGGTGAATTGCTGTCACCTCTTCCCAAGAGGCACTGGAGAGGAGGTGAAGAGCATAATGATATTTGGTGCAGGCACCTGCTGATGCCAAGGCCCATGCCACACCAGGACCTTGGCTCAGGGCTCCCAAGCAAAGCTCAGAGAAGTGCAGAGCAAGCTTTGGGCATCTTCATCCCTAGTGTTGACCCAGTCTCATGTGTCCTTTGGGGTCAGGAAACATACCCCTGAAGCTTGACTGTGGGTACCCCAGGGACATTGTGGTTGCCCCACACACCCCATGCTGGGCTGGCCCCAGGGCTGGATGCCTTATGACCGGGGCATGTGCAGGGCAGGCAGAGGTGGCACGAGGTCACTGCATTTTGTAGCAGTGCCTGGGGCTTCTGCTCAGCCTCTGGAATGCAGGGATGGGCTCCTGCTGCAGGGGCTCTTTGCAGCCCCAAAGAGCTCCTTCTCCAGCCAGACCTGGCTGCCTTCCACTGCCACGGAAATAACAGCAGGACACAAAACATGCTGGGAAAGGCTATAGCGCTGGGAAGCTCTTGGCTCGTTTTGCCATTCACGGCACAAACCTTTCAGAAATCCACTTTCATAGAAAAAAAAAATATTTTTAATAGCACTGTTTGCAACCACTTAATCAAGGTAATTAGGAGCAAGTCACCCAGAAACAATGTGCAGCGATGCGTCACCGCAGAGCTTGGTGCAGCTTTATCAGGACAGCCCAGGCGTGGCTGGGACACTTGATGGACTGGTCCAGCTCTGTGCACAGCCCCCAGGGTGCTGGGCATCAGCCTGCCTGCCTCAGTCCTGCCTGCAACAGCCCCGGCTCCTGAGCAGAGCAGAGGGATGAAGGGGCTTTGCCTGTCTCATTGCCGGGGTTGCACGAAATGGCCGGGCAGGGTGAGACCCGTGTGCCAGCACCACTGACCCTGGCTCTGCAGCTGCCCCCAGCTCGCTGCCAGCTGAGGCACGGGCAGCAGGCACGGGAGGAGGCAGCACAGCATCCCAGCCCCTCCTCTCGTCCCTTCCCGGCGAGCAGCTCGTTCCTCCTGGCTGCAGCTCTCCCCTCTCCTCCCAGCGTGTCGCATCCTAACCCCGAGCCGGAGTCGATGACAGATTGTGGCGAGCTCGGTTATTTTTGTGTTTCCATCCAAAGGCGCCGGCAGATGCTGAGTGTTTTCGCTGCATTAGTGTTAATGGCAGCCCCATTAAACCTCACTGCAGATGGGTTGCTATGGAAGTCGAGGGGAAAATGAAGCAGGAGCAAGAGCCTGAGCGGCTGGGAGCTGCTGCCAGCAATCACTCACAGTCCATCTCTACGGAGAAAGTTCCTTTTTCCATTCTGTTTTTTGGTGTTTCCAGCTATGTGCCAGCCATGCTGGCCTTTCTGGTGCTGGGTTCAGCCTCCCACCCCAGAAGGCTTAGCAAACTGCTTCCCTGTTCACTAAACAATCCGTTCATCCTGTCCTGCTTCATCCCTGCTCCTTGTGCTCATCCACCCTCAGGCTCCTTCTCTCTACCAGCTGTGCTAAGCCAGGGCTGTGTGCCCAAATCAATTCTGGACATCAGACCATTTTCCTTCATCAAAAGTAGCCTTGGCCCCAAGGTCAGCCATACTCTAGGCACCCTCATGAGTCCCCTCAAGCTTGTTTTACTCCAGGTCTAGGTGGCAGCTCAGAGTGGCATGGTAGGCAGGGATGTGGGAGGCTTTGGGGAGAGATCATGCCCTTCCTTGCCTGCACAGTGAGAGTCTCTCAGGGATACACATTCACCCACTGGAGAAGACTGGTGGAGCTCTGGAAAGCTGGGAGCTGGGTCCTGTTGCCAGAGTGGGCTCCTTACAAGGGACATGGCAACCACCTGGCACTGGTATGGTAGGAAACCACAGAAAATTCCGTTTGCAGTGGCCTGGCCAACCAGTTTCCCCAGTGAGACTCTTCTGGCCTACAGGCTTCCATTCAGAGATCCACTGGCATAGTCTGGCTCCCCTCCATGCAGAGCCATGAGGGTTTGTCCTTCAAGGCACATCAGGGCTGTCCTTCTGCTCTGGATGTCCCCAGTCCTATCCTCCAGCTGTGGCAGTGGTTCTGAGTTCACCCTGTGCTGACCATCCCCAGCAGCAGTGGTTCTGGGACTGCAGCCCACCCTGCAGTTTTTAGGTTCCCATCTTCTGTTTGCTGCCCTACTTGGGCAAGGGATCTGCAGAAGTACCTATAAAAATGCTGAAAGGTCATGGTGCTGTTTTGCTGCCATGCTTTGTATCCATCCTCGCTGACGAGCTGCCATGTGGTCTGTCAGACATTCCAGTCATCTCCATGTCCTCCCAGCTCTTTTCCATTTGTGTGCTGTGCTTTCCTCCCGAGTTTTCCTTGGGTTCTTTTCCAGACCTTCAGCCCCATCCCAGCAGCATCAGCAGGGTCTCAGGTGTCCCACACTTGCATAGTGTGGGGGAGTGGGGGCCATGCTTACCTGGGGGATGCTGTCAGAGGTGCAGATCTGCACTGCCAGCCACGGAATGCATCCCAGGGCAACATCACTGTCATCATCACCATCATCATCGCAGCCTGTCGGGCAGCTGGGGCTGCCAGAGCTATTTGTGCCTTTAAGGGACACTCCAGTGCTGCAGAGATCCATCCCCACGTTTATGTGCGCTTGGCAGGATTATATAAATTGCCTTTAAAAGTTGACTTCTTTATAAGCCATTTTCTGCTTCATAAAATGTTTATTACTGTTGTTTCTCTCCCAGTCTTCTTCCTCACTGCATTTTCCATCACTATACTGGGAAACTCCCCTGTCCCTCTGCCTGCTGCCCCTCTGCCTCCCACCTCTCCCCACCTTTTGATGTTGAAAAGGGCCCTTTGAAGGGTCAGAGCCCAGCAGGCTCTTTTTCCTTGGAAAAGAAAAATATCCAATAGCTGTGGATGTAGGAACTGCTGGGGACAGGGTTTAACCACTGGGTGGTTTTGGGGTGTGGTGACATTTGTGGAGGTGGCAGGAGGATCACAAGTGCTGGACAGCCCCACGCCACTGCCTGCATCTGTAACCCCTGCCTGCAAGCACATGAGGAATAACAAAGCCCAGATAATTTCAAGCTCCATTAGAAACGAAACTCCGGGGAAAAGGGGATTGCTGTTTGCCAAATGGGGATGGACAGGAGCAATAATAGAGACTGTGCTCCTGACTGCCCAGGAAAGGTGCAGGATAAAGCAGGGGGACATGGCAGCACAGCAGGGTACCCAGGCACGGCCATACAGCCCTGGGTGCCACATCCCTCCAGGTGCAGGACCATGCTCCACCCAGCGCTGCTGGGTGTGTGTGGGGGAGCAGTGGCTGTGCTGTGCTGTGCCATATGTGGGCTCCAGCAGCTGTTCCCGTGGGCTGGGCACGGCCATGCAGGCAGAGCTTTGTGTTCAAAGCAGCATCAGAAGGGCGAACACCAGCTCCTTATCCTCCTTTCATTTTTCTCCTCCTTTAATTACAGATCCTACTTATCGGCTGAGAACAGAAAGATTGTCACCGTAACCTTGCACTTGCCCTTGTAGAAGGTATACCTAAAAAGTTAGAAAATAAAATCAAATACTCTAATTTGCAGTCATCTTGCCATTTCAAACCCAGTTTTCATTACAGCACAGAAAGTGCATTGAAGCTGTGTTTATAACCCCCTTTTAGATAACAAATCACATTTTCTTTTGGCTGGCGAGTGTGTAGAATTGATATTTTTTTTTTCAGTTTAATGGGTTTGTGTGTTCAGGAATGATCTCCATCAGCTGAGAGTCTTTATTGTGTTTGATATAATGTCAGCTTTCATTACGCTCCAAGAATTACTGTGCTATAGCACCAGCCTTGCTCCTGTAGCACCGGTCTGGCCAAAAAGCAGAATAAGAAAATCATTCACAAAACCCCTGAGTCGGTGCTGTTCCCTCTTAAAAACCAAGGATGGGGCTGGAGGGGGCTTTCCCAACACCCCACTCTGCAAGACAGCTGGGCTACCCATGACATCCCCATGACTGTGATGGTTTGGTGTAGGGGTGCTGGCTTTCCTCTCAGTGCTGGTTTCCCATCCTGTCCCATCCCATCCCTGGAAGGGCAAGGAGTCTCCAACAGCCTCTCTGTGTGTGCTGGCATCCCTGTGGCACCTGGGTGCAGTGAGGGGAGCAGCAGCCACGCCTCATTCGAGGCAGCCTCAGAGGAGCAGGACAGGCAGGAGATGCCATGTAAAGAAGAATAGCTGGTGAGGTGTGATCAGATAAAACATCTTCTTGGGGAGATGAAAAAACTGTTGACAGGTCACTTAAATATTTCCCCAGCTCTGTCAGAGAGGCAGAGGGAGGAAATTGCTTTTTTAAAAAAAAAAAGATGCCAAGGCAGATTATGATGACTGTTTCCACCTGTCCTGGGTAATGCGTACGGCCCCTGATGGTGGATGGGATGCAGGGAGTTCACAGTGCTGCAGGAGAAGTATGGTCTCCATCAGAGCCCTTCTTGGTCTGTCCAACAGCCTGTGCTGGCTGGGGCTACCCATGAGTACTGTCCTCTTCTGGGGATGAGGAAAGGATTCATCATGCTGCATATGGACAAGAACAGCTCTAGCCCGTGGAAATAAAGGTTCAGCCCCTACCACCCAGGCATGGATGTGATGGATGCAGGTAGGATTTTCTCCAAGGAATTCATCCAGTCCCTTTGGAGGCTGTTCCTGGCTGTGGCCCTCACACCAGCCCATGGCAAGCATTGCAGGAACACCTTCTTTGCTCTGTTGTTCCCCAGCCAAGAGGCTGCTATGCCCATGGCAGGGCTCAGACACCTCAGGCTAAGCACTCACCTGGCTGAGACCTCCAGCCCCAGCTGCCAGCCAGGGCCAATGGACCAGCACAAACCAATCCCCAGGGACAGCCATCAGGCAGCCCCATCCCAACTCCTCATGACTCAGGAGGGCTTGGTGGGGTGATGTTGTGGTGGGGACATGCTGTGTCTCTGCTCTTCTGGCCATAGTGCAGGTATGAGGCTGCAGGAGCTCTGTGACACCCTGCAGGATATCTTCTGTACAAAAGGTGCAACTATAAGCAAAAGCTGTTGCTATTTCTGTGGGCTTAACAGTTCAGGGACATGAAGAAGTACCTAAATACTCACTGTCCTCTATGCTGATGGCAGAAGAAAGGTGGGGAGCAGAGCCCCCAGTGCTGTATGGGCACACCAGCTCCTGCTTGCTCTCCTCAGCAGTGAACTGCCCATGGGTTTAACCAGGCACAGCTCTGGTCACCTGGCTTGTCCCCACCTTGGTAGGCTTGGGCTGGGATGCTGGTCCTGCCACCAGCTCCATCCAGTGACTGGAAAACAGGCAGGTGGCATTGGAATCCATCTTTCCTTCCCCACCACCCTCCGAGTTCTTCCTAACTGCCTGAAAGCAAACTGCTGCAGGATTTAGTTCTTCCAGAGCCAATTAAATCTTGAAAGAGATTTGCTGACCACAGGGGTCACCTGTGCTGCTCAGAGAAATGAAACCCACAGCCCGAGGCTGAGAAGGACCCAAATCAATGCCCTGCAGCAGGATCTGCCTGCAAAACTGCCCTGGGGAGCTGCAGCATCCCCAGGGCACGTGATTAGCAGGGTGACACTTAAAAAGGACAGTGAGTAATCCTGTGGACTACTACAGATCCTACAGGTGCTGGGGAGAAGGATTAGCCAGATTAGGTGATTTTACAGGAAAGCTCTATAGGTGAGAGCAGCCATAGCCATCGTGCATCGTCCCTGCCAGCTGTGTGCTCCACCTGGATGCAGGGAGCTGATGTGCCACCAACAGCCCCTACAAGGCTTTTTTAGGGTGGTGGCAGCTCTGTGTGTGATACGGTTTGATTGCCACCTCATTAGGTTGCTGATTTGGAGGCTTGGGCCAGCGCCCCTCCATGCAGACATCTCCAGGCTGCAGCAAAATAACAGAGCACTGACCTTTTCAGCTTTTTTTTTTTAGTTGCAGTAATTGTTTTAGGCAAAGAAAGATCTCTTTGAATGCTTGTAGAGGGCTGTGTCAGGGTTTGTGGTGGGGAGTGCCCCTCACCACCCACCTGAGACACCTGTGTGCCCCTCCTTGTCCTGGGCTTTGTCTCATACCTGTTCTGTTGGTGTGTGGCAAGGGAGCACTGGTGCCAGAGTAGGGTCCTCCCTTGTGCTGCTGCCAAGGCTTCAGCTTGCAGCTCTCCAGAATTTTTAATCAGTTTTTTACTTGGTGTTTTGGTGTGAAAACAGTGAAGGTGTGGAGCACATGGCTACTAAGGAGGGCTCAAGGGGTGGAGGAAGGAGCCAGGGTCCCTGGGGAGACTCTGGCTTGCTGCATCCTCAGGGTCACTGCCAGGAGGTCCCACAGGGGTCAAGCCTTGGCAAGGGGCTTCCCAGTGACACTGAACCACAGGGTTTGTGCAGGTGCGGTGGTACCTTGGTGACCTTGCTGGAGAAGCCTGGGCAATGGCTTCAGGGACAGCTGTAGATCAGTCTGAGACTGCACTGAACTCCCAGAGTGGTGCACTGAGGGTTTAGGAGCTGAAATAACCCCACACTCGGCCACCAGCAACACAGCCATGCAGTGCCATTGTGCAGCTGGCGCTTGGAAATTCAGGTGCAAGAAAATGGGCAGTGGTTAACACATGATGTAGCAGCAGCTCCTCCTTGTCAGCCTCCCCTGCAGTGGGAACCAGTGTGTGCTTCCTGCAGGCTCGGTTGCAAGAGACAGGAACAATATTTTGCCTCAAAATCCCTTGACATCTTTACCCCCTTGTTTTCTTTATTGGTATTTATTCTGAAAGGCTCTAGAAATACCAGTGCTATTTACACAGACCTGGTGCTGAGTTTAACATGGACCAGAGGAGGAGGAGGAGGAGAGGATTATGCGAAGAAGGCAAATGTGGTTTAAAAAAAATATTAGGGAGGAGGAAAAATAGGATCCTTTGTTGCCTCTTGAAACCATCCACGACACCTTTTAAGAGCATCTCTGAGGGCTCTATCCCTCCTTCCTGGAATAGACACAGGTTTCCAAATGGCAAGGGCACAGATGCCCTGCCAACTCCTCCATGAAAAACCCCAATCCCCCAGCACCAGCAGGGTCGTGGCAAGGATTGTAGAGCTTGGCATCAGGGCACATCTCAGGGCCAGGGCTGTGCTGGTGCTGGCTGTGCCACACGTGCTGTCTCGCATGTGGAAACCTCAACTACAGCCAGAGTGCGGCTGAGATCTCACCCAGCTGCTCCTGGGGTTGTCAGGGCTTGAAGGAGTGCATGGCAAGGGCTCTGCGATCCCTGAGGGAATCGGTGGAAGGGACGTCCTTACAGGAGCTCTGCTCCTGTGCCATCCCCTGTGGCGTGAGAGCGCCGGAGCGGCTGAGAGCAGCACCAGGGCACGGCTCTCCTGCCCGAGCATCACCACCTCGTGCCCTCTGCGCGCGGGAGGGGAGCCGAGCTTTGCGAGGAGCCAGTGGCAAATAAAATGAATAACAAAGCACCTTCTGGATGGCCGTTGTTAGTCACACTCACTCCTGATTAAAGATCGTTAAACATGAAATTAGCTCGTTTGTGTTACGGGTCTCCGGGGGTTCCTTTAATTAGGAAGTGCAGATGGCCGCGGAGCCGGGGAGGCGGCGGTGCCGGCGAGGGACAGGGACATGCGCGGGGCCGAGAGGAGAGCGGCACGGCAAGAGCACATGAATACAATCTTTATTTTTATTTTTTTTCCTTTCTTGTTGTTGTAAACCCCACAGTATTTCACAACGAATCACAGATAATTAATAAGTGTGTTCCCTTAATGACTGGGCTTTTTAATAGCAGAAACTGGAAGATGCTGCGTCAATTTTTTTTCTTCACTTTCCCCTCCCGGTGCTGCCTTATCGCAATCAGTAAGAGTCGCAGAGCCCGCGGAAGCGACGGCCCCTCTGCTCAGGAAGATGCTGGAATTGCTCTCTGCAATCCCCATCCCCATCGGCTCCACTGCCTGCCAGGGTCCCCTGCTGTTGTCCCCAAGATCAGCTTCAGGGGCATTCCTGCCTCTTGGGAAGCCGGGAGAAGCCATTGCAAACCGCTCTGGGAAGCAATTTTGTGGCTAAGAGAGTAATCCCGGTGAGGGGTTGTGCTGCCAGTGCTCAGTGGGGCCAGGCTGGTGGAATGGGTGGTGCCACCCTGGCTGGCACGGGCAGGAGCAGGCAGAACAGGGATGCAGAACCATTGAATTTGACCATGTTTCTGCTCGGGGTCCAGAACGCTTTCCCCGTTAGATAATAACAATAATCCCCCGAGGCGCTGCCCGTGCCGGGGAAGGCTGGTTGGCTGCTGATGGTGATTGACTGGCAGACGTGTCAGCACCACGACGGCTGCCGGTGTGCCGGCATCACGCTCGGTCCCGGAACGCTGCGAAGAGTCTCCGAGTGCCCTTTAATTACCCTTTCTACTGGTACACAGAACGCTGTTGTGACAGCATCGCTGCTCTCCCAATTGCCTCTTCAGGAATTTTATCAGCTGTCTCGCGTCTTGACACTCTGGGAAGAGGAATCCAAGCAGACCTTTCTGCTTAAATAGGCTCTAAATACCCCACATTAACGACGTGCATTTCTCTGTAGAAGCAAGGACACTTTTCTCCCTTTTCTGCAGTGCAGGGAGGGGGCCTGGGTGGCTGCAGGGTCGCCTGCCACGCTGTCTGTACCTGCCTCTTCTGCGGCTCCTGGTGTTTGCAACACAACCAAAGCACCCTGGCTGTGGGGACGTGGCACAGGCTTGCACCTGGTGACAGTGCAGAGGCTGTGGTCACCCCGGGGTCACTGTCACAGGGCTGCTGGCTCTGCAGCAGTCATAAGTGTAAGGAAGCATGGCAGGCCATGGCCAGTCCTTGGAGGGTGGATGTGGAGGATGTGAGGTTCTGAACATGTCCCAAGGTCAGCACGGGCTGGGAAGGGTTCAGTCCCCAGCAATGTGGTGGCTGCCAACAGCATGAGGGAGGTGCTGAGGGAACGAGTCAGGGAGAGGGACTTCTTTCCCATCCCTGTCCTTGACCGGCACTAACAGCTCTCCCCTTTCTCTGCAGGAGGAAGACATTGAGTACTACGACTCCAAGGCCGACACTGAATATGTAAGTACTGTCTCTGTGGCATCTCTGGCACAGCCACCACCCTGGCTAGGGCTGAGCCCCTTGCCAGTCTGTCCCAGCACTGTACCAGGCGTCGTGGCACAGCATTTGTCACAGCCTGTGTAACCAGATTCTGCAGCCAGCAGCAAGTGCCTAGTGTGCAGCCGTGTCCCCCCAGCTGAGCCGTGGTGACATCTGTCCATGAGCACCAGGCCTGGCAGCAGGCAGGTGGGCAGGTCACTCTGCTGCCTGCAAAAGTTTCTAAAATTAAAGCTGGCATCTGAAATTCAAATGAAGAGCAAACCTTTAATTAGAGACTGAATCTAATTCTCTGCCCTACTCTGAGCACAGCCATCCTGTGATTTCTGGCAATCAGTGCTTTAACTACAGGCCCGTCAGCTCTGATCTCCTGGTGCTCCCAAGAGAGCCCGCATTTACCGGCTCCTCCCCGTGGTGACAGCGACGGTGACTTCATTCAGCTGCTGTGTCTCGGGAGCAGGGAGCTCCACCAGCAATGCTTGCTGCCCTGCAGTACCCCGCTCTGCCCTGGGGCACCCCACTTTGCTGCCAGATCACCCAGCTCCCACACTGTGCTGTGCGATCCTTAGGAAATAGGTGCTTGTCGGGTCAGTGATGCTCCTGGTGTGGGGCTGCTGAGCAGAGTCCTTGAAGCTGACCAGGACCCCCAAGTACCGCAGGGTGCAGCCTTGGGGACAGCCCCAGCCAATGCTGGTGCACCAGGACTGCTCCTTGTCCCCAGGCTGACTTGGCAGAGATGTGTCATGGAGATACAGTAACACAGCAGGAGAGAACATGGTGTTGGCAGCACACCACATAGCCTCATACAAAAATAACACTCGTGTGACCCCAAGAGCATTCAGAAGGCCCTGTGCAGAAGGGAGGGGAGGATGTGGGCTTGACTGGGTCCCACCAGTTTGGGTGACATGCCCTGCACTGACTCGTGTCTTCTCTCAACCCACCTGGGAGTCTATGCCCCAGAGCAGAGTCGGGGACGGGCTCAGTGGGGGATGGATGCCTTCAAAGCAGAGTTACTGACTTAACTGCCAGTGCCACTGTCCCCAGCTGGTGACAGGAAGAGAGTTCCTTGGCAGGGGAAGCAGCCAAGGAGGGTCTGGGATATGGGATGGAGAGGTCAGGCAGATGCTGTGACTGAAGTGGAGGCACTTACTCTCCTGAGCAGGTCTTCCTGCCCACAGTCCCACTCATTTACAGCTGAGGATGCAGAGGATATCTCCTGTCCCTCCCCAGCCTGGGGGGACCTACCAAAGGAGGGAGGAGAGGATGGAGCTAATGGGCTTAAAATGCATTAAAGGGGATTTTGGATAGAAGTGAAGGAAGAACTGGCTGATGGTTGAGGCAGGAGGAGACAGCCTGGGGAGCAGAGCAACTCCCAGCACAGGGGATGAGGAGCAGGACTAATGCATCCATCAGGCTGGGCTGGGCTTTTGCCATCATTACTGCAGGGCAGAGGACAGCAGCTGGATGTCCCCATGCCCACTGTTCCCCTGAGTGTCACACCCCTCCATTTTGGTCACATTAGGCAGGATTAGCTAACAGGAGGCATCTCAACCTCGGAGCTGTGCCCCTGGAGCCCTCCCAGTCCTGCTCTGGGGAGATACCAGCAAAATTGCAAAACTGGGGGTGTCCTATTGTTGATGTATGTGGGTTTGGCAGGGAGGGCACTTCCCTGCCTCTGCTATTGCTTCCTTACCAGTGAAATCTCAGCAAATTTAATTCCAACAAAAATAATGGAGGGAAAAAAGAAGATGCTGCCGAAATAAAAAAGGAGGGAGATGATACCAGAAGGTCTGAATGGAACATAATAGTGCTCTTTCCATCCTTTCTTTCTTTAACTTCAATTTTTCTATTTAAATGGAGCAGGATGTAGCTGAGCCAGAGTTGGTGCTGGACAATAGCAGTTCCCCATAAACTGGGGCTTATTCACGAGCCTTACACCAGCTTTAACTGCAGTGAGAAGGAAATTAGCTTCCTATTAAATTTGCCTGCACTTCACCTCCACTATTCCCACAAACAGACTTTGGATTTCCAAGTGGTTTTTAACAAATGGGAACATCAGAAAATTTTCCCGGGGGTCCCCAAGGCTGTCAGAATGTTTGCAGAAGCAAAGTTTTCATCTCTTCCCACTAGCAAGGGCCACGGGGTTTATGTGGGGAGAAGCATTGAAATCAGCAGACGGTCTCAGTTGGGTGTCATAGGCAGAACAACACAGAAATAAAGTAATTTTCCATCTTTTGTGTTGTGTTCGTGGCAGGGGATGATGCTTGTCAAAGCTGAGCCTGGGACATGCTGTACTCAGGTGGAAAACAGCAGAGCTGTGTGAAGGTATCCTGGCTCCCAGGTCAGCCCTCCAGCACCCACCCACCCACCTGAGGTCCTGAGGAGGGCAGAGAGCCAGGAGCTGCTGGTGGGAGGATCCGTGCCAGCCTCAGCCCCCTCTGGTGCAGGGGAGCTGGGGCTGCCCACTCACTGCTCACCCCTCTCTCTGCTCTCCCCACTCAGATGCAGCAAGGAGGAGAAGGAGGGGTGGAAAAAAAGCCCCTAAATGTCAGCAGCAGCAGATGAAGGGTGCTGGAAAATTTAATCTTCCAACTTTCTCAACTAATGTGACATTTGGATTTCCTCACGATAAGCTATCAGCCCCAGAAGTTTCTTTCTTTTGCCTTTTTTCTTTTTTTTTTCCCCCTCTATTTTTTTAACTTCTCTCCTCTGGCTGGTAATTTAAAAATAAATGGTCTAGAAAGATCTCTAAACAGTACCTTTGGCAAAGATTAAAAAAAAGCGAAGGGGGATAGGGGAGCAGGCTGGCGGGAGAGGCTGATTGTTATTTATAACCTAGGCTGCTGTAAAAGCAGGAATGTGGCTGGAGAACACACCATCTCCCTCCTTGGCATTAAATTACTGCATTCCAGGAAAAACTGATGTATTTGAGGAGAAACACCCTTCTGCACAGGCCTGGAGTTTCTCAGCCATGTGTTGGGGGCTGGCATTTATATCCATTATTAGCAGAATCACAGCGTGTTGATATGAATATTTCGCTGGCCTTTCCAGACTTAGCATGGATGGGTGCCCCTGGGAGATTGAAAAGGCTGTGCTGGGATCTTGGAGTGTTCTCCATCAGGCGTGTGTGAGGCAGGCGGGGCATGCAGGGATGCTGTGGCTGGATCAGCCCTGCGTTTGTCACCGGGGCTGCCATTTAAGCAGCCGTCATTAGCTGTGATGGCTGGTTCCCATGGAGATGAGCAGTGAACACGGGGTTAGCATCTGCGGGAGCTGCCGGGACCAGGCATCGCTGCTGCACCAGGGCACATCCCCGGCTCCATCCGCAGCTCCAAACTCTAGGGACCACGACAGTCTTGGTGCCCAGGGGCAGGCTGGCACTCCTCAGCCAGCCCCAGCCTGGATGGGATGGAGGGCAGGCACTTGCCCAGGGCGTGGCAGCCTCTAGTAAAGCTGTGGTGGTACTCACTGGGTGTTGGGGCACCTCTGGGTTTTGTCCCCTCTCTGCCGTTTTGGGAGACTGAAGAGAAAACGTGACTGACAGCCCAGCTGTGAAAGCAGTGGAGATGGCAAAAGCTCTCAGGGCGTGATGACTTCTTGCTGAAGCAGTAAATACGTATCATATTGATATATTGCTGTGGAGTCGATTTCTAATGGTGTGTAGCAAATAATACATTCAAACTGTAGAATCTATTTGTGTTGCATTGTACATACTGTAACAGATAAATAGATGTTTCCAAGTTCTTTTGAAATGTAATGATGAGGAATGCTGCAAGATCTGGCTGGGGGCCTGCCGAGATGCTCACAGTTAAAACCAATGTAAATTCAGGAGAGCTTGAATCATCTGCTTTGCTCTCATTTCAATTTAATGCAGAATTCCTTCCCTTGGCTTTCCCAAGGTGTCTCCTTGTATCCCAGATGTTCCCCTCCCTTCCTGGGCTGGTGACAGCTTCACCTGCCTTCGTGTGGCTGGAAATTACCCCCTTTCAGAGGCCAAATTGAGCCTGGTTTAAACAGAAATAGCTCGGTTGAGGCTGGGGGATTTATGGATAAAGGGCAAACGTAGCTTGGATAACATCAGCTTTTTCTGCAGGTCTGTTTGCCATATAGGTGTCAGTGATGCATGAAGTGCCCCACATATAGATAGCTGTATATTTGTCCCCAAGATCTATACATGTGCCTCTCCACAGCTCCATGAATGAGAGCAGCCAGACAGTGCCAAACCTGGCAGGATACAAATTAGCCCCTCAGAAGTGGGTGAGATCACAGAATAATGATAAACAGAGGAGCAGTAATTATATACAGTAGTTCCAGGTCCAGTGAAGTGGGGAATAGCCATGCCACCACGGGGGAAAAAGGGAGTGTTGGATTTTTCAGCTGCTAGTGGTGACAGGGGCAGTGGATGGGTTGTGGCAGGGTGCCCTGCTGATCTGAGATGGGGAGAGATGGGGAGCTGTCACCAGGAATTTGCTGGGCTGAGGGAAAAGAAGGGTTTAGTGTCAAAGCAGAGTTTTCGGTGCTGCAGATGCCCTTAGGCCACAGCCTTATCCCAAAGCCTGTTTTCAGCAGGCACCTCTGTATCACTGTCTGGTGCTCAGAGAGCTTTGCAGGGATGAACGCTGTGTGTGCTTTCCCCAGAGAGCTGAGCCCCCCACAGACTGCTGTGGCTTGGGGCCACATCCACTCTGTAGGTAGCCCATGGCCTGGCATGTGGCCAGAGTGCTGGCTCTGCTGCAGAATCACAACTTTGCAGGGGCTCCAACAGTCGGTTTTTTGCCTTTTCTCCAGATTTACGTGAAATTGAGAGCATAATCTGGATTTTGATCTCGGAGACGTGGCTGCAGGGGGTTGGGAACAGTCCCTGCCTGCCTCCTGCTTGGCTACTGCAGCTGTAATTGAGTTGAGCATCTTTCTGGGCAGCTGGAGCCCCCACACCAGGGTTGGCTGGGCAGCGTGTTGACACTCACAGTCCATCAGCTGGAATTAAACCCAAACCTTGCATATCAATCCTGTTACTCTCCCGAGCTGTGGCGAATGGTTTGGCCACCCCTCTCAATGTCATGGGAATGTCACCACCTTAGTGGCTGGCTGGAGGTGTTGCAGGGGAGGTGACATTTCTCCATGTCATCTGTGAAGGGGAAATGGGAGGGGGCCAGTGTGGGTGTTAAACAAGCTTCATAGTTTACTTCCCAAACACATCGTTTTCCTTTAAATATATGGCTTTTTCTGTGAGAAATTCAAGTCTTTGTTCCCTGAGTTTTGTCAAGGGGAGCCTGGCCAGTGGGAGAGATGCTCGCAGTGGGCCACTGAGGACAGCAGGATGGGACTATCCCCTACCCCTTGTGTTCCCTGTGTTGTGGTACTTTGCTGTGGACAGCGTGGGGCATGCCTTCAGAGGATTCCAGTGTGGGCTCGGCACTGTTGCCTGTCCCTGCCTGTGGATGGTGCAGGCAGCTCTGCGTCCCTGCCCCTCTTCAGCAGGGATGTGCAGGAGCACAAAGAGCACGTGCTGCAGCATCCTCCTCTCCCTCCTTCCTACCCTGAGCATCTCCCAGCTGACTGCAAACAGCCTTCCTCAGCTGCTGGGCTTGTGGCAGGGATGGGCAGCTCACAGCCAGCACCTTCTGCGTTTCTTTGCTCCTGGTGGGGTGGGAGAGGCAATTTCTCCAGCTGTGTAGCGAGTCCACCTCCATTCTCGCTCTTCCCCACATGGCCCCATGCTTCAGCTTCCACCCTGTTCCCTGTCTGCAACCACTCAGCTGTTCTGCCTGCACCAGCTCAGCCGTGCCTGCCTTTCCAGAGGGATTTTAACCTCAGTGCCGTGCTGGCAGCAGGGCTGGGGAATGGAGAGGGGGGCTGGGAAGGTGCGGGAGTGTGTTCCAGCACCAGCAGTGGGGAATTCGCCGTCTCTCCACCATAATTAAATAATGTTTGCATTGCTTATTGACAGAGCACTAAGCTGCACTCCATTTTAATTTGCTCTTTGATAGTTGCCTTTTGCTGCTAATTGATTTTCAAGGCCTTTTTTTGATTTTTTTTTTCTGTGTCTGATTTAATACCTGCTGTGCTACCAAAGCTAGAGTAACCAGTGCTCGCCTTTGTGCCCACCCACTCCTGGCAGGCCAAATTCACTCGAGATCCAGCAGGGCTGGTCTGCCCATGAAACATTTGGTGATGGGCCTCAGGTGGAGGTATTCCCAGTGTCCATCCAGGGCTGGAACCCTGGGTGATCCCATGTGCTCTGCTCTTTCCCCAGGATGATCCTGATGGAGAAGAGATTGAGAGGGAGAAGTCCAACTCCTTGAAGCTGGAGTTCACTGATGATGACAACTTCAAGACCAAGGTTAACTATTCATATGCTGCCGTGCAGATCCCCACGGACATCTACAAAGGCTGTGAGTGCCCCTCCTCACCTTTTCCAGTTTGTGCTGGGCATCCACCTCTGGTGCCTGGAGCACTGCAGTCCCAGGGACCATCACCTCTGGATGCCCCAACTGGGTCTTGGTACCAGGGCAGGCTGGCTCCCAGACAGGCAGGTAGTGAAGCAAGGCAGCCACTGTATCAGGATCAATGTGCCCCTCCCCAGGGAGTCTCAAGAGCTCAGCACAGGCAAAAGAGGCAGATCGGGGATTTGGAGTTATTAGGGAAGGGATGGGGAGCAAAGGAGAGGTGGTGATTATGGCACAGGGTAAAGCTCAGCTGTTCCCACATGGCTCTGATCCTCCTGCAGAAGAGCCCAGCCAGGCTCGAGAAGGCTGAAAGACCTTCAGAGGGATGGAGCAGCTCTGTGCAGGAGCACTACAGAGGCAGCACCGACGTGCTTGTAGGAGGGAGTGGGACATGGCTGGGCAGTGGCAGAGGGTGAAGAAGGGATGCTGCCTGTCTTCGGCCTACTTGAGGTCATGAAAAGGGAGAAAAAGCAGCTGCAGTCCCGCAGGAAGGCAGACAAGGCTGAGTGCAGGACAGCGAGATGCCACCCCATAGCTAATTAAGCCCCTGCTGCCAGTACACCAGGAGGGATCCGTGGCCGTGCCCCTTTGGGGAAACAGGGATGGGGCTGGTGGGCCAGCCCGGGAGCGGGCAGGGATGGATGGACAGGCGGATGGGACAGCATGTGCCACATCAGCTTCAGTCCCCGCCGAGCGGTGTGACGGTCCCTGAGCTTTCAGAGCTCTCCGGTACCTCGCCCTGCTGCGGTGGCACATGGTGACAGTCGGTCTCCATTTCCCTCTAGTGGCTGCACGGCTCCGAGCCGGGACCGCTCCCAGCTGGAGGGATCCTCCAGCACCCTCCGGCTGCATCCTGAGCCTGCCCCACACTCTGCTGTCACGGGCGTCCCTAGTGCCGCACAGCAGCCAGGGCACCGCTGTCCCCACACCTCTGTTTCAGTGGCACTTGCGGTCTCCTGCGTCTTCTGGGTGGTGACGGAGGCCGAGCTCGCGTTGCTGCCCCGAGAGCGGTGCCGGTGCACGACTCGTTGCGGGCACGGCTGTGCTCGGAGCCGCATGGGCGCCGTGATTTCACCGCCGAGGCAGCGGAGGATTAGGAACTTGCAATTAGTTTTATTACCCAGCTAGCGCAGGGCAGGCAGCTAATGAAGCACATCATGCGAGCCGGGTGGGCTGCGCAGGGTGAAATAAATATTCGTTCCTGCTCAGCCCTGCTCGCCAGCCACGGCACGGCTGGAGCCCCGCCACGGCCACATAAATCACCACACTCAGCCCTGGGACGAGAGCAAGCTGCAGATGAACGCGCTCCAGGGACTCACAGCTGCTCAGAGAGGGATGCTGGAGAGGGATGTGGCAGTGGGGTTACAGTGCAGGGACTGTCAATGTCCCTTCCCAGACAGGGAAAGGGGCTGCAGCCACAGGCACAGAGTGTGCGGACACAGCGATCAGGCCATGTCCCGCCACACCAGGATGCTCCAGAAATGCAGGGTGCAGGGAAGGGTCTACAAGCGCTGCTGCAGAGTGGTTTGGGATGGGGGCACGGGGCCACCGTGTCGTGCCAGGGACAAGAGTGAGCGTGGCGAGTCCCCGCAGAGTGCGGGCGGGACCGGGTCCCGGTGGGACCGGCGGAGAGGCGCTATCGCTGCCTGGCACGATAATTAAAGCCTGCGGCGACGCCCGCCGCCGTCACCCCTCACTACACACACAAATTACATCCTATATGTGTTTTATTTACTGTGCCATTTTTAATTAAATATGCAGTCGCTCGCGGGCAGGGCGGGACTGGGCTTACTCTGGTGAGGACAGGGACGAGATGGGGACAGGGATGGGGATGTCACCAGTGGGGCTGTCAGTTCTGGCCTCGACTGAGAGGACAGGAGCCATCCCAGCCATGGACACAGCTTCATCACTCCACATATGCTGAGAGTGTAGCGTATTTCTTCACAGGATGGTGTGGGGGCTACATTCATGCCCAGGGAAGATGTAGGGGCTGCATTTGTGCTCAGAGATAATTTAAGGGCTGTGTTTGGGCACAGGGACGATGTGAGTTGCATTCAGTACGAGCAGCTGGTGTGGCTGATGGGTCCCGAGGGTCTGGGTGTATAGGTGCTGCCAGGGATATCATGGATGTGTGAGGGCCCAGCCCGGCGCCCAGCTGAGCCTGGCAGCATTGCCCAGGGCTGCAGCAGCCTGGCAGCCAGCTCATAGCCACTTCTCCTGGGAAAAACCACATTCTGTGTCAGAGCCAAACAAGAAATCATCCAAAGTGCCCAGATAACAGCACTGTGTGTGGGCACAGTGCTGAGAAATGGCTGGGGAGATACAGATAGAGTAAATCATGGTTTGAAAGCATGGCTGCTTGAGGGAAGGACAATTCTTCAGCAGTCGTGCTGGGATAGAGGGATCCAGGATTCATTCTACCTACATTGTCCCAGTGCCTTGGGACCACAGTGAAGGCTTGAACGGGTGATGACGGTGTTTCCGGAAGGGACAAGTGTGGGAGGAAGGCTTAAGAGAGCTAAATATACTCCTCAAATGCACACTGGCTCCCCTGCAGCACCACGTTGGGTTGTTTTGCCCAGTGCCAGAGATGGGGTGCTCCTGAGAGTTCTTGCGCCCCAAAAATGCATTGAGGGTCCCCCAGGAGGGATCAGTGCCTGGTCTCAGGGTGCTGCTGGCTCCTTGCTCCTGCAGTGGCACCTACCACTGGCTCCTCCATGCTGCAGTCCTGGGGCAACCCAGCATCAGTGGTCATTGTGGGGTCCCCCTGCCAGCACAGGGAGGTGCCATCCCAGCTCCCTGCCAGCTGGCCAGCCCCATTCCTGCCACACCACACTGGCCCCCCTGCGCTCTGCCAGCCCCCCTTGATTAATCACAGGCTGGGGCTGCCGGCAGCTTATCTTTTGCTTTAATAGCTCAATAATTTAAAACTGCTGTTTGCCAGCATCTTAATTGCTTTTGTGTCAGGTGCAAGGCCAGTGGGAATGCAGAGTGGGCCTGAGAGGCTCCACATGGCCTGTGGGGACACAAGCCTTGGGTTTCCCAGCTGGTGACTGTCCCCAGGGAATGAGGCTTGCACAGGGAGTTTTGCTGGGAAGGGGGTGAGATGGCAAGCCAGCTGTCCCCAGTGATGGCTGTGTCTGCCCCAGAGCAGATGGGGACAGTGAGCACTCTGGGGAGCTCTGAACAGTGGCTCATTCCTCTGGGGACAAGGGACAGCAGGGTCGTGCTGGAGCCCTGCGGAAGCGAGGGGGTCAAGGGGATGCAGGAGAAGCCGAAAAGCCCTCATGGGCTTCTTGGGAAGGGGCAGAGGGGACACACCTCTCCCTCCCTGCCATCACTTGGGGACACCGCAGTCCCCATCACCCCTCAGCCCACCCCCAGCTCTACTGCTCCCTCCAGCTACACACCCACCCCTGTCTGTGTGTCCTGCAGCCACTGTCATCCTCAACGAGCTGAACTGGACACAGGCACTGGAGGATGTCTTCATCGAGAACCGGAAGGAGGATCCCTCCCTGCTCTGGCAGGTCTTTGGCAGCGCCACCGGCGTCACCCGCTACTACCCCGGTGCGTGGCAGGGAGGAGTGTGGCACACAGGAGTGACCAAGGGCAGCCACAGCCCTTCTCACTGTTAGATGTGGAGGAGCAACCCCCTGCGCCTGGTGTGACACGTCACTGTGCTGTGTCAGAGCCCATCGGTGTGAGCTCCCCACCTGAGCCTGCTGCTTCCTTAGCCCTGGGCATCTGTCTGCCCTGTCCGCCATGCCCCCCCTCTTCCCCAGCCCAGAACAGCCCTGCCTTGCTCACTGCCTGCCTTCTCCCCACAGCCACCCCATGGAGAGCCCCCAATAAGATCGACCTCTATGACGTGCGCCGGCGGCCCTGGTAAGGGGGTGCTGGGAGGGGAGGAGGGCCCTGGCTGGGAGCAATCAGCTCCCTCCCCTTTTCCTTTCATTTTGGCACTGGCAAAGGGACAACATAACACAGGCAGGGGCATCTGAGCTGTGGTGCATGGCTCCTTCTCCCCTTCCCTCTTCCTGGGGAAGCAGAGCAGGATGGAGAGATAAATCCTTGGGTGCAGATGAAAGTGTGGAGAGAACTCTATTCCCCCTCACCACAGCCATGGCTGCTGGCACTCAGTCCTGGCCAACACTCCCATCCAGATGTGATAGCAACTAGCTTGGAAACCATGAGCTGGGAGGATGGGGAGAGGAATGGGCAGGCAGCACCAGTGATAGCTGAGCAGCCCTTTAACCCACACCAAGTGAGGTGGGACTGAATGGGCTCCCCTTAGCCCAGCTGGAGGTGCTGGTTATCAGCTGGAGCTGGGGAGCAACAGCCCCATCCTGCCCTCACTTGCTGCCTAAAACTGCAGTTATGGAGAGGAAAGTGGGGGGCACTCTAGCACATGTCCAGGGTGCCCTGTATCCCAAAGGATCACCCCCTCCCTGGCCCCCTGCCCAGATTGGGAGCTGCCCCCTCTTCTTGTCAGAAAATGGCCCTGCTAATATGTTTACTTGCCTTTGATTAACCTACATTAATTATTAACTGTTCCCTACCTGGGTATCCGTGCGGGTTATTGCAGGGCAGGGACTGGAAGGCTGTTTTGGGGTGGGGGCTGCTGATGTGTGTGGGGGCTACTGAGTCCAGCTAAGTTCAGCTCTCTGCTCACTAGCCAGGCTGGCCAGCTGGTTGTCAACCCAGCCATGGAAGAGCAGCAGCACCTTTCTTGCACCCCTTTGGGGCTTTCTCCTGCTCTCAGGCTGGGGCCCCATGCAGGACACAGCCCTCACTGCTCCAGGGCCACGATCCTGGTCACAGCCACAGGCACCACTCGCCTGCCTTCCCCTCCCCTGATGAATGGCCCCATTAGCCACAGCCATCTCCTGCCGAGCCCAGGGTATTCATCTGAGCTGGGCAGCCAGAGATGGATGTGCTGCCACAACCCATTACGGGCAGCATCTTAGTTGTGCTCCGTGCTGCACCAGCAGCCCAGCCCCAGGAGCAGAGCAGGCTCCAAGAGCCCGCTCTCATGCCAGCAGGGAGGAGGCCATGGACAGCCTGTCCTGCACCCCAGCATGAGAGGAACATGCTGGGGGATGCTGCACCCATGTCAGGAGTGCCTCATGTGCCAGCATCCTGCACAGGTAATCACTTGTAATTAGGGAGCATCAGGCCCTGGGATTAACAATCAGAGCCTGCCCCTTCCCCAGTCCTCCCCAGTAGTGGTGAGTAATTGATACTAATAACACACTAATTAATTTGCACAAGGCCCAATCCTGATTGAGCCAATAATGAGGTTTCCTTGGCCTTCAGCCAGGGCAGGCTCAGGCCTCAGGAAATGGGATGGTGAGGTGGGGCTGTGCCTGGCCATGTCTGGGATGGGATGGGTGCTGAGCACTGTGCCACCCCCTCCCACACAGTATGGCACAGCAGGGCTGGGAGCAGGGCTGGCTGCTTCAAGGGGTGAGGAAGGGTTCCCTAATTGTTTTCAGTGGGGAAGATTTACGTAGTGTTATTATTTTTCCTCCTTGTAGCTAAAAATAACCTAATCAGCCTGGCCTTTGAAGCTACCAGGGGGGTAAATAGCATCTTAATATGGATGTGTGTGTCAGCATAATCGGCACGCAGGAAAGGGCCTGCGATGATGGAAGAGTTTAGCATTTAGAGCTCATTTAGGCTGACACGGTGCGGAGCGGCAGTCGCTGCCCGTCTGCTGTGCTGTGCCACAGGAGCTGTGTCCTTGCCTCCACCTGCCCACAGCCACCTCATCCCTGTTCCTTGCCGTGGGCTCAGCACAGCCCTGGGTGCCTGGGGCTCCCAGCACAGCTCCCCAGCGCCTGTGCCCTGGCGGGGCTTTGTTCTTGGAGTGCACCCAGCAGCGTCAGGGCCCCCCTCCAAAATGAGTCAACTCTGCTGACCCCACTCTGTACCCCACAGGTACATCCAAGGTGCCTCCTCCCCAAAGGACATGGTCATCATTGTGGACGTGTGAGTACACAGTAGGGGCCATGGCTGGGCTTAGGCCAGCATGGTGACACAGCTCACCAAGGTGCCACTGTGCCCCCAGTGGCCACAGAGAAGCTGTGTAGAATGACACAGCCCTGTGCTCCCTCGCTGCCAAGCCCCCAGCATCCCTGTCTCCTGCAGGAGCGGCAGTGTGAGCGGCCTTACCCTCAAGCTGATGAAGACCTCGGTCTATGAGATGCTGGACACTCTCTCAGATGATGACTATGTCAATGTGGCCTCGGTGAGTGCCATGGGGCAAGTGGAAGGGCTGTGTCCCCAGGCACCTCCCAGCTCCTCAGCACAGGAGCCCTTTGCCCCCACACACACCTGGCTAAGGACTCTGCAGACAGAAATACCACTTCTTGTCTTCTTAACCACCCACTTGCACATAAGCAAGGAAATGGCTGCTCAGGGCTCGGCACGTAGAAGCTGCCCCCATCATGGGGCATTTGGCAGAGATGTTCTTGGGGTGATCCCAGCCAGCCACCTCCTGTCCATCAGCAGCCACTGACACCTTGCACCCCATGGCTATGCCACCAGCTCGTGACCTCCCGCAGCACAGTGGCCATGCTAGCACATCTGTGCTCGCTGGGTGCCCCGCCCCTGTCTGGCCACCAGCAAGCCAGCACTAATTAACGTGTCTGGCCTGGCTCTGTTCGCTGGATCGCTGCTCCCCTAATGAATGGGCCCCATTGCCAGTAAATGAATCCATAAGTGAGAGGCAGCACCTGCTCCTGATGATAGCACAGAACACAGCACGGCTGCTTGCACAAGCTGGGGGTCCTGCAGAAGTGAGGGTGCAGGAAAACCCTGTTCTGCTAGCACCTACATAATGCACCTCAGTGCTGGATTTGTCCCAAGCCAAGCTTTAGCCTCAGCACCAGCCCCCCCTGGGATGTGGAACACATCTGGGTCACCTGCTGCCCATGAGAGCTGAGTGTGATGAGTGGCTTGTGCCTGCTGGTGTATGCTGTGTCCCCTTTCTGTGACCCACTCCCCTCCATTTCACCTCCCAGTTCAATGAGAAGGCAAAGCCGGTGTCATGCTTCAAGCACCTGGTGCAGGCCAACATTCGGAACAAGAAGGTGTTCAAGGAGGACGTGCAGAGCATGGTGGCCAAGGGCACAACAGACTACAAGGCTGGCTTTGAGTATGCCTTCGACCAGCTGCAAAATGTGAGCTGGGGGCTGGGCCGTGGGCTGGGGGACAGGGTGCACCTCTGGGTGCTGGGGACAGTGGGACAGCTGGCTGCTGAGGGCTCCTTGTGCTCCTTCTCAGTGCTGGGGGAGATGCCACACCTCCAGGCGTGCTGGAGCCAAGGTTTTGCTGGTGCTGCTCCCCTCTGGGTTATTAAAAGTTAGCAGGGCTGGGTGGAGGGGCCAGAGCCAAACAGACACTGTGCAAGAGGCAAAACAAAGATGAATGGTGCTATTAGGTGCCAAGTGGCATTAGCCACAAGATCATTCCCCAGCTGGCAGTATCCCTCCTGCCTGGTCACCCTTGCCCCAAGAGAAATGGGCTGGGGAAAAGAGATGGGTTGGGGCCAGCCGTCCTGGCTGCATCCAGCCCTGTGCCCAGCATTGCTGGCTCCAGGTGTGGCCTCAGGTGCTGTGTCTGCCCCACAGTCCAACATCACACGTGCCAACTGCAACAAGATGATCATGATGTTCACGGACGGTGGTGAGGACCGAGTGCAAGATGTCTTTGAGAAGTACAACTGGCCCAATAAGACGGTGAGAGGCTCTGGGTCTGTGTGCTGGGCTGGGGCTGCTCACCATGGAGGGAAATGGCTGCTCCAGCTCCATTGCTGACTTCCGCTGCATTTGCCTCCTCTCTATCCTCCCTCCCCAACAGCCTGCTCCTGCATGGAGCCACCACCCTGCTAATGGGTTTGTAGCAGGCTCCCACCTTCCTGTGAAGGAGGCGTGGATCCAGACACACTGTGCAATGCTGGGGAGGCAGTGCTGCTGGTGGGCTTCCAGAATGCTGGCTCTGATGGGAGCACACCCCAAGCATGGGGGCAGGGCTGCTGGCAGCAGACAAACCAGCAGGAAGATCCCAGTTGCTGCCCAGTACCTGGAAACCTGTGGGGTGGTGGGGTTCTGGCCCATGTATCACCCTCAGAGAGCACAGATCCCTCTGGGAGCAGTGATGCCCCAAGAGCAAGGACCACTGAGATAGGTAGTTTGAGCCAACACAGTGATGCTGGAGGGCAGGACTGGCTGGGGCCAGGCAAGGAGACAGGGACTCCCTTGCTGCCAGAACTTGCAGGAGTCTTCTGCCCACTTGTACACACTCTGGGCCATGGCAGGCAATGCCACACTGTCCCTGGAGAGGTCATTGGCTAGGAGCACCAGGTGTGGAGAACAAGGGTGCCCAGTGGATGGCCCTCAGTGCACACTCTGCCACAGGTGCGGGTCTTCACCTTCTCCGTGGGGCAGCACAACTACGACGTGACCCCGCTGCAGTGGATGGCCTGTGCCAACAAAGGTGAGCAAGGCTGGCACCCAGCAGGCTCGGGGGCTGCAGGGTGCTGGGCTCACCCCTAGGCTCCAGCGTGTGCCGCTACCAGCAAAGCACTGGCTGCAGCCCTGGAGGGATGGGCAGCAGGACGCTGCTGGATAGCTGGATCTCCAGCTGCCTTTCTCTTTCTTTTCCAAGGTTACTACTTCGAAATCCCTTCCATCGGCGCCATCCGCATCAACACGCAGGTACAGCCGGGAGCCCTCACAGGCTGCCCTGCCTGGGGCGAGTTCAGGCAGCGCCAGCCCCTCTGGGGAGAGCCCACAGACTGGCACTGAGTGTGGCAGCAAGCTGGGGAGCTGAACTGAGCCCTCAGCCAGGCCCTGCGCTATTGAAATAAGTAATTCATCTTCTGCAGCTCCCCACGGACCTGCTGCCTTTTGAGTGACTAATTATGAAACATCAGGCGTTAATCAGCACCGAGCAGAGCTGAGCGCCGGCAGGGAGCAAGAGTGGGCAGGGCCCAGCCCGGCAGAGCCGGTCATGTCTGTCCTGCACCTCCTCTCACTGCCTCTTTTCTGCCCCGTTTCTTTATGGGACATGCACGAGGCGCTATGAGGGCAGGTGATGCGGTCCCCGAGCAGGCCATCCCCTCAGGGCAGGGCTGGCATTGTGGCACTGGGGCTGCCTCCCTGCCCAGAGATCTTCCTTGGCAAGGTGAGACAGGAAAAGGGAAACCTGCCCAGGAGATGGCAGCCATGGAGTCAGTAGTGACGTGGTCCAGGCATGATGGAGCACTCCCTGCCCTGGGAATGGATGGCAGCTGTGGCTGGTGCTGCCTGGGGAGCCCCTGCCCTGCGTGGGCATGGCCAGTGGTGAGCAGCCCCTTGTTAACATCTTAGTGGCCTGTAGGGTCCCAGCTGGAGCCAGTATCCCCAGTTTTGGTGGCTGCCAAGCCCCCTCCCCTAGCTCAGCCTGCAACTTGGAGGTCTCACCCCATTAATATTCCTGGGGTATGCTCAGGGACAATGGCATCACCACGCTGGAGCCAGGAGACATCTGGCTCCCACATCGTCCTTTCCCGTGTCCTGTGTCCCTGCAGGAGTACCTGGACGTGCTGGGCCGACCCATGGTTCTGGCTGGGAACCGAGCCAAGCAGGTGCAGTGGACCAATGTCTACCAGGATGCCCTGGTAAGGACCCTGCAGCCCTGGGGTGCAGGGAGGGACCCCCAACCCCAGGGTCCCACACAGCCCCAGGTGCATGTGAGTGGGGACTCCCATCCCTGGGGTCCCACAGAACTCCAGGGTGCAGGTGGATGGGGACACCGGCCCCAGGGTCCTGCACAGGACATACCCCACCTCCCTTGTCAGGGGAGTAACCCCCCTTTGCTGCCCAGCCCTGGGTCCTGAGGCCAGTAAGTGCCCATGGGACATCATTCTGTGCCTGTGCAGGGGCTCGGCCTGGTGGTGACAGGAACGCTGCCAGTGTTCAACCTGACGGAGGACAGCAGTGACAGGAAGGTAGGAGACTCTGCTGCCCCTACCCTGGCTGCACTGGGAGCCCCAGTGTGAGGCCACTGTGGGGTGGGAAAGGTGCCCTGGTGATGTGTGTCTGGATGCAGGGGGGACACTGACATCTCTGGGGTGCTTGCTCTGCACCACTTCCCTGCGGTGACACCAGGGGTGACTGCCATGCCCTTGGCTAGATCTCACAGTTCAGTTGGGATAGCTGACAACTGTAAGTCCCTGGGAGATGCAGTGTCCCATGGGGGGCTCCTGAGTGGCTACATCCCACCCTGTGCCCCCACAGTATGCAAATCTGACCCATGCATTCTCAGAAGAAGTTCGTCCTGTTGTTTCCCTGTCCCTGGGCTGGCAGTGGCAGGTGACAGTCCTGGTCCCACCCACCTCCCTCCCTGCATTTCCTTCCAGAACCAGCTCATCCTGGGCGTGATGGGGATCGATGTGGCTCTCAATGACATCAAGAGGCTGACACCGCGTTACAACGTGCGTGGGGGCCCTTCCTCTCTGTCCCTGCCCTGCACTGCCTGATCCTGGTGTGGAATCCCTCTCATGGGGGCCCTGAGCTGTGTCCCAGCACTCCAGAGCACCTCCAGCAGCACGGGCCCCTAGCAGGAGTTGTGGGTGCAGGCTGGGACTGGGACAGGCAGGAGGGCAGGGATCAAAGCTGCATGATGCTCGGGGACCCGGA
This sequence comes from Sialia sialis, assembly GCA_009812075.1. Lineage (NCBI taxonomy): Eukaryota > Metazoa > Chordata > Aves > Passeriformes > Turdidae > Sialia > Sialia sialis. The sequence continues at coordinate 107,113 of VRYO01000638.1, read as the reverse complement.
GCAGAGCCAAAACCCTTGTAGGCTCAGCAGGGAATAAACCTTACAGGCCTGGGGAAGGGAGCAGTGGGAAAAATCCAGAGCCAAACTCTCACCCCAGGGGTGAGAGAGTCCATTTTCCTGAGAATAGAAGTACATGGATAGAACAGGCTGAGTCCTGGGATGATGTGGGGTGAGCTGTGCCTGCAGAGGTGAGGGTGATCACACCAGCACAGCATGTCATGCCACAGAGCCACCTGGTCACCTCAGTCTTCCTGTTCTCCTGCAGCTGGGGGCCAACGGCTACGTCTTCGCCATCGACCTGAACGGCTACGTCCTGCTGCACCCCAACCTGCAGCCCCAGGTGAGGAGGAGCCTAAAGGGGCATTATCCAGGCCCTGAGGGACATTCGGCTTCCCAGGGTCCTTAGGAGTTTATTCTGGGGTTTGAGATGAGTTAGTCTGGACTCAGCAGTGGGAGCCCTGAGCCCTTCCCTGGCTCTCCCTTTGTTCCTGCAGATCATCAATTTCCGTGAGCCAGTGACGCTGGACTTCCTGGATGCTGAGCTGGAAGATGAAAACAAGGAGGAGGTGAGCAGACCAGGGGCAGCTTTTGGGGCACAGGATGGCCCCCTCATCTGCAGTTGCAAAGGACACTCAGCCCCTCCAGCCTGCCCTGGGAAGTGTCTCATCCTCAGCACCCTGGCATAGCTTCTGTGGAGCCACAGTGGGGACAAGAGCTGGGTCACTGTCCTCTGGGTGCCAGCATGATGAACCTCCCCAAGCTGCTCACCCTGCACCCCACGGGGTGCCACCACACTGGGATGAGTGCCCACAGATGCATGGCTAGGCTCTGTGGCCCTCAGTTGCCTTCTCTGTGTCCCACAGATCCGGAGAAGCATGATTGATGGGAATGACGGACAGAGGTTCATCAAGACCCTCATCAAGTCCCTGGATGAGGTAACCCTGCAGGGGACGGGGGTCACAGCTGAATCTGTCACTATGTTGAGCAGCCAGAACCAGCAGTGGCAATGAGAGGCTGTGTCTGACACCTGGCTGGGAGCCAGGGCCCTGTGGCACTGTGCCCAGGCCTGACTGGTTCCCTCTGACCCACAGCAATACATCGACGAGGTGTTCCGGACCTACACGTGGGCTCCCATCAAAAGCACCAACTACAGGTGAGTGTCACTGCCAGGGCACCCAGACTGCCCTGCACTGGCTGGACCCATGCCAGCACAGGGCTGGGAGCTTGTGCCTGCAGCTCCCAAAGTCCCCAAGGCCACCAGGGGTGTGTCCCGTGGGCTGTGAGGTTGCAAATGCACTGTCACATCATTGCACACAGGCAGAGATGTGCTGGAGGGCACTCCTGAAAGGGCTGCCTGCCTGTGTTAGGCACTGTAGAGCCTGGACACAGTCCTCAGGATTCCAGATAGGCTTCAAGGCTGTTGTGCAAGGGACTAGACAAGTGACACCCCTGCCACCCCCCTGTCCGCCCAGCCAGGGGCTCATGCAGGTCCCTGCCTCCTCTAGGGCAGGTGACAGTGATGTGTGCCCACTCTGCAGCACAGGCAGTGTCTTTAGAGCCAGAGGAGAGCAAAGTTCTGCATTTATCACCCAGTTTGCACAGCAGATGTGTAAGAAAGACCCTGACATCATCATTTCTCAAGTCCCACTGCCTTCATCCTGGGAGGAGCCATGTGGGCCCCCCTCCTCACCACCCAGCTCAGGGGGGGCTGGCAAGGATCACAGCCACAACCCAGCACTGCCAGGTATTCCCAGTGCAGTCTCAGTCATGTCCCCCATGATGTCACCTTTCTGGAGCCAAGCAGCACTGGTGAGGAGGGGACAATGACACAGGGTAACACTTCTGTAGGATGAAAGCCCTGTGCTCCCACGCCTCTGCTCTGTGGCAGGGATATTTCCTGGGTTTCCCTGGGATGCCATCAGCACTGAACAGAACAAAGCCACCTGACACCTGTGTCTTCCTGACAGCTGTGGTTTGGGGTGCCACCACCTCTGCTGTGCTGGTGACAATGCCCAGACTGTGCTTGTGCAGATCCAGGGGCTCTGGTGCAGGTGGTTACACCTGATGAGAGTCAGGAATATGGTCCTTGCTCTCTTATTCCTGGCAACACGTGGCACAAACACTGTCACCAGAGGCCAGTGGCCACTGCAGCTGGCACCAGTTCCCTCTGGCAGTGTGTACTGTGGGTTAAGCAGCACCAACACCACCTCCTGCTATCTCTTTTTCCACCCCTGTCCCACACTCTGCATGCCATATTCCTGGCTGGCAGACTGCTCTCCTTCCTCACTAACATGTCTCCTGGTGCCTGTACAATGGTTGTCATTGGTTTCTCCAGTCTTGGAAGGCTTTGTCCCTGTGTTCATGGGCTCTGCCTTCCTCTCTCACAGGGATGTCGTGTTCCTCTTCCACATGCTTCTCCCTTGGTTCCTGGGCTGGCATATCCTGCCCATCTCAGCCCTGGGTAGGCAGATGTGCCAACTTTTGTGCCCATGGGTGCTCCCAGGACAGGTCTGGGTGCTCTGGGAATGGTCCTGGATACCCCAGGATGACCCTGGGTGCTCTGGGGGTGACTCTGGATGCCTCAGGACAGCAGTGGCTGCAGTTCCTGGAGAGAAGGATGCAGCAGGCTGTGCAGGAGGCAGTGGGGCTGTTGTCTGCCATTGCCTGGGTCAAGCTGCTGCCAGCAGTTCCAGGCAGGGATTGGGAGGTGGCCAAGGATTCTGGGTGGGTGTAAAGCCTTACACCAGGTGTCTGCTCTCCCTCTCCACAGCCTGGGGCTGGTTCTGCCTCCCTACAGTACCTACTACATCCAGGCCAACCTCAGCGACCAGATCCTGCAAGTGAAGTGTAAGTAGGCCCTGGCTCTCCCTGCCACCCTCTTGCACTCCCCCCCACCCAACGCCAGCCCATGGCTGTCAGGGTGAGAAACACAAAGCAAAGACTTGAGACAAGTCATAGGGATCACTGTGAGAGGCAAAATAAAGAGAAAAACTAAAGCTAAGAGAGGCGTGAGTAGAGGTGAGCACACAGAGGGAAAGCGAGCTGCCTGCCTGGGGTGCCCGGGGGGCCGGGGTTTAGTCCTGATGCTTTGCACCCCAAAACCCCAGCCCGGGGCTGCAGGCAGGCGCTGCTGGTGCAGGCAGGGAGGTGCCTGTTTTGCCTCCCGGGGACGAGGGATGGCGCTGTAGCAGCCAGTTAATCTGTGAGCCTGGGGAAGTTTTGCATGGATCTCTTTAATTTCCTTTGGTTTATTACGATACTTTGGTTTCGGTTTAAGCCATTTATTCTTTTTATGAGTTTGGTTTCAGTTGGTTTCGATTTTGTTTGGAATTAATCTGTGTACATGTGTGTTAGCCTGGCCCCCCTTTCTCTCTCTTTCTCTTTCCCCTGACCCCCAAGCCTTTTCCCTGGCTCAGGTCCACGCTGCTCCCAGGGGCCCTCTCCCCCATGGGAGAACTGGACCCTTCCCCTCTCCCATCTGGTTCCCCCTGTTTCTCCCCTGTGGCCGCCCCGGTGGCCCGACCCCAGCCCCACTCCAGATCCAGCCCCTGCCACCCCCTCCATCCATGGGCAGGAGCCCCATGTCCCTGGGGGGACGAGGCCAGGCTGTCCCCATCCCCGGGAGGGGGGATCCCCCCGTCCTCCCCAGCTCTGCCCACTGTGCCTTGCATGCCCCCTGACTCAGTGAGGACATTTTGATATCAAGACTGTTGCAACTGTTTGCTACTGATTCTCATTTTCCTTTGGAGTATTGAATATATATCTATATATTTCTCTAGTTATATCTTTGCATTTTTTTATTCTTATTTCACCGTGGCCTTTTCTTTTCCTTTTGTTACTGGGTTTTTCTTTTGTTTTCTTTTCTTCATGTCGTTTTTTGCAAGAGGTTTCCTTTTGGTATGATTATAATACACAATATTTTTATTCAAACGTCGATTGAATAAAATATTGTTTGTGCCCCCCTTCCCCCTTTCCACCCAACCCCTTTTTTTTTTTTTTGTTTGTTGTTTTTTGTTTGTTGTTTTTCTTGCTTTCTCTCTATGGTGGATTCACACAGTACCAAACATCAAAATGAAGGGCAAGTATTTTCAGTCTCAGACCACTCACCTTCACCACCCCGTCCCCTGCCCCGTGTCCAGTCCCCCCCAGCCCCCTGCTTGCCCATCTCCCTGCCCGTTTGCCACGCCGAACCTGCAAACCGCCACCAACTCGCCCTTCCTCCCTTCTCCTTCTCCTCTTCCTCCTCCTCTCCTCCAGTTCCCCCTTTATTTGAAAGCAACATGTCTTGTTCTGTTCATGAGAGCTTTGTCACGAAAATCCCCACTCCCTCCCTGCGCATCACTCCCAAACCTGGTTTGATATCGTTCAAGAGCTGATCTCGTATGAAACTGCCGTTTTCGATCCACAAGGTTTTTTGTAGCTAGTTGGATGCCCTGCTCTTTTCCCCCAGTGCTGCCCCTTCTCGCTCCTCTTCTCCCGCTCGTCTCCTCTAACTCCTTCTCCCCCTCTCCTGGCTCCTCTGCTTCCTCCTCCCCAAGACAACTCAACCTGAACGGGATAGGGCTGTGCAGGGAGCGGGGAGCTGTGGGGTGGGCACCCAAAGGTGGCAGGGATGGAGGGCAGGTGGGGGGCCCACTGCCATCAGCCTCTGGGACAGGCTTTTTGGGGAAAGCCTACAAGCAGGAACCCTCTGCAGAGATGGGATGGGACCACCTGGGCCGTGGCTCCCAGCTGCACAGCCGCTGGCCCCAGGGGCACGCAGGATGGCTGAGCCCAGGGGTGCCACACTGCTTCTGCCCCCACAGCTGCTCAGTGGCCGTCCCCCCTGTCCTGGGGACCAGCATGGCATGGTGCAGTGTGCTGTACCACCAAAGGTACAATGTCCTGGGGCCGTTTGTGCCCCTAGGAGCATACATTTGAGCCCAAAGTCCCACCAAGGCAGGCTGAGGTGCCAGAGTAGGTCTGCCCCTGCAGTGGAGCAGGACATGGCCCGTGTGACAGGATTTGGCCCACGTTCCCTCAATGCCAGAGGGGCCTCCTGACCCACAGCTCCCGCACAGCCCCACAGGGGACACCCACAGGCACACATGGTCCCCATGGGATACGCCACCATTCTGGATCTCACACAGCCCCCAGCACATGGCACCCACCACCAGCCTGCCCGGCAGCACTCCCTTCCTGGCACAGGCACAGAAACAGCTGGGGGAGGGCACTGCAGCACAGGAGGGGCCATGGGGGACAGGGCCAGGCAGGCAGGACAGCGGGGAGGTGGAAGTGTCACCCTCAGCCCTGTTCTATCAGCCTTGAGTTGCCTCCTCCCAGCGCCCCTGTGATGGCAATGCTGATGGACCAAGTACGAGTGTTTTGTACTCCTCTCCTTCTCCTCTTCCTCTTCCACTCATCGGCTTGTACCCAGCCCCTGCCTCCAGCCCTCAGAGAGCAACAGTCCAACCTCTGGCTGTGCCGTGCAATGCACCAGGAGCTGGCGGGAGGGCAAGGGGGTGGCGGTGCCTGTCGTGGGGGAGATGTTGTCCCAAGGGTGTCCCATAGGATCCCTCCATGCACCACCTAACCCAGCTCGCCCCCGCAAGCTGAGCCCTGCATCCTCTGTCTCTGCTGCCAGGGGCATTCCCAGAGACACCCCAAAGCTACTGGGCTGCACCCCCTGTTAAAGCAGAGTGCGCTGGCGGGCAAGTGCGGATCCCCGTCCCCATTGGGGTGCCACCCCCGGGGAGGGAGGGGGCACCGGTGCCCGGCAGCGAAGCCCGTCAGCGCATTGCACGGCCCTGCAGCAGGGCGGGAGCCTCTGGTTGGACTGTCCTCGGCAAGGTTCCCCTCCGGCCATGTTGATGCCTGAAAACTCCCTTTATTTTTTTCTCCCGACAACCTAGTGTTCTGGTGATCCTCCTCCGGCCAGGAGAGCAGCATGTGGTCCCCTGCCCTCGCCCACCACCCCTTCCCCCGAGAGAGAGACGTCCCCCCGGCCTCCCGAACATGCATATATATATATATATACATGTGCGCACATATATATATGTGTGTGTGTGTCTGTGTGTCCCTGCGTACCGGCCGCGCGCACGCACCCGCGCGCCTTCAGCAAATTCGAGCCGAGATGGGCAAACCTCTCCTGATTTGGCTCTAACCTTCCTTCCCGTGCGGTGCCAGCAACAGCAGAACGGCCTTTTCCTTCCCTTCTTGTTACCAAGAGCAGCAAATGCCTTTCTCTTTTTATTTCTTTTTGTTCCCTCCCCTCTCTCTCTCTCTCTCTCTGTCCGTCTCTCTCCCTCCTGGCCCCCGGCGCCCCCGTCCCCGCTCCCCGCCGGATAACCTTCCCTTTCTGTTGCAGATTTTGAATACCTGCTGCCCAACAGCTTTGAGTCGGAGGGACATGTGTTCATTGCTCCCAGGTAGCTTTGCGTGTGCGCTTGCCGAGGTGTGCATCCGCCCCGGCCCCGCTGCCGACCCCACCATCGCCCCCATCCTCGCCTCATCGTGCCTTGTCCCCGCTCCCCGTGCCCTGTGGCTGTGTGTGTCGTGTGCCCGCTCGGCCGCGGGGCTGCCGCCGGGACCCCGGCCCCGCTGCGCCACCCGGTTGCATCCAGCACAGTATATATGCACCCGGTGCAGCCCGACCTCTGCGCGTGCATATATAGGTATAGTTTCTGAAAATCCCTGCCGAGCGAGGCGCCGGCGGCGGCATCATACACTCGTGCTGGCTGCGGGGGATGAGGGAGAACGGGAGAGAGGTTTCGGCTCAAATTTGGGATGCCCAGGGGGTCTGGGGGCATGAGGACAGTGTAGCGGGCCCTGAGCGGACAGGGATGTCCCCTCTCCTGGCCATTCCACGCAGTCGTGTCACCTAGCAAGAATGATGGGCCATCGTTCAGTGGGGTGTTTGGGGAGCCCCAAAACTCTGCCAGCACCCCGTGCTTCCCACTACTACAGTGCAATCTCTGACCAGCCCTAATTAACATCACCAGCTAATCATCTACCTGCTGATAGGCCATTATAGCAGCTGAACGTCCAGTTGGGCTATGTTTTGCCAGTGCAGCTTTTGGGGATTGCAGTGGGTTGAGGCTCAGCATGGTCACCTGCAGGTACCTTCCCGGCCCACAGCAGCAGCCACTCACACTAACTCTGGGTAAATCAGCCCAGAATGTACAGTCGCTGTGCAGCCCTGGCTTTTTTAGGGAATTTAGTACCCAGGCCCTCTGCTGGACAGTGGGGGTGAAATCCAGAATACATGGGAGCCAAGGCAGTGTGAATGAGAAACAGGAAACTGTTACTGAAAATTGGCCTGTAGGCACACCAGGAGGATGGACAGGGAGAGCCCAAGCCCCAGGAGTGGGTCTGTACCCACTGTGCTGTTCAGGCTGAGTGAATGGCTCGGTGTCTGGTATGGGGCTCTGCAGAAGGTGCAGCTGGAGAAAACAGCCGACTGTGGAAGTCAGGGCGAGCCCTTTGGTATCCCCAGAGCAGCTCCCTTGCTGCGGTGGGTGCTGCCCGGCTGGGCAGGGGCAGGAGGGGCCGTGTGCCGGGGCGTGCCCGGCACCCAGGGCGACTGTATGATTTGCCGCCGGTGCTGCCGCGCCCATGGGCCACTGGAAATTTTCAGAAACCGTATATCCCTGTCCCCTGTGGGTGTGTGAGTACGTGTATCTGCGTGTCGGTGGAGATATTTAGGTGGTTGTTCCTTCCCAAACGGGTTGAGGGGCCAGGCCGAGCTGGGCAGGGTGCCTCACCTTTTTCAGCTGCCCTGTGGGCATGGTCACTGCCACACTTCGTTCCAACATTTGTCCTCTTAATGAGGTTTTTGGTGGTCAAGAGCTTGGCAGTGGGGGAGCCCTGAGCACCCTGGCACTGTTCACAGCCACACTGCTGAGGACGGGAGGCTCTTGGCACAATGGGGTGGCACTAACCTGTGCCACCCAGTCAGAGCCTCGTGGTGACCAACAGGTTACAGCTGGTGGGGCTGGGACTCTGCGCTCAGGGTGTTCCAGACCGAAGCAGGGACATGGCACCCACCATACTGCCTGTCCCAGGAGTGTCTCAGGGCCAGTGATGCCCCATGGGCAAGCACCCATCTCCACCAGCTGGGGCTCAGCCAGTACCCAGCCATCTGTGCAAAGGGCACAGGTGTGGCCTTGAGTGCCTGCCTGGCCAGTGCAGCTGTGGAGAATCCCGAGGCAAATCCTTGCTGGCACCCACAATGGAGCCCCCAATCCCTGGGGTGCCACAGGGGCAGGGCAGGGTGGGCATGGCAGTGCCCAACTGGCCCCTCAGGTAAGTACAGTGTCAGAGGCACCCAGTCCCACCATAGCCCCACCAGTATGGGGAGAGACGGACTCAGTGTTGTACCATTCTGGGCAAACCAAGATCCATCAAACCTTGCCCTGGCAGAGGCGACAGCATCTCAGTGCCTGTGGCAGTGACAGACCTGGTGACTGGTGTGACGCTTCTCTGGTGGCACTGCAGGCAGCAGGGGCTGGGTACTGGGCAGTCTGCAGAGATGCCCACAGCCAGTTCCCTGGCAGGGTGACACTCCCAGGAGAGGTGGCACGCCACCACCATTGTGTCCCTGTCAAGCCTGGGTTCTGGCAGCACAGCCAGTGCCCACCCCACCATCCCTGGGGGAGAACTGACCTTACCTTTTCCATCCCCACGAACGACAAACCTTGTCCCCAAACCCCAGAGAGTATTGCAAAGACCTCGACTTGTCGGATAACAACACCGAATTCCTGGAAAACTTTATTGCCCTCATGGAAAAGGTGACCCCAGACTCCAAGCAGTGTGAGTAGCTGGGATGGCTGGTGGGGGTGCTGCTGGGGGCTTGGGGGTGGACAGGGATTCAGGGGGAGATGGAGCATGGGATAAACTGTGCTGGGGTTGGGGTCCTGGGATCTGCTGCAGAGGGGGTGCTAGGGTGGGGCGGGGCAGGGCCAGGGACATGGGTCAGCTGGCCCTCATGGGGTCAGCTCTCATTTCCTCCTCCTCTCCATCTCCCAAGGTGACAACTTTCTCCTGCACAACCTGATCCTGGACACGGGTATCACACAGAAGCTGGTGGACCAAGTCTGGAAAGACCAGGACCTCAACACGTAGGTGGAGGGGAGATACAGCCCTGGGTGGGCAGCACTGTCTTGGGTCAGATGAGGATTGGGATGGGCTGTGGAGGCAGGGGCAGAACAAAGCCCCACTGATGGTCGGCATACCCGGCCCCTCTCCTTGCAGGTACAGCCTCTTGGCTGTCTTCGCAGCCACCGACGGGGGCATCACCCGTGTCTTCCCTAACAAGTGAGCGTCTACCCTGCACAGTGACTTGTCTGCTCCTGCCGGGCCACCTCTGGTGGGACCAGAGATGGCAGTGACAGTCATGGCTGTGGCTTCTCTCTGCCAGGGCTGCAGATGACTGGGAGGAGGAACCGGAGCCCTTCAATGCCAGCTTCTACCGGAGGAGCCTGGACAACAAGGGCTACATCTTCAAGCCACCCTACCGGGATGGTGGGTGTCAGCTCAGGGCAACAGGGTGCTGCTGGCTCTGTGTGTCTCCTGATGTCACCCCTGCCTTCCACAGCTGGCTACCGGGGGCTGGACCTGGAGAACAACACCATCGGGATCCTGGTGAGCACCGCTGTGGAGCTCAGCATCGAGGGCAAGTCTCTGAAGCCCGCAGGTAGGCAGGGAGCTGGGTGCCCTGGTGCCTGGTTAGGGGGTTCCTGCAGCCCCGCCAGGCTACAGCTCACCCTGTCTCCCCACTGCTGCAGTGGTGGGGGTGAAGCTGGACCTGGAGGCCTGGGCTGAGAAGTTCAAAGTGCTGGCGAGCAACCGGACAGACCGTGACCAGCTGGGCACGCGCCGGGTACGTCCTGGGGGCTGGCACAGGGAAACAAGGGTGGAGACAGGACAGGCAGGACAGGGAGGGAGCTCTGCTTGCTGGAGGGCACTGCTGGGACATGGTGCCTGTGGTTGCAATGGGCTTGTTCCTCAGGGTACCTGTCCCCAGTCTCTGGGGACACCACCCTGCATGTCCCCTTCTGGCTGAGAGGACAGCTGTGGGGGTATGACTGTCCTGCTAACCTCACCCTCTGCCCTGCTTTTGATTGACAGTGTGATCCCTCAAGCAGCTGTGAGATGGACTGTGAGGCCAACAACAAGGTGGGTGGTGGAAAGGCATGGGGGCAGCTGGTGGGGGTGTATGGAATGGCTGGGAGAGGTCCCTGTCCCCTGCTTACCCCAGCCTGTGCACCCACCCTGTACCCTGCTGGTCCCCAAGCTCAGCCAGACCCAGCCCACCTCACAGGCATGAAGGCCTGGGGCTTGCCCCATGGACTGTGGACTCCTTGAGAGTTAAAATCCCAGGGTGGGTGGTGTCTCCTGCTCCCTGCACCCAGCTCGGGTGCTCCTGGCACTGAGATGCTTCTGAGGCTTGCGGACACCACATTTGCCCTGCTGCCTGACAGCCTGCCACCCCCATCCTGCTGGTCCTGCCTTGCCCTGGGGATGGCCAGGGTTGGATGACATTGCCCTCCTTCCCCAGGACCTCATCTGTGTCCTCATCGATGATGGGGGCTTCCTGGTGCTCTCCAACCAGGAGGACCATTGGTACCAGGTGAGTGGTGCCTACAGCTCTCCTGGGAGTGGGATGCCAGTGAGGAGCTGAGACCTTTGAGCCTGTGACGTGGGCAGTGTGGCACAGCCCCACTCCCGGGGAGTTCCGTGTCAAGGGGGCATTTGGGTGCAGATTCAGTGTCCCCATTTTCAGGTGGGCAAGTTCTTCAGTGAAGTGGATGCAAACCTGATGTCTGCCCTCTACAACAACTCCTTCTACGCCCGCAAGGAGTCCTATGACTTCCAGTCTGTCTGTGCCCCCGAGGCCCCCAGCAACACGGGCGCAGCGCCCCGCGGCGTCTTCGTGGTAAGCACCCACAGGGGTGGTGCATTCCAGGTGGTCTGGTACCTCAGGGACCTGTGAGTGTGTCCCCAGTGCCCCTCATGGGGACGTGCTGACTCACTGCCCCCTCTTTGCCCACAGCCCACTGTGGCAGATCTCCTGAGCCTCGCCTGGTGGACCTCAGCTGCAGCCTGGTGAGTCCTGCTGTGTCCTCCCTCCCTGGGGCCATTCCCACTGGGAGTGACACTGGGGTGTCCTTAGGGCTGGGACACGTGATGTGGCTACACTTTTCTTCCCCAGGTCCCTTTTCCAGCAGTTCCTGTACAGCCTCACCTACAGCAGCTGGTTCCAGACAGGTCAGTCCTGGGGAGCTTTGAGCTGGGGGTGGGCAGGGGCTGGAGGGGTTGGTGGCCTTTGGCCCACAGCGCTGTGCTGGCACAGAGGAGGTGGTGGGGGACAGCATGGAGGCCAGGGAGACAAGCTGCATCATGAAGCAGACCCAGTATTACTTCAGCACCGTCAACGCCACCTACAACGCCATCATCGACTGCGGCAACTGCTCCAGGTGGGTCTGTCCTACCCCTGGGCAGGGCTGGGGACACCCCCGAGGCTGCCTTTGCCAAGATGCCCGTGCAGCTGCCTGTGTGGGGGCAATAGGAGATGCTGTGCAGCTTTTAGGGGGACTGTGATACCCGGAGGGAGGGACAGAGAGGAACAGTAGTGATCCCCATGGAGTGTGGGTGACACGTCCCCAGGGATCCAGTGTGTGGAATCAAGTCCTATAACCATCAGTGCTGAGTCCCTGAGCATGGGTAGGGAGGTGGAGATGAGCATGGGGATGGAGACCAGGGCAGGGAATGGGGATAGGGATAAGGCTGGGGGCAAGGATGGCAATGCAGACAGGCACAAGGTTAGGGACAGGGATGAAGTTGGGGACAGGGACAGTCATGAAATTGGATCTGGGGAGAGGCTGTTGTTTCAGCCTCCCCAGAGCCCCACACACCAGCAGGGCTGGTGCTGGCAGCTGGGGGGGATTGGGGCACAGAGTAAGTGGGGTCCCACTGCCTTTGCACCCCCAGGCTCTTCCATGCACAGAGACTGGCCAACACCAACCTGCTCTTCGTGGTGGCTGACAAGCCCCTCTGCAGCCAGTGTGAGTCTGTCAAGCTGCTGCAGGCAGAGGTAAGAGGTATCCTTTGATGTCTCAGCTGCATCCCACTGGGATGTGGTGGCAATGGGGTGGGGCATCTGGGGACAGGCAGCGGGGCAAGGACCTGTGGAGTTTGGCAGGGATAGAGGGAGCTGGCCAAAAGGGCTGGGAGTGCTCTACAAGCCTACACTGCCCTGTTCCTGGTGGTTTCCTTGACCTGCGAAGCTCCCCCGAGGGACCCCAACCAGTGTGAGCTGGTGGACAGACCCCGCTACCGGAAAGGCCCCCACATCTGCTTCGACTACAATGCAACAGTACGTGGGATGTGGGGGGGAGCAGGGAGAGGCAGAGCTGGAGCTGGCCCCAGGAAGGGATGGGGCAGTGGGTGTCCTCAGGTGTGGGGAGCAGAGCCATGGGGGGAGCTCCCCTGGGGGAAATTTGGGCAATGGGTTCCCCATGGGCAGGAGTGGAGCTGTGGGGGGGATCCCAGCAGAGCAGGGCTGAGAGGTTCACCTCTGAGGGGGAGATGGAAAGGTGAGTACCCATCCTGTGGGGAGCAGAGCCATTGGGTGTCCCCTAAGGGGAACTGAACCGTGAGGGGATCCACGGGGGTTCAGTGCTGTGGGGGGACCCCGCGATGGGAGTTTGGTGCCCTGGGAGGGTAGGGAGGAGAGGTCAGGAGCCCTGGGGCATTCCCTGGGGAGATCACAGCTACGAGGGGTCCTCAGGAGAGCAATGGCATGGAGGGGGAAAGAGCAGAGGCACGGAGGTGCCGGGAGAGCAGCACATGGGGTGGTCCCCGGGGTCTGTGCTGTAGGGCAGGAGGCTCTCAGGGCTGCAGGGACCTGCAGATGCCCCTGTCGTTGCAGTGCGTGCCCCTGGGGTGCCGAGGCACTGCTGGGGGTGCCCCATGGCCCCTCTCTCTTCACCCACTCAGGAAGATACCTCAGACTGCGGCCGAGGGGCTTCCTTCTCCCCCTCCCTGGGGGTCCTGCTCTCGCTGCAGCTGCTGCTCCTTTACTCCAGCACCAGCCGGCACCCACTGCCCCCGGCCGCCTGCCTTTAGCCAGCCCCCTGGCCGCCCCCGCCAGCTCTCTTTTCTTTCAATC
>VRYO01000638.1:67298-92963 GCA_009812075.1 Sialia sialis | reverse complement strand
TTTTTTTTGTACAGAAGAGTTGGAAAACTAAAAAAAAAAAAAAAAAAACAAAAACAAAAAAACAAAAAAGACAATTTGTAAGATATCGTGCGTGTGACTCCTTGTAAAATATTTTCAAATGGTTTATTACAGAGACTCAGTTATTAAATAATGTTCATATTTTCACTTCACAGGCGGTGGCTGCGTCATTGCCCGGGGACGTGGGCACGGCTGGGGGGGCACACATGGGAGGGGCACAGGATATGGGGCGCTCCTGCCAGGTGGGATAATGCCCTACACCTGCTGCACCTCTGGGGGGCAGGGACACGGGACAGGCGGGGACACCGCAGAGCCCCACACCCTGCACAGGAGGGGCTGTGGGATAGTAGCAGCTCAGCCTCCCAAATTCCTGTGTCCCCGCAGGACTGTCATCCCTCCTACGCCCCACTCCATGCCCGTGTCCTCATGCCGGTGTCCCCGCACCGATGTCCCCCTCTTACAGGGGTTCAATGTCCCCGAGTGCCCCCGTGTCCAGCCCACCCATGTCCATATCACCATTTCCCAGGGTCTGTGCCCCCATGTACGCATTCCCATGACTGCCCCATAGCCGTGTTCTGCCACCCCTCTCCCCCACGTCCCGCTATCTCCGCGTCTCCCCCGTCCGTTGTCGCTCGTTTGTCCCACGTCCTCCCGTTTCGGTTTCCTCCCGTGTTCCTGTTCCCGCTCCGTGTCCGTGTATCCCATGCCGCCCCGCGCTGCCAACGTGGCCGGACTACAAGTCCCGACGTTCCCCGCGGCGCCCTGGCCCTGGCCTCACAGCAGCCCCGCCCCGGCGCCCCCGTTCCGCGCAAGCGCAGCGGCGCTGTTTGTCCGCGCCCGGCCTGGCCCAGCAGAGGGTCCGAGCGCGGCCTGGCCCGAGGCGGCGGCAGAGGGAAGGACCGGGACCGGGACCGGGACCGGGGCCGGGGCCGGGGCCGGGGCCGGGGCCGGGGCCAGCGCCGGCCGGGGGCTGCGCGGGGCCCAGCGCGGAGAGGCGGGCGGGTGGGGCCGGGCAGCCCCCGCGGGGCCGCCCTGTCCCGCCCGCGGGGCCGAAGATGCGGCGGTACCTGCCGGTGGCCCGGCAGCACTTCCTGGCGGCGCTGACCGGTACCAGCGTGGTGGTGAAGTCGCTGAGCGCCGCCGTGGTGCTGCTCTATCTGCTCTCCTTCGGGCTGCACACGACCTACGGGCTGGGGGTGACTCCCGGCTACCTCCTGCCCCCCAACTTCTGGGTGTGGACGCTGCTGACGCATGGGCTGGTGGAGAAGCGCGCCTGGGGGCTGGTGGCCAGCCTGGCCACGCTGGGGTCGGCCGGGCGGCTGCTGGAGCCCCTCTGGGGTGCGCTGGAGCTCCTCGTCTTCTTCGCCGTGGTGAACATCTCCGTGGGGCTCCTGGCGGCCCTCGCCTACTTCCTCACCTATGTTGCCTCCTTCAACCTCGACTATCTGTTCTCCGTCCGCATCCACGGCGGGCTGGGCTTCCTCGGGGGGGTTTTAGTGGCCCTCAAGCAGACGATGGGGGACAGCACCGTACTGAAGGTGCCTCAGGTCAGAATGAAGGCTGTCCCCATGCTCCTGCTCCTTCTCCTGGCTCTGCTGCGGCTCGCTGCCCTCGTCGAGAGCAATGTACTGGCCTCGTATGGCTTCGGGCTCCTCTCCAGCTGGGTCTATCTCCGCTTCTACCAGCGGCACAGTAGAGGCCGCGGAGACATGAGCGACCACTTCGCCTTCGCCACTTTCTTCCCCGAGATCCTGCAGCCCGTGGTGGGTCTAGTGGCCAACGTGGTGCACAGCGTGCTGGTGAAGGTGCGGTTGTGCCGCAAGACCGTCAAGCGCTACGACGTGGGTGCCCCATCCTCCATCACCATCAGCCTGCCAGGGACGGACCCCCAGGATGCCGAAAGGAGAAGGTACTCCCTGCCCTGTCCATGGGGATCGTGTTTAGGGACAGCGAGGGTGGGGTTTAAAATCCAAACTAGGAGGAGGGGAGAGATTTAGGTGCAGGGGCTCAGGAGAGGCCTTTTCTATGTGTTCTGCCACGGAGGTGGTGAGAAGCATTTCAGGGAGCTGGTGGGACATTACCCTGCTTTTCCAGATGTGGAGCAGCAGTGAAAAGGCAGGGGAGGTCCTGGGAAAGGGGCAGACGGGGTTAGGGGTCCCTGCAGAAGAAAGGGGGACATCCTGGGGTGGTGACAACCCCTGCTCGTGGCAGCCTTGCACTAGTTCACCCTGGCTGGCCCAGGAGAGGGCAGTGAGTCAGCCTCACACCCTAGCCCTCCAGCACTGGCCTTCCTGACGTCTGGCAGGAAGGTTTGGACAGGGTGCTGGCGCTCCCTTTTCCCTGCCCTGCTTTATGACTATTCCTCAATCCCGGAGCTGCCCTCCTGCTGACAGCCTCTAATTGCACCACGTAGCATGCAAACTGTGTGTGTAGTCTGGGAACCGGAGTGGATTTCTGCAGAGCAGTCCTAGGCGCTCCAGGTCTTCCCCAGCACTACTGAATCCACCCTTTCCTGCTGGGAAGAAGCCAGGGACTGACTTGCACAGTGTCCCATGGGGCAGAGCTGTTGACCCGGGGTTAACCTGCCCACATGCCCTTGTCCTGCAGGCAGCTGGCCCTGAAGGCTTTGAACGAGCGGCTGAAGCGAGTGGAGGACCAGTCAGCCTGGCCCAGCATGGAGGATGATGAGGAGGAGGCAGCAGCAGCAGCAGCAAAGGCCGACAGCCCACTGCTGCCCGACCCTGGCGTGGCAGGGAAGAGCCCCAGCCAGGAGTCCAACCTCATCAGCTTCCAGGATGCCCCGGCCCAGCTGTGAGCGGCCCCTTCCCGCCCTGTCTCCGTTGGAGAGCTGCTACTCCCCCTCGTGTCCCCCACAGCCGGGAGCGGGGACTTCTCCCGCGGCACAGGCAGGAGGATACCTCATTCCAACGCTTCGCTGCTGCTCGAGGCCAGCATCTGGCACCCGGGATAGTGACACTGCCACCACCTTGAGGACAGGAATTCCTGAAGCCACTCCCCTCAGCGGGGGGCAGGCCGTGGAGTCGGCGCAGGCAGCGGGGGCTGTTCTGGGAGAGAGACACGGGGCTGATCCCTGCCCCAAGCCGCTGTGCTGGCCCTCGTGGGATCGAAGTCAGCTTCTCCTCTGTGCCAGGGCTTGGCCAGAGCACTCAACACTTATTTTCTCCTTTCTGAAGGTAGTTTTGTCCTTAACTGAGGCAATGGGAAGGCTGGTGGGTTTCTCTTACGAATGCCTTTCCCGTGGGGAGCCTTCCCCCGCCCTAGCAGGAGCTTGTCAGCACTGGTGAGAAGTTTGTTGGGTAGGAGGGGACAGGACACTGGGCAGGAAGAGGCCACCCAGCCCCTCGTGGTGGTGCTCCAGCACTGCCAGCCCCAGGCTTTGCACGGTGGGTCTTCTTTGCTTCCTCTCCTGCCCCCTCCCCCTGTGAGGAGCTGCTGCCCTTGGCTGCTCCCTGGCTAATCCGTTTACCAGATTACTCTAGAAGCTGGAATTAATTTTACAGTGGGGCTCTAGCTGCCTCCTCTGGCAGCAGGTGTTTTTGCCCTGCAGGTAGAATATGGGCTCCCCCTTTCTTTTCCCTCTGTGTTGATGGGGTTTTTTTTCCGGGATGGAGAGGATGCTCCCTGTGACAGCCTCCACAGCTCCTGATCCAGTGGGCAATTCCCAGCCCGGGATGCAGATCATTTTTTTAAAGGACCACACGAGAAGGTTTTGTCAAATGGGAAGAACACAGACATTTGGGTATCAATAAAGAGTTCTTTGAAAGCATTGGCTCCTGCAGCAGAGCATGGGCAAGGTGGGGGCCCTGGCCCAGAGCAGCCCCTGGGGGCTCTTGTCAGGAGGCTGGGGAGGGGGTTTCTTCCCAGGTGCTCCCAGCAGGAAGTGGAAAATCTACAGGGGGAGATGTCCGCCTGCACCCCAACAGTCACCCACCCAAGAAGTAAAGAGGGCTTGTTGCACTCTAGCTGCCTGAAATTTTTATTGAATAAAAGCTCTAGATACAGAGGAATTTTTCAGCCCAGGAGCCGCTCCCAGCTTTCCAGCCCTGCCGGGAGCAGGATGCGTGCTGGAAGGAAGACCATTGTGCCAGCAAGGAGATTTCTTCGTGCCTTCCCAAGGGTTCATCACCCAGGTCTGTGCCTCCCCCCGTGCTCACGCTGTTCCCTATGACTTGCTGACTGCAGTTTCACAGCCCGGCTCAGTAATTTGCTCTGTAAACTGACCCCACCCCACCAGGCTGAGCCTAGCCCACAGAGGAGGGGTTTGTGCGTGGCAGTGGGTGCCCGGACCCAGGCCCTTAGGGCAGAGCTGCCCGCTCTGATCCCAGGGAGTCCCTGTGCCATGGGGACACACGTGCTGCTGTACCGTTACTTGGGTGCCACCACCCTGCCCCAGCCCTTCAAGGGCTGAAGCACAACCGTGCCCTGTGCTTTCCTGGCCAAGCTGCCCCCATGGCAGGAGAGGCAGTGTGGTGCCTGCTGCAGTCTCCTGGGAGAGAGAGGATGGCTCCTGTCCTGCCCGCTCCAAAGCAGCCCTGCGTAGGAAGGGAAAAGGAACAGGAATCCTGAGTGAGCCCTCCATTTCCCAGCACTGAGCACCAAGCTGCTGGGACCAGCAGCTTTACCTGTGCTGGGGAACATCCCCTCTGAGGCAGGGGTGAGGCGTCACACACATCACAGCTGCTTCCCAGGGACAAGACACTATGGAAAATCCAGGACTAACGAAAGACGAGTAGGTAGAAACCAAGTTCCAAGGAGACCCTGTGCGAGCAGGGGGGCTGCCAGCTCTCTCCAAGGGGAGACCCAGCCCAGTTTGGGAGGTTCAAGCCCTTGGTGCTTTGGTCAGCACCAAGCCCTCAGTGCTGGCTCCGTTTGCGATACAGGTACGCATTGCTCACCTGGTTCATGATAACCAGGCTGGTGATGAGGGGACACAGCATGGCAAGGTACCACGAGGCACCGGTCACCGTGGTGGTGAACCAGAGGGAGCACATGCCCAACATCAGGCTGGCACAGCCCAGCAGGTAGCCCACCAGCCCTGAGGTTGCGTGGTACAGCTTCAGCTTGGCCAGCGTCCAGTTCTTGATCAGCTTGGGGTAGAGCAGAAGCACGCCCCCGGCGCACTGCCCGCCGGCATACAGCACTGCCAGCAGTCCCGTCAGCCCGTGCCAGGTGACAAAGTGGCCCTTGCCGTTCAGGTGCTTATTGTAGGTAATGATTCCCAGCCCCAGGAGAGCGCAGAGCAGAGCGAGCAGCTGCAGGGCCCAGTGCGCCCGCACTCGGACTTTGCGGGAGAAGGAGCGCAGCAGCGAGGTCTCCGGGGAGAAGATCAGCAGCGCTTCCGTCATCAGGAACGAGAACTGGGGGGCAGAGGGCAGCGGCATTGGCACCGGCCAAACGCCCCCGCCCGGGGCTCCCGGGACTGGGCATCCCCCGCCCGGGGACTACCGGGGTTAGGCACCCACCACCCAGGGACTCCTTCGGCACGGTCCCCACGGCAGCGGGGCGGTACACTTACCGCGAGGGCCATGAGCAGCGGGTGCCAGGAGAAGAGACCTGGAAGGGAAGCACAGGATGAGGTGAGGTGAGGTGAGACATCCGGCCCTCCCCGCTCCCCCGGCCCCACCGGCACTCACTGGATCCTGGCCGCGCCAGCACGGCCACGGCGACGGGGAATCCCAGCGCCACGAGGTGCGCGGCGGCGCCGGCGGCCACGCGCAGCGAGCGGTACAGGCGGGACTCGGTTTCGGCCGTCAGGGCCATGTTGGCCGGGCGGGCGGAACGGCCGCCCGGCCGACATGGCCGGGCCCCGGTGCGGGCTCCGATTGGCTGAGGCGGGCTGTCCGTCAGCGCTAGGGCCCGCCCTCGCAGCGCTGCGTCGCCGCTGAGTGGCGGGAAGCGCTGTCGCTCAATGTGAGGGCTCGCCCCACGCGCGGCCGTGTGATTCCGCGGGAGCAGCGCTACGGTGGCCGGCGGGGTTGGGTCTGCGGCCGCTCCGCGTTCCGCCATGGGAGGCCGCATCGAGTGCGTGTTCTTCAGCGAGTTCCACCCCACGCTGGGGCCCAAAATCACCTACCAGGTGCGGGGCGAGCGGCCTGGGGCCCGCAAAGCCTGCCCGCGGCGGAAGGGCTGGGACTGGGCCGTGGCAGCACCCATGGAAGGGAAGGGCGCACGGGAAGAGGGGTGGTAGGTGCGGACCCGGGAGGGACGGCGCTCCGCTGGAACGGTGCCTCCTGTGCCGCCGCAGGTCCCCGAGGACTTCATCTCCCGGGAGCTGTTTGACACCATCCAGGTGTACGTCATCACGAAGCCCGAGCTGCAGAACAAGCTGATCACCGTGTGAGTGCGGGCAGAGCCCTGTCCCTGGCGCGGGGCCCCGCTGTCCCGCCGGGCTCGGTGCGGAGCACAGCTCGGGGGAGTGACAGTGCCACCGCGCTGGGCTCTTCATGGTCCCGTGGCCAGCAGGGTCACTGCGGCACCCCCGGGTACCCATGCAGAGAGTGGGTGATCACAATTTGGAGGTGGCTGCTGTTGCATCTGCTGCTCTGCCAGCCTTAAATCCATGAAAGTCAGACCGGTCAAGAGAGCTGTGCTGGTTTCTAAAGGAGACTGTTTCCTTTTCTGAGGACTCAGTCTTTCCCCTTCCCTTCTTCACACTCTCATTTGCACTCTGAGCATGCAGGGCTTCGGCATCTTTTTTCCTGCCATGTAAAGAAGCCCCCACCTCTAGAGCTGGCTGGGAACAATCCTTGTGGGATCGAGCCACCCTGGGGGTGTAGGTGCAGGTCACAGGTGTCTCCCCACAGGACGGCCATGGAGAAGAAGCTGATCGGCTGCCCCGTGTGCATCGAGCACAAGAAATACAGCCGGAACGCTCTGCTCTTCAACCTGGGCTTTGTGTGCGATGCCAGAGCCAAGGCCTGTGCGCTGGAGCCCATCGTGAAGAAGCTGGCTGGTTACCTCACTACCCTCGAGGTGAGGCCTGGGCACAGCCAGGCTGCTCCAGATCACCCCACAGAGCGTGGGGTCAGTAGTGTCCTGGAGCATGTTGGGAGCCATTGAGTATTGCTGAGACAGGGGCTAGTTTTACACTGAGGAGGGGATTGTGCTGGTTTCCTACAGATCACTTCAGTTTTAAAGGAGAACAGGATCTGGGCTCCTGTAGCCAGTAATCCTGTGGAGGGGAGCTGACTTGACCTTTTTCTCTCTTTAGCTGGAAAGTGGATTCATCTCCAATGAGGAGAGTAAGCAGAAGCTGGTTCCCATCATGACCATCCTGCTGGAGGAGCTGAATGCCAAAGGGAAGTGCACCCTGCCCATAGGTACGGTGAGGACAGGGCAGTGCTGGGAGACAGCTGGGCCGCTCCCTGCCCAGGTTGGCTCTGCCTGTGCTGCTCCTAGCAGCTCCATGCCTGCCTGTGCTTGGAGCTGGCTCCAAGGGATGGGTGGGATGTGGTTATGGGGTACAAACACCGTGTTCTGTGTGACATTGTGGTGTCCTGGGATTGATGGTTGTAAGCTCCTGAAGAAGCACTGGTTTCCATGGAGATTGAGCCTTCCCCTTTTCCCGGGCAGATGAGTCGAACACCATCCACCTGAAGGTGATTGAGCAGCGCCCAGACCCCCCCATCGTGCAGGAGTACGATGTCCCTGTCTTCACCCAAGACAAGGATGACTTCTTCAACTCCCAGTGGGATCTCACCACGCAGCAGGTCTGTGTGCTTTGCACTTTGAAGGGGATCTGTTTCCAGACCACTGGGGGAGTTGGGCTGTCCTGGAGATCACCACATTAATGAGCATGGTTTGGTGCTGCCCTTGTCTTTCTGCTTGGGCCTGCGAGCAAATAATTCACCAGCACAAGGTTAAAGTGCACCTAGGGATGGAGCCTGCCCATCCCAGGTGCTCCCAGGTCCGGGGGAGCTGCTTGGGCTTCAGGATGTTGCCTCACTGCTCTCTGCCCTTTTAACTCTTGCCTCCTCTCCTCCCAGATCCTGCCCTACATTGATGGATTTCGGCACGTCCAGAAGATTTCGGCAGAAGCCGACGTGGAGCTGAACTTGGTGCGCATCGCTGTGCAGAACCTGCTGTGAGTGCCTGGAGGGGCTGAGCAGCGCAACGAGGGGGTGGGTGCTGCCAGGGAGTGCCTCTCACCTTTTTCTGTCCATCTGCAGGTACTATGGGGTTGTCACACTTGTCTCCATACTTCAGGTGGGTCAAGCTATGGACCGTGGGGCTGTGAATGGGATTTGGGCAGTGGCTGTGGAGGGCAAAGAGTGGGGTAAGAGCAGGCCAGGCCTGTCACTCAGAGCCACAGCTAAGAGAGCTGATTTTCCATCATCCTCCAGTACTCCAATGTCTACTGCACCACACCGAAGGTCCAGGACCTGGTGGATGACAAGTGCCTCCAAGAAGAGTGTCTGTCCTACATCACCAAACAAGGTACAGTGACCCTACCTGGGGATGCTGGCCCAGGCAGGGGGACAGGGCAGATGAATGGTGACTTGTCCTTGCAGGGCACAAGCGAGCCAGCCTCAGGGATGTGTTCCAGCTGTACTGTGGGCTGAGCCCTGGCACCACCGTGCGAGACCTCATCTGCCGCTACACCCTGCAGCTCCAGAGAGTGGACGAGAGGTCAGAGCCCTCCTGATTGATCCCTGAGAGTAGAGGTGACGATGGGGGTGGCAAAGACAGTGAGCAGGAAGTATTCAACCCCTGTGTCTGTAGGGTAGGAAACATGAGCAGTGGCAGGGTGTGTGGAACAGAAGGCAATGTGGGGAGCTGGGGCATTTGGCACCTCAGCACTGTGGTCTCAGTCTCTTCCCTCCTCATCCCCAGGAGGCTTATCCAGTTTGGTTTGATGAAGGGCCTTATCCGACGGCTCCAGAAATACCCTGTCAAGGTGGCCCGGGACGAGCGGAGCCACCCAGCCCGGCTGTACACGGGCTGCCACAGCTACGACGAGATCTGCTGCAAGACTGGTACGGATCCGTAGGATCCTGTGCTCCGTGTGGGCCCCAGGACTGGTGGGAGACACGGGAATCACCTGCCTGCCCACAGCTGTGCACCGGTCCTGGGTTCTTGCCCCTTTGGGAGCTGGGACTGTGGGCCAGGCTCTTCTGCCAAGCCCGTGCTGCCAGGCGCAGGGCTCAGGGACCACACCCAGCCCTTGGACCCTGCTGCTGGACACCCCACTGTCTTACTCCGCAGGCATGAGTTACAAGGAGCTGGATGAGCGCCTGGAGAATGACCCCAACATCATCGTGTGCTGGAAGTGACGCAGCGATAGCCGTTTCTAGAGCTGTGCCCCCCTCGCGTCCCCTGTGTCCCCATTGTCCGCTCCATGTGTCCGCTCCTCCGCGCCGCCAGGGGGCACCACAGGCCGCCCCTCCCCGCTGCTGCAGCCGGCCCGCAGCGAGTCCTCCGCGCCGCCAGGGGGCGGTAGCGGCGGCGCCGTTGCCACAGCGACGCGGACGCCATGGCCGCCGTGCCCGGCCCGCTGCCGCCCGCCGAGGTCGAGGCGCTGGTGCAGGCCCTGCGGGGCTCCGAAATGCGGGACATCGGCGGTCAGGGGTGCGGCGACACGGCGATGGGGTGTCCCCGGAGTGTTTGTGGGGGGAGAACATGAAAAAGGGACTTTAAATTTGGGGGGTCCTCTTTGGGGCTGTGGGAGGACAGGAGTGGTCCCAGTTCTGGGGCTTTCCCAGGGGTCACAGTGGGGGTGAGGAGGAGTTCCGAGAAGGTTTTGGGTAGAGAGGAGTCAGGGTAGGGTGGGGTGAGAGGAAGGGCTGAATTCAGGAGCATTTCTGGAAAGACTGGGAGAGATTGGAGGGCCCAGGGTGAAGGGGGTGAAGAATGGTCCCAGATCTGAGGGTCTGTGTAGGTAGGGGTGATGGAGAGGCTGCCCCTGGTTCTGTGGTATCCTCAGTGAGGGTGTTGCAGGAGGGCAGGGCTGTCCCAGTGGAGCTGCAGCCCCAGGCTCAGAGCAGTGTGGAGTTGAGGTTACAGGAGCAGGTTTCCCTGTCCAAGGGACCCTCAGAGACCCAGTGGACAGAGGTCTGTGACATTGATGTCCTTGCTGGCTGCCCCACAGATGGCTTCGGCAGCACGAGTATGTGGAGAAGCTCAACATGCATGGCATCCTGAGTGCCTCAGCAGGCCAGGAGCAGCTCCTCACCGAACTGCTGGTCACCCATGCCAAGGTGAGCTTCCCTGGGTGCAGGAGTGATCCCCATGCTGGGCCTTCAGCCTCTAGCTGGGCTTGTCCTGTGGGCAGTGTGCAATTTTGTAATAAAATGCTGAAGAATCTGTTGTGTCTCTGAAAAAGATGTTTGACTGGTGGTGTGCCAGTTTTGTTTTTTAAAAAAATTAAAGGTCAAGCTGTGGTATTTCTACTTGCTGGTGTCTAGTTTCTCTCTTGGCAGTTGTTTTGGTCTGCTGCATGCACCAGCCCCTCTGGTTGCAGACCTCTGCCCTGTGTCTGAGGTGTCCCAGCCTCAGGGTGTGAGATTGCCTGGACCTGCCCAGCTCCCCGGGGTCACCTTCCCCCTGTGCAGCCCCAGGAGCTCTGCCCTGCTGTGAGAAGCTGCTCCCTTCTGAGTTGGAGGAATACAGAGTGTGCCCCAAGGCCACCTCCCTGGGTGACTCCATTGTGGCTGACCATTAGCAACAAACTGGTTCCCTCTGCACCAGTGGTCTGAAAGGCTTCACTTCCCCATCCCTTCCCTGTCTAGATTCCTGTTCTCATTGGGGAGCTGATCTCTGTGGAGATCTGGAAGCACAAGGTCTTTCCTGTGCTGTGCCGGCTGGAGGACTTCAAGCCAAGAAGCACTTTCCCCATCTATGTGGTGGTGAGTAGAGAGGGTGGTAGGAATGAGCCTGCAAAGGGGTCAGGCACAGCTGTGCTTGAAAATAAATGTCACCCTGAAGGTTTTGCATCTCAGCAGGCTGAGGTGGGCAGTGGGACACAGTGGGAAGGGCCTGGTTTCCCAAGGCCTGTTTTGCCGATACCCTTGCCCCCTGGAGGAACAGGGACTCACTCCCAGGGAAGCTTGGCTTTGTGAAGAGCTGCCCCCTCTCTAATCCCACATAGGGGCTTGCAGGAGCTGCTGGGTGGAGCAAAAGCCATTCCTGGAGGCAGCTCTGCTCCGGGCTTATGGCTCCCAGCACTGCCCCTGCTCCCAGGCACTGATACCCATGGGGTATTTCCCCCCTCTGAGCACTGTTTTTCTCTAGCCAGAGACTCTCTGGGGTTACATGCCTCTGTATTAACAGAAATGTAGCTTTTGCTTACTGAGCTCCTGGGACCAGTGGTCCCTTGGGCCATTCTTGGCAAGGGTAGTGATCTCCAGATGTGGGCTTCCTTGCAGAGGGATGCAGCCCTTGACCTAAGGGAAATCTGCCTGAGGCTTGGAAGTTTTAACCCCTTTTCAGTTCAAAGTAACACCTTGCTGGGGCAAAGTGCCTTCCCTGAGCAGCCGATTGCCTCAGGGCAGGTATCCCATGGTTCCCAGTCTCGGGCAAGGCTGTGTGCCTCATTCCCAGGGCCTGGCAGAAGCACAGCCATGCAGAGCTCTGTCCCGGCTCAGCCACTGGCTCTGTGCTGGTGCCAGATCCTGCAGCATGCCCAAGGGCAGTGGTTGTCCTGTCCCTGCAGCACAGGCAGGGCCCTGAAGAGCCTTGCCTGCTGGGAAGTGTGGGTCTCTGTTGGCATTTTGGAGTGTCACAGGCATGTCAGCATAATTATTAATATGAACTGCATGAACTGGAGTTGTTTCGAAGGTTGCATTACTTGTATTCTTCTCCTGGACTGGTTTTTGGCCACATCTAAGTAAGCAGCTCAGCAGAAGAGCTCTTTTCCCTGTCCCAGTGGCCATGTCCCTGGTGCTACTCCACTGTTACCTCACTCTTGCCATTCTTCTCTCACAGCTGCACCATGAAGCCTCTATCATCAACCTCCTGGAGACAGTGTTCTTTTACAAGGTGAGAGACAGTTTTCCTCAAGTGCAAAGCCCCTGGGGGTGGAAGACTGTGGGGACTGACCCTGTGTGAAACCCCTGTCATTGTTGTAGGAGATCTGCGAGTCAGCAGAGGACAGCATTCTGGATTTGATTGATTATTGCCACCGCAAGCTGACCCTGCTGGCAGCTCGGAGCACCAAGGCACAAGCAGTGACCTCAGCAGAGCTTCGTGCTGAGCATCTGGTCAGCCCCTCATCCATGCAGGTGAGGAGAAAGTCCTGTAGTTCCCTGGGGATGTGTGGTGAAGAATGGGGTAGCCTGCAAAGGCACAGGGAGGCCTGTCCATGGGTTGCAGCCCTGGCACCACCTGCCCACCTCAGAGGTGCTTCTCTATGCCTGTGACTGCATCCACGCCCCTCCACTCTGCAGCCTGGCTTCTGCCCTGTCTGGTGCCACTGCCAGCCTGAAGCTTCCTGCAGGACATGCTCAGAGCTCTGGAGGTGGGACATGCTGGAGAGCTGATGGGTAAAATATTCAGCAGAGGGGTTTGGCCATTTGCTATTGCTCTTGGAAGCTATGTGGATATCTCTCCCTGAAATGTGGGAAGCTACCCTGGGTCAGGCTGCCACTATAGCCAGCCAGGGTTAACCATGAGAGTTTTCCTAACAATCAGGAATTGTCCTCATATGCTTCCCCCATCTTACTTTATTCTCTGATAAATACCCTCCTCTAAGCAGGTCTGGGCCAGCAGTGATCCCAGAGCTTTCCCAGCAGGTTCCCAGGCTGCCACACTCACACCTTCTCAGAGCAGGAGTGTCTTTGCCTCTGGTGCTTCTCAGCACCTGGAACTGCACACCAGGAGGAGTATCTGGAAGAGCAGGGTTAAAGGGAGAGCCTGAACCTCCCTTGCCTCCATCCTTTGGCTTGTTGCCCAAGCACATACTTCTCTTTCAGAAAAGGGAAGGAAGTGGAGGGATCTGGAGCACAATAGGGATGTTTTCCAGGAAATGTTTTCCCAGCTGGGGAGGGGAAGGGGGTGTCTCTGTTACTGCTTTGACACAAACTTAAAAACCCAGACCTTTTCTAGCCAATAGGGTTCTCAAAAGCTCTCATCTCCCATGGAGCCTGATTTCCTCTGATTCATTCCAGCCTCTCTTGACTCTGTGTACAATAACCCCTGTGAAAAAGCTGCCATCTCCTGTGTTGGGGAGCCTGTTGTCCTTTGGAACTGTGTATGGTGGTAACCCCTGTTCTCTTAGCCCCTCAAAGCACAGGCAAAAGATAGTCCCTGTCTCAAGGCAGCAGAGATGAGTCTGGATACAAGGAGAAGCTGTAGGACAAACCTCATTAGGGCAGTTTGGAGAGAGGGGAGGAGGGAAGAGCCCATAAGACTCTCTTAGTAACTTGTGGGGCACCAGCACCGGGAGCACAGAGCTGTTTACCACGGAAATCTGGAAGGCAACTGTTGCAGTGGCTCTTCAGAGAAATACAACAAGCTGAGGTCAGCGCTCTGCACACCAAGTGTGAGCTGCATCTGGGACTGGAAAGACGCTCTGCCTGAGCCAGGGAGAAGGATTTGGCAGCTCTCAGAATGGCCCTTGCCATGGTCTTGAAAGAGACTGAGTCCGAGGGCGGTGAGGCTGCCATGGGGGATGAGGGGGGTGTCCGTGCTGTCTGCAAAGGGAGGCTGGAGAGCCTGGCACAGTTGTGGGCTGGGATAACCACAGGCAGATAGTCTAGTTGGCTGTTCCCAAGCTGGAGGGAAGAGGTAGATCCAGGAGGGGCGGTCACAGGACTGCAGCTGCACCAGGGCCAAGTTTCTCCTTCCTCCTCCTTCTCTGCTTCCTCTTCTGATCATGCAGCTCCCCCCTCCTTCAACCCTCACAGGTCTCCACTGGGCCATGGGCCACAAGATGGTCCCAGAAAGGGAGAGAGGCAAAATTTGGGACAAGCCTCTTTCAGGGAGGAGGTGTTCTTGTGCAGGACCACTGCAGCCAGTAGCCACCCACAACCTGTTAGGGGCAGGGACATGAGGGAAGAGCAGCTGCGGGCTGCAAGCACTTCTGTGACTGTGCTGGCAAACAGGCAGTGCTGGCACAGTAGAGACAAAACACTGTTTTTCAAGGCTCTGTTTTCCTACCCAGACTGTGGTTACCAATATAGTCAAGAGCCTGCCTCCTTGTAGCTCCTGGAAAATGGGGCCTGAAATCCCAAGGCTGATCCTATCCCTCCACAGGAGCTGCAGAAGCAGGCAGAGATGATGGAGTTTGAGATTTCCCTGAAGGCCCTGTCCGTGCTGCGGTTCATCACTGACCTGGTGGACAGGTAGGCACCCAGGAGCAGCAGAGGATGTGGCCAGCTCTCTGGACGGGATTTCTGTGGGTCGCAGTGGGTGCCTGGACCCCTTTCAGCAGCTGGCTGTGTCTACAGTGGCAGTGGCACTGTGCCCTGGGAGGCAAACACAGCAGCACTCCATCTGGCTTCATGGTACCCCTGGGAGCTCGGATCATTGTTTCTTTCCTGCCTCTCCCAGTTGCCTCAGGGAACATTTGTAGTTACAAATTCTGGCATTAATCTGCGAGTGCCTTTTCTCCCATTCTGTCTTATCTCCAGTCTGCCCCTAAGTGCAGTGACACGAATGCTGAACACCCACAACCTGCCCTGCCTCCTTGTCGAGCTGGTGGAGCATTGCCCCTGGAGCTGTTGGGAAGCAGGTATGGATCATGCCCCATGGTTCTGGGGCACCATGGTGCTGTGCTGGAATGTGCATCCACTGAGGGATTTGCTGTGGGAGCCCTTGCAGAGCTGTTCCCCCTCTACCCTCCCCTCCAGCTCCTCAGTGCTGACTGAGGCTGTTCAGATCGACAGCAGCTGCAGCACAGCTGGGCTGGGGACCCAGCAAGGCTCCCAAAAGCTGATCTTCACACAGGGCTAGGTCTCTTCTGAGTGATCACAGCCAGCACTGGAGTGTAGCATCTCTGCCAGCTCCCTGTGCTCCTCTGAGGAGTCTTCTGGACACAGACAGACCAGAGTGTCCGTCCCAGCTTCTATGCACCTTTTGGGGTAGCCCTCACTAGAGCCAGACGTGGTCTCTACTAGGCAGCAAGCATTGCCCTGATTCTGCTGCTGGTCCCTGAGCTTCACTCTTGCCAAAGGCCCCTGATCAGGCCGTGCCCATTGTCCATCATACCCCACCTCTGCAGCCAGGCAGGGCTCCCACAGCCTCCTACAGCCTGCCCTGTGGTGGGGCACAGCCCGGGCCGTGGGAACCCGTGCTGCCCCAGCCCTGCAGTCACAGCGGGGGCAGGGCAGGAAGAGCTCTGGGAAGCACGTGGCTGTGCCTGCCGAGAGCAGCCCACTGCATGCGGGAGCTTTCCTCCTTCCTCCAGCCACCAAACACATCCCTTGTCCTGCCTGTGTACTCGAGGCATGAGAGGGAGCTTTGATCCAGGGCCCTGAGGGAGGCACGGGAAAGAGACAAGCACGAAGGCATTTCCAGACTGTGCAGATGCAGGGTCACATCCTGCTCCATCCCCTAGAGTCACACAGTAGCTGTTGGAGCTTGTTTTGTCATATCTGTTATATTTATGCTTCTGGCGTGGACTGGCAGAGGAAACTTGAGAAGAGCGGCCATGCTGGTACCCCAAAATGGATCTCTCCAGCCACTGTTGTTGCAGCATGGGCTCCTCCACTGCCCACCAGTGCTCTACACTCCTGGCCAAGTACAGAGGCAGATGTCTCAGGGATCTTTCTGTTCCTGCCACAGCACTATTGGTTTAATATATGTCTTTTCTGCTTTTCATGCTCTATAATATTTTGCCTGAGTACCAAGTAGGCTGCTATGTGGAGCAAGGGTGGAGAAACTGAGGCAGGCAGAAGCAGAGGATGAAGTGAGGCAGTGAGCACAGGCCAACATCCCCCCTCTGAGCTGTCTTCTCTCAGGCAGCACTGTGTCTCTCTGGTTCTTCTGTCCCTCAGGCAAACGCAAGAAGTTTGAGAATGGCACATGGCACGTGGTGCCCCCTGAGGACCAGATGAAGATGACCAAACTCGATGGGCAAGTGTGGCTGGCCCTCCTCAACCTCCTGCTCCGTCCTGAGTGCCAGCACAAATACCGCTTCGATGGCTTCAACAAGAGCCAGCTTCTCAAGGTAGGACCCTGCAGCACAAAGGCCCTGGGCCCTTGGCAGCACTGGGCACCTCCAGATATCTGCCCCCATCCTCACTGTGGGCTCCAAGGAGCCAGTGGTGGGAGAACAGCAAGTCTGTCACTGTAGCAGCAACAGCATCAAAGCTTGTGTTTAGGAGTGCAACTCGTGAGACCCTTATTGGCCTCTCTGCCACTGCCCCTCAGATCCCTGCTCTTGTGCTGCTGCATTCCCAGCTCTGACTCTCTTGTCATGACCTCTCTCCCTTCACTCTTCTCTCTCCTTCCATGGCCACAGCTCCGTGCATTCCTGACTGACGTCCTCATTGACCAGCTGCCCAACTTGGTGGAGATGCAGAGATTTCTGAGTTACCTTGCAGTGACAGAGCCTGCTCCCCCCAAAAAGGATCTCATCCTAGAGCAGGTATCCTGTGGCTTTTCCTCCACCTCTACAGCCACTCTGGTTTTAGCCTGATAGCTCCCTGCCCCTTTCTTCTTCCACCAAGCTCAGCTCTGGAATGATGATGCCCTGGAAGAGCAGCCAAGCATCCATTTCAGTTACACCCTTATTGCCAGCAAAACTGCCTGTGGCTGATGTTGAGAGCCTTCTCCTGCCCTGCAGTGGCCAAGCAACCATATCTAAAGGCATAAATGCTGGGTTATAAACAGCTCTCCAGGTCACACTGAGCCCCTGGGATGGCAGCTGCATGAGGAAGATACAGACACTGGCTTGTTTTGACAATTAACTCTTCATTTGACACATCAGTGTTTTCCTGTTGAATTCTGGACTCTCCAGGGGAGTCCCCCTTTACGGCCCTGCTCTGAGGCTGCTTGGCACACTGTGTACAGAGGGACATCACGATCTGGTGATAGAGTTTGGAGTCAAACTGGTCCCTAGTGGTGTCTGGGTCTTTGGGAGTTAGGCCATAAAGGTTTGTAAGCAGCAAAGAGGTTCCTGGGGGTTTTAATCCATGCAGTGGTAAAAAGTGGTTTTGTGTGTTTCTACTGCCTTCTTGTGAGATGAGGGGAGAAACTGGATGTGGGGGCAGATCTGCAAAGAGGCTGTTGAAAAGAACTGGGAGCACAGAGCCTTTTCCCCACTGCCAGAGGCTCCCACACCATTTCCTAGAGGAGAGAGGTATGTTTGGCAGTGGCTGACTGGGCTTTCCCCAGTGGGAGCATGCTTGTCCCCATTGCAGCTGGCTGTGTGGCCGGGGAAGAGGGTGATGTGCTGTCAGAGGTGGCTGTGGCTGAGCTGGAGGCATGGCCCAGGCTGGGAGATGGAGCTGGGGAAGCTGCAGACTGGCAAGCTGAGCAGTTGGAGCTGGGGATGGCAGCAGGGCAGAGGTGGACATGGATTCACACCGCATGCCTTGACTGCCAGCATGTTGGTGGCACAGTGACAAGCAGCTGCCACGCTGGGGACCTCCTCCAGCCCTCACCCACGTCACTGCCCATCTCCATAGCTCTGCTTTTGTGCCAGTGCTGCTCCTGCCCCTGCCAAGGGCTGGGGCTGAGCCCAGGGGCAGGCATGGGGAGCCAGCGAGAAGCACAGACATGGGCTCCCTGCTCTGCCCAGAGAGTGGTGAACTCCCTCCTTGTTGCTGAGCCAAGCTAAGGAAAGGCCTTTTTCCATTTGGCTGCTCCCAGAGCAACCTCCTCCCCTTCCTTGTCTATTTTTACTCTGCTGGAGAAGGCAGCGCTGTTTGAAGCGGCATCATCCACTCCAGAGCCTGAACTCAGTGCACTGCTCTTGGCTGGGATGGTTCCTTTTGCATTGGGCAGCCCTTCCCCGGGTGTTCATCTTCAGGGAAGTGACGAGCGGAAAAATCTGCTCAGACAAACGGCTCTGGAGCACGGGGTTCATGCTGCTGCCACGCACTGGGTGCTGAGGTCCAGGGCTTTCTTTTCAGCAGCCCAGGCCTCAAGGCTAAACACTCATTCCCAACTGGACCCCAAAGGTTTTGCCTTGTTTCATCTCAGTGCCCACTGGAGAGCGGATCCTTCCCCTGCACGTACTCAAAAGCACACCCTGACACCCTCTGCACCTCTGCCTCTGCTTGCCCTCCTGTAGAGCCATGCTTCTTGTGCCCAGGGCTGGCTGTTTTCTCCCCAAACCAAAGCACATTTTTTAGGCTGTTAGCACTCTTCCTCCTTCCTCTTCCTCCCACCAGGTTCCTGTCATCCGGGACCACATCCTCAAGAAAAACTCAGGGAAGTGGGAGGCTATTGCCAAGCACCAGGTGAAGCATGCCTTCAGCCCCACTGAGGAGGAGCTGAAGCTCCAGGCACACAGGTGATACCCTGGTACAGAGTGCAGAGTGCCCAGTGGGGCCAATATCCCCATTAGCAGGGGTCAGTGGCACTGGCTGGAGATGTCCCCTCAGTGGCAGGGTGCAAGAGGGACAGCTCACTGCCAGTCAGCAGTTCCCTGTAAGCAGCCTCACCCCTCTCTGCCTGCACAGGTGGGCACAGACCTACAGCCTGGACATGATGGAGGCTCTGGCCCCTGACAAGCCCCGCTGCAGGGTGTGTGGTGCAGAAGCAGCCAAGCGCTGCTCTCGCTGTCGGAATGAGTGGTACTGCACACGGTAAGGGAGCCCTGCCACCCCCTCGAGGCCCCTGCAGCCCCTCAGTGCTCCCCAGAGTACCACAGATCTCACTGCAGAATGCTGCGGAGGGCCAAGGAAAGCCAGGGGTCCCACTACTGCTCAGCATCACTAGCTCTCTGCTGGCCACATACATCTCCTAGTCTTGTGGGGAGGCTGATGTGCTGGGCTGCTGGGTGGAGGAGGTGCTGGTGAGGGCTGTGTTGCAGCTGTGAGGTGCTGAGCTGCCTCTGCCCACAGCGACAGCAATGACAGGTTGGGTTTTCCGTGGTGACACTGTCTTTTGCACCTTGGTGGGGCAGGAGTAGGAAAGCACCCATGACCCTGTGGGTCCAGGTGACAGGCTGGGATGTGGCAGCTGGGATAGTGGCAGTAAATTAAATCTCTGGTCCTGAACCATCTGGCAAGGTCTGGCTTAAACCTTCTTAACCCCCAGGACTGGGGCTGCATCCACCCCCCTCTTGGTCTAATGCTGGGCTGTATCAGCTCTCCCACTGCTCCCAGAGGGGAGAGGTGCTGGAGTTTGTCCTTGCTGCTTTGCCCCCAGGGGTAGATGGATGGATGTGGCTCCACTGCCCCTGACAGCAGCTTCCCCCTCTGCAGGGCATGCCAGGTCCAGCACTGGCAGAAGCACAAGCCTGCCTGCAACCTGATGGCCGAGGCATCAAGGAGTGTGGATGACCTGTAAGTGAGGTGATATCCGGCATCTGCCCCTTGAGGGGCAGAGAGGCAGAGAGGCAGAGACTCCCCCATTGTGCAGCCCACAGCTGGAAAGAAGCTGGCCCCTTCTGCCTGCTCCCCGCCCCAAGCAGCACTAGCCAGGGTCAGCCTCTCCTCTCCCACTACCCCACCACGCTGCCTTCTCCAATAAACCTCCTTTTATAAAATCCCACAGCTGCTTGGCTTCTGCTTTTTCTCTCCTAGCTGAAGATAACAAACTGCTTCCTCCCCTCCCTTCCACACAGTAAAGAGGCACGTGTCTATTTTCCCCGCTGCAACAATAGAAATCCCAGAGAAGCCAAAAAAGCCTATAAGGCTGTGGTTACCTTACTGCAGCTGGTGAGGGAAGGGAATAAGAAGGCCTCTATGCCACCTCGTACCATTGTTAGAGCAGCGTGGGGAGGAGAGGATGTGGTTTGCACAAGAATTTTGCTGTGAGAAAGAGTTTCTTGGGTATTTGTCACCTTGCAGGGACGATTCACCCCATTTCCTCTCTTTTGATGTGATGTTAGCACCCAGGGCTTGGCCCCCCTGCCCACCAGCATTACCAGTAAAGAGGGTTTACTGGTGGGGATGCCTTGGGGTGCATCCCCACCTCTCACCGGTCAGCAGCTGCTGCCAAAGGGCTGGAGCCTTGATCTGAGCACACCAGGGAAAGGTTGGCCATGTCCTCTTTCTGATGGGGTGCCAGAGAATCCCTGACACATTAAATAGGCTTTGCACCAGGGCTGCTGCTGCAGCAGCCACGACAGCAGGCAGAAACCATCTCAGTGCGGCTGCAGCCTCTGCTGAGCAGCCCGTGCTCAGAGCTCAATAAACTCACCCCGAGCCCAGGCTGCATGTCCAGGGCTGCAGCCAGCGGCAGCAGAAACGCTCTCCATAGCTCTCCATCTGCTTCTGAACCGCTGCCAGCGGAAAACTGAGGCAAGGAGCGGAGTTTGTCCCGAAGAGGCAGAGAGAGCAGAGCGGCTGCAGCGGGCCCCCCTTTCCTCCGCGGCGGCTCCGGGAACCTCATCCCCGCCTCCAGCCCGCCCCGCCGGACTCGCCGGGACCGGAGTTTGCGATCGGGACCCCGGGGCATTGCTCCGTTTCCTCCGCCTCTCCTGCCTCAGTTTCCCCGCGGCTCCCCATCGGGGCGGCCCCTCCCGGTCCCCGCCCCGGCCCCGGCCCGATGCCGGCCCCCGCCCCGCCACCGAGCAGCGCCCGCGGCCGCCGGGCCATGGAGCTCATCGAGCTGCGGGAGCTGCAGCCGGAGCCACGGCCGGGCCGGGGCCGCCTGGAAAGGGCTAACGCGCTGCGCATCAGCCCGGCCCGCCGGCCCGGCCCCGGGGCGCATCCTGACCCGCGACTGACGGCGGCACCGGGCGCCGGGCACCGCTTCGAGCCGCGGCGCCGCGGGCTGCACACCTGGTGCGATCTCTGCGGGGACTTCGTCTGGGGCGGCGGCAGGAAGAGCCTCCAGTGCCGCCGTGAGTACCCCGCCGCGCCCCGGGCCCCCGCACCCCCGCGGCCGGGCAGCCCGGCACCAAGCACTCCCGCCAGGCGCCGGCCCGCCTCGGCTTCCTCCGTACGGGGCATCCCCAGCGAGCACCGGGTATCCCGCTCCCGGGCATCCCCACCACCGGGCATCCTTGCCACTGGGCATTCCCACTGGGCACCAGGCATCCCACCAACCAGGCACCCCTACAGGACATCGAGCATCCTGGTAGTAGGCAGCCCCACGGAGCACCGGGTGTCCCACCACTGGGCATGGGTTTCCCAGCACCAGGCATGCTGCCGCCGTGCACCCCCCTCCACCAGCGGGTACAAAGCTGCCATCGGGTACCCCCCACGGGCCCACGACCATCCTGGTTGTGGGCCCCCTCACTGAGCTGTCCCACCACTGGGCTCAGGCATCCCAGCACCAGGCACCGAACATCCCAGCACCGGGCTGGGTACAGGCATCTCAATACTGATTACCCCCACCAGGTGTCCTGGTGTCAGGCACTTCCATTAAGTTGGGCATCACCATACTGGGCAGCTGCACCAGGCACTGGGCCTCTGGGCACCAGGAACTGCCATCAAACACTGGACACTAGATACCTACATCAGGCACTTGGCAGCCCCATACAGAACACCCTCACCTGGCACCACATATCCCTGTATTGGGTACCTGCACCAGGCACCAGGTATTCCAGCACTGGGCACCCACATTGGCCACTGGGCATCCTAGTAGCAGGCACTGAGCATGCCACACTGGCCAGCCCAGCAGGGAGCACAGGCACAGCAGCACCAGCCAGGATGTGGCACAGCGCTATGTCCCATGTTGGTGCTACCCCTGAGCCCCAGGGCACAGCAAGAGCAGGCAGCCGACTATGTCAACGTGCCAGCCCTTATTCCACCAGTGCCCTGACCCTGACAGCCACGCTGTGCACAGTGGTGACACTGCTCCTGTCTCTGTCCCCAGACTGCAGCTTCACCTGCCACTACCGGTGCCGAGCCCTGGTGCGGCTGGACTGCAGTGGCCCCCCAAGCGCTGGTGATGAGGATGATGGCAACGAGCAGGTGTTGGAGAAGGACACCAACGTGGTAGGGCCTGGGCCTGTCTGTGAGAGAGAGTTTGGGCAGGGGGTGGCAAACTTGGGGGCTGTGCTGGGCTGGGGGGGCTATGCCAGGCTATGCCATTTGTGGCATGCCAGGCTATGCCATGCCTTGGTCGGCTGGGCCCAGCTGAGCTGAGCTGTGTGAAGCTGACATGCCAGGCTCTGCCATGCCGTGATGGGCTGCGTCAAGCCCTGATGGATTGTGCTGGACTGGGCTGGGCTGAATGAGGTCGTGCCATGTCGTGCCATGTGCTGTGTCAGGCCAGGCTGTGCTGTGCCTTGGCGAGCTGTGCTGTGCCGTGCCCGTGCCACGCTGCCCGCACCGCGCCGAGCCGAGCCGAGCCGAGCTCAGCCGGGACAAAGCTGTGTCCGGGCGGGCGAGGGTGAAGTCACCGCCGGAAGCGGGGCCGCCGCGCCGCCCCCGGCCCGCGTCACCCTAAGGCCGGGGCGGGGCAGGGACGGGGACCGCGCTGAGCCGGGAACGGGCAGGGCGCGGTAGACGCTGCGCCGAACCGAGCCGGGACAGGAGCGCGATAGGACCAGGCTGAGCCGAGTGGGAACCGGGACCGGGACCGGGACCGAGACCGCGATAGCGACCGGGCTGATCCGAGCGGAACGGCGATAGGGACCGGGCGAAGCTGAGCCGGGACTGAGAGTGGGACCGGGCGGAGCCGAGTCGGGACTGAGAGAGGGACCGCACGGAGCCGAGCCACAATAGGGACCGGGACCGAGCGGAGCCGAGCCGGGCCAAGGGCCGGGTTGAGCGCAGCCGGGCAAAGGACCGGGAGCGGGCTGAGCCGAGCCGGGAGCGGACCGAGCCGGGCCCCGGCCCGGGGGCCGGCCGGGCTGGCGCGGGGCCGGGCGTGCCCATGTGCCCGCCGGCCCAGCGGGGCTGCGGGACGGCCGGGCCGGGCCGTGCCCTCCGCCACCGCCGCCGTGCCCGTGACCGCGGCGGGGGCCGGCGGGGCCGGGGGCTGCGGGGCGGCGGCGCTGGCGCTGCGGCGGGGCGGGCCGGGGGGCACGGGGGGCAGCACGGCCAGCAGCGGCTACTGCAGCCAGGAGGATTCCGACTCCGAGCCTGAGCTCTTCTACACCGCCCGCACCTCCCTCGGCCGCCGCCCGCGCCGCCGCCAGGTCGGTCCCGGGGTGTGACGTCATGGGGGACACGGGTGACGTCATCGGGACACATTTCCCTCGGGCTCAGTGCTGGGGAGCAGGCGAATGTGGGCTTGTTGCACAGGGAAAATAGAGGTGTGGGTGGTCTTTCTTGGAGGTGAGCTTGGCCCTGCTGTGGGGCAAGAGTGGAGCCAAGCATGGCCATGCCGTGGGACACGGTGGCCGTGTCCGGTTGAATGTGGGGTGAGCCATGCACCGTGGGGCGAGTGAAGTTTCTCTGCCCGGCACGGGCACCCGAAGGTCCCTCAGGGCTGGAGCTGTTCTCACCTTTGGGGGTGCCAGGACAAACTCCCCGGACAGCTTCACAGCTGTCCCTGTCCTGCAGGGAGCCCCACAGGGTCCGGCAGTGCCTGCATGCTATGGGGTGGCTGGGAACCCCCCAGTTCCGTGGGAACACGTGAAGCTCTATGTGGCAGCTCCGCAGCCCGTGTAAATACTCATTAGTGGGTGCCGGTGGCAGGGACGCCGAGCCAGGACGCTGGATCCCCTGTGTGTGGGGCCAGCACTTTGAAGTGGGGTGCCGGCGGCAAGGGCGGGCTGCACCCCCAGCCCGGCTCTCCTGCCTCAAATCTCAGGCAGGGCGAACCCGCGGGCGCACAGCCTGCCCAGACGCCCTGGTGCCGGGCTGGCGGCTGCCGGCGCTCCGCCTTGGGGACGCCTCTGTGATCTGGGGCTCCGGGAGGGGACGCTCGGCTCCGGCTGTCCTCGCAGTGCGCTCACACATCCCTGCAGCCCCGGGACGGGAGCTTGGGGGGCGGCCGGTGCGGGTGTCCCCGGAGCAGGGCTGGGGCCGTGCTGAGCTCAGCTGTCCCCGGCACAGCCCAGCTCAGCGCCAGCCGGGCTGATGCAACCCCGCGCAACCGCCCGCGCATCTGCCGGAGCTTCGGGGTGGACTGGAGGCCGGCGGGACACCGACGCAGGCGGGACGGTCCCCTCCGGTCTCAGTGCCGCTCAGCCCGGCTGCTGTCACGCAGGATGAGCCCAGCGAGTGGGAGAAGACAGAGCTGGACCAGGTGCAGGTGGAGCAGCGGATCAAGGAGTATAACAGCCAGATCAACAGCAACCTCTTCATGAGCCTGGTATGGAGTCGGCACAGGGCCGGGGAGGTCGCGGTGCCCTGCCCTGACGCCACTCACCCTCCCCACCGGTGTCTCGTAGAACAAGGACGGCTCCTACACCGGGTTCATCAAGGTGCAGCTGAAGCTGGTTCGCCCTGTCTCGGTGCCGGCCACCAAGCGGGTCCCCTCCCTGCAGGCGGGGCGGCCACACCCCCAGGGGGTGAAGCGCCGAACGTCCTTCTACCTGCCCAAGGGGACCGTCAAGCACCTGCACATCCTCTCGCACACCCGTGCCAGCGAGGTCATCGACGCCCTCCTCCGCAAGTTCACCGTCATCGACAACCCCCGCAAGTTCGCCCTCTTCGAGAGGTCTGAGAAGGATGAACAAGGTAGTGCCCCACTGACCCTGTCCTCACAGCGCTGGCCGTGTCACTTTCCCCTGGGTGGTGGCCGTTCCATGGTGGTGATGTCCCCAGGGTCCCTCATGGTTCTGGCAGCATCCCCATGGCAGTGGTGTCCCCTGTGGTGGCAATATCATGGCAGTGGTGTCCCAATTAGGTAGCAACATCCCCTTGGTGGTGGCATCCCTGTGGCAGCGGTATCTCCCTTTACTGACAGTGTCCCTTGCACCATGAATGCGTCCCCCTTGGCAGCAGCGATGTCCCTGTGGTGGTGATGTCCCCATAGTAGCAGCATCCCCGTAGCAGCAGTGATGTCCCCATAGTGGCAGTGTCTCTGTGGTGACA
The DNA here is from genome assembly GCA_009812075.1 of Sialia sialis. Lineage (NCBI taxonomy): Eukaryota > Metazoa > Chordata > Aves > Passeriformes > Turdidae > Sialia > Sialia sialis. Next base: position 67,932 of record VRYO01000638.1, on the reverse strand, counting down.
CCTGGCCGCCGTTGCAGTGTACTTGCGGAAGCTGGGTGATGACGAGCAGCCCCTGCGGCTGCGGCTGCTGGCCGGCCCTAGCGAGAAGGTGCTGAGCTTCATCCTGAAGGAGAACGAGACCGGAGAGGTGAATGTGAGTGCAGGGACGGGGAGGGGGCTGGCACCCGTGTTGCCCGGCGAGGTGGCCGCGGGGGCACGCTGCAGTCCCCGTTGCGATGGCAGCCCTTGTGCCTGCAGTGGGACGCCTTCACGCTGCCGGAGCTGCAGAACTTCCTGCTGATCCTGCAGCGGGAGGAGGAGGAGCACGTGCGGCGGCTGCGGCACCGCTACGCGCGCTGCCGCCAGAAGATGCAGGAAGCGCTGGCCACGCGCACGCCGGGGTGACCACGACACTCCACCCGAGGCCAGCTGGAGCAGCAGGAGTCTCGCCCGCCGGCGGGTGGGGGCACCAGGGAGGGGGGTGGAACGGGGCACCACGGATCCACCGGGCTGTCAGCCCCCATGGGGCTGGCCCAGAGAGTGAGGGTTCCTGGTGGGAGCGAGAGTGAGTGTCACCCGAGAGTGGGTGTCCTGGGGAAAACGAGTGTACGCTGGGGGATTGAGTGTCCCCAGGGGAGTGGATGTCCCCAAGAGA
>VRYO01000638.1:48997-66671 GCA_009812075.1 Sialia sialis | reverse complement strand
CTCCTCTGCTGACATACTTTTCTTACGGACCCACTTTCGCTGCCACTGCTACCAGGGCTGGCAGGGCAGTGGCTGCCAGACACGCGCTGGCCCCCGCAGTGATGCCCCTGGCCCTTTGGCACCGCTGGGACTTGGGGTGCTGTTGCTGCTTGCGAGCTGGTGCTACCCACCCCTGGACTGAGCCGCCCCTTTCTGTGGTGGTGTAGGAGGAGCCTATTTAAGATATCCCTACCCTGCCTGGAAGGCAGCTGATGATGGAGGGCTGTCCCTCACTGTGGTGGTGTGGGGGGTGAGCTGTGTGGTTGCCCCAACTCTACCACCCGGCTGCAGTGCAGGTGCCCTTCTGGGGATGGGGGGAGGAGGGGGACCCCTCTCCTGTTGTAAGGAGAGGGATGGGGGCAAGAGGGACACGGGGGCGGGGAGCGGGTGCTGCATGGTGCTGATCCCCCGTGTGCTGCCCCATACTGAAGTGCTTTACCTCGAATAAAGCTGGTCAGACTGAGAGATGTGGGCTGATTTGGGCCGAGGTGGGCACGGGTCACTCAGCTCGTGGACACAAGCGCCGGGACGGGGCGGCGGGAAGCGGTGAGTGTTGGTATGCAGCTCGGGAAAAGCTGCGCGGTGTGGGGAACTGCCCCGCTCGGGGAAGGGGCGGGAGGGGCGGGAGCGGCCCCGCGGAGCCTCGGCCGCGTGGGCAGCCCCGGCCGGGCCACCCACGTGGAGGCAGCGTGCGGCCCCGCCCCAGCCCGCCCCTCTCCGCCCCCAGCGGGATTTCCCACCCCGGGCAGTGCCCGGGATGCGCGGCCGGAGCCCCCGGGCCCGGGATCATCGTGTGCGGACACCGTGCTGCGTGCCACGCCCGGGGGTAGGTTCAGCCCCGCGGGGCCGGGGACACCCCTGTGCCGCGAGCGTCCCTGAGCTCCGCCGTCCGTGCCACGAGTGTCCCCCAGCGGTGCCTTCGCGTGCCTCCTATCCCGACACTGCCCTGCTCTGCCTGTGCCCTGCAGCCTCTCCGGCCACTGCGCTGTCCTGAGGGGTGCCCGTGGTCATGGAGCGGCTCCGCGTGGCACAGCCACCTCCCTGCCCACGCCTCTCGGCTGCTGTGAAAGTCCCCATGCCGCGCTCTCTCTGGCTGCTGTCTCGTGTTGTGGGTGTCCCCAGACCCTCCCAGAGCCTCCTGGCTCCTCGCGGAGTGGCCCCGGGCCGTGCCCGCTGTGGCTGCGGTGCCCAGGCGGGAGTGTCCCGTGCCACCGCGGGCCGTGTCGTGCCGTGTCCTGCCCGGTGCCGAGAGCTCGCTGCCGGCAGTGCCCTCCTCCCGCCAGGGAATGGCCGTCGTTCTCCACTTCCCGAGCGGCGCCCGGCCGGCGCAGCCCGCGTCCATCACCGTGACCTTCCTCCCTCCGCCCCGTCCGTGTCTGTTTGTCTTTCCAGCCCACTCACCGCTGGCCAGTCCTGTGTTGACGCTGCGCATTCCTTCCCAGCCGAGCCCGCCGTCGCCGCTTATTTCGCGGGGCTGACGCTGCTGTCCCACTCCGGGGCCGCTGATAAACTCGGGGACTCTGAGGAGGTGGACCTGGGTGACCGCACCGCTTGAGAACGGAGGTGTGGATTAATGCTGGTCCTCACTTGGGGATAAAAGCATCAAGGTCTCTGCTCTCCCCAGGCAGCTCCAGGATTCACCCTGAGCACAGCAGCGCCATGGCATCAGCGTGGTCTTGCTGGGTCCTCCTGCTGCTCCTGCCAGCCCTGATCCACGCTGGGGGACCCGGTCCTGTCCTTGTCAGCCGGCCCTTTGTCACCATCTGGAACATCCCCACTGAGCGCTGCGCCGAGAAGTACAATGTTACCCTCAGCCTGGAGGTCTTTGATGTGTTGGCCAATGACCAGCAGTCCTTCACTGGGCAGGACATCACCCTCTTCTACAGCGACAAGATAGGTCTCTTCCCCTACTACACATCTGAGGGGGTGCCAGTGAATGGGGGGCTCCCTCAAAACGCCAGCCTGGAGGCTCATATCCACCAGGCCACCCAGGACATCAAGGTGACCCTGCCCAGCCCTGACTACAGAGGGCTGGCTGTCATCGACTGGGAGAAATGGCGCCCACTGTGGATCCGCAACTGGGACTCCATGGAGATCTACCGGCAGAAGTCAGAGGAGCTGGTGCAGCAGCAGCACCCAGAGTGGCCTCCCAAAGAGGTGGAGGAGATGGCCAAGCAGCAGTTTGAGAAGAGCGCCTGTGCTTTCATGAACGAGACCCTGTGGCTGGGTGAGAGCCTCCGTCCCAGTGCCTACTGGGGCTTCTATGGTTTCCCCGACTGCTACAACAATGTCTTTAGCCTGCCCTACAATGGCACGTGCCCAGCTGTGGAGCAGCAGAGGAACAGGAATCTGTCCTGGCTCTGGAGGGGCAGCCGGGCACTCTACCCCAGCATCTACCTGCCCCTCTCCCTCAAAGGCACCAACAAGGTGCTCCCCTATGTGCGGCACCGCGTGGCCGAGGCTTTCTCTGTCCAGCGTGGAATCCTCGACAGTGGCATCCCTGTCCTGCCCTACTCCCAGATCACCTTCGAGAACACTCTGGACTTCATTTCCCAGGTGATGGGGATATGGGGATAGTGGGCACCTCTTGGGCTGGTGGGTTGGCACCAGGGAGCCTTTATCTCTGCTGAGGCTGTGTGAGGGCTTTGGGCACTGCTGACTTTCCCTCTCCCCGTGGGTGCAGGAGGACCTGATGAGCACCATCGGGGAGAGTGCGGCTCAGGGTGCTGCTGGCATCATCCTCTGGGGCAGCCTGGACTACAGCGCCTCCAAGGTGAGTGCAGCTGGTGGCAGCAGGTCCCTGTCAGCAGGTACCCCCAGTGCCTCAGCTGTGCAGGGCTGTGACACCGAATGCCATTGCAGGAGATGTGCCTAAGGCTGAAGGACTATGTGGAGGGGCCCCTGGGCCACTACATTGTGAATGTGACAGCCAGCGCTGACCTGTGCAGCCAGACCCTGTGCTCTGGCCACGGCCGCTGCGTGCGCCAGGACAGCCAGCAGGGCTACCTCCACCTCGACCCCTCCCGCTTCACCATCCACCTGCGTGCTGGCAAGCCCTGGCTGGTGGCTCAGAGCCTGGAGCCTGGGGAGGACATCTCCAAACTGGCCACAGAGTTCAGCTGCCAGTGCTATGACAAGTGGCAGGGACCCCGCTGTGACACCCAGGACTCTGCCAAGTGACCCCACTCCCAGTTTTCCCACTCTGGGGACACTGGGGTAGATAGGGTGACACTACCTCAGTACCCTTGCCATGGGGTTGAGAACCTGACTGTGGGGCTCTTAATAAAAACAGAAAGCACCAGCAAGTATCTCCTTGTCTTCTGCTGCAGCACGTTTTGGGGTGGCAGGGTTCTCCTGCAGCACCACTGCTGCCTGGTTATGCTGCCAAGGGCTGTCCTTTGGGCTGGGGACTTGGGATGTAATGTAACCACAAGGAAAAAAGAAAATTTATGGGAAAAAACATAGGAAGAGGGGATGATGGGGGAAGAGGATAAGAAATAAAAGAATACTGGGGAATGGGCAAAGAGTGAAGGCAAAGGGGGTGAAAAGATGGGATTGTGTGGCTATAGTTGAGGGAGTATGTTCTCCAACCTCTCACTGTGCATGGAGGAGTGGACTGAAAGCAATGCCCCCATTTGATTTTCCCCTGGGTAACCATATGCAAAGCAGTTAAGCCCACAAATAATATGCAAATGCATTGATTTCTGTAACCCAGGCTACAGACCTAACTGTACCTATTTCAAAGCAGTTGGGAGAAGGCATGAAACCCTGGCCCAGCTGAGATGAAGATGTTGGCATGTTGGCATCTTCATCTGGATGTTCATCCTGGGGTAGGGGAATCATGTGCTCAGTTCTCTGATTTTAGGCTCTAATTCAGGTAATCTCTCCTTGTTGGGACTGCACTGCATGGCACTGTGTGTGTGCTGGGGACTTACTGCTGCACTCTTGATTTTTAAGCTGGTTAGTGTAAACCATTGCAGAGCTACTACATTTATTATGTTCATTTCTCATTATTACATTGAGAAGGATCTGAGAATATACCACTGGAAACATAATTAAGCCTTTGGATTCCCCAGTCACAGCTTTCAGAAACATACACTTTGTTATTAGCAAGCTCTTTGACAAGCTGGGAGCCCCTGGAAAACTTAGTCATAATTGGATTTTTGCCCAGAATTAATAGTTTTATCTAATTCTTATAGAGATAGCTTGGTAAATGTTGTATGTAGATGTTGGAAACAATATTATCTTAGTGTTTTTGTATGTGAAATGTAATTTAACTTAAATGAACACTGAAACGTGCTCCTCCCAAGCTGCAGGGAGTCTGATATTTGCCCTGTATTAAATACTGAAATTGAAAGCGAAGTTCACCTTGCTGTTCACTCAAAGAAAATTACCATGAATTTCATGTCCTCCTTATGCCTGCAAGAGATCAGAGCTGTGTGCTTGTAACTTCAGGTAATTTAATATGCTTTAAGTGTTCAGCTACTGGTGCCTAACTGGGGGCTGGTCTGAGGTTCTCTTGGACAGTATTATCTCAATCTATTAACCAAACTAAGCACTGAGGTGGGCATCAGGAAAAAGACATTTCCTCAGGAGTTGCAGAGACTGTGGCACTGTCAGAAGCCACAGAAGCTCTGCAGAAATCCTGTCTCTGGGTGTGGGTTTGTGGCTTTTCTTAAAGAAAAGTGATGCTGGGAAGTGACAGACTTCCCTTATTTCTTGAAACTTCTTTTCTTGTTAGTGAAATAATGCAAACTTAGGCATGAATGCAGTTTGCCACTTTCAAATAATAGCTTTGAACGTCTAAGAGGATTTGCTTTATTCATCGTACTTATTGTAGCTATTCTTCTGTCCCTGCCCCTCAAACTGTATCTAAAGACACCCAGGACACTGGATTTCATGTAATTTAGCTTGTTTTGCTCCAGACTGAGGAATGGAGACTAGAAGGACGCTGCATGTGGTGCCAGCAGACAATGTGGAAGCGCTGAACATCTGCTGGGTTGTTTTTTCCAGCTCTGCAAACCTGGACATGTGCGGAGCTGCGCAAAGCCAGAGCCAGCCCACGCTCGCGGGAGTGTGCTGGAGAGGAGCCAGCAGCAACCCAGGCATGGGCCTCGGAGTGGGGCACATTTCTGGCCCTCAGGTGGCACGTGCTCATGGTGTGCTCACAGCAGCTCCCGTTTTCCATGCTCAGGATGCCTGACAAACCTGCTGTGTACAGAGCTTGCTTGTACCCTGCATTACAGGATTCACACTACATAAATTTCTAGGCTTTTTCCACGTGCTGCTGCAAGAAATGAGGGAAGACTGTCACTTGGAACTGTCCCTACTTTGCCAGGTTTTTCATTTCAATGACTAATTATTTTTGTCTATGTTGCTTAAGCCTCATATCTCCACAAATAATCCTAAGTATTTACCATGGTTAACTATCCCAAACAGAGAAAATTGAACTGCTGAGGGCTTTGAAGATAGAATGATTATTTTACAATCTAGAATGAAGATACTTGTAGTGAGACCTTTAAATGCCTTGATATAACCAGGACAAAAGTAGCTCATCTGAAGGGGAAGGTGTAGATAAAGTCTTGCATAAAACAGATGGAAGGATTGCCCTTCCAAGCAATTCACAGGCTTTTCAGATACAAGTAGGAAATTAGTGGCCTGTTATTTACCTAATAGGAAAAATTCTCATCTGCCTTGTTACCCTGACTAAAAATCTCAGAATCTGTACAGCGAGGTATTTCCCACATTGTTAGAAATCAGTTTAGTCAGACACTAAGACATCATGTTCAGTTTTGTCTTGCATTGACAGGCCACACCTATGGTTAGATGACCAAGGGGGTGATGCTGTTTGGAGACCCCAGAAATTGTTTTAGGATCCCACTAGCTGTCAATTGCTGTTGCATTTCACTTCATCCAAAGATCTGGACTGAAGCCATAAAACCTAAAACAGGAGTATGTGAAGCAGGTTCTTCCTGCAGCTCTTGCAGCTGGATGCTGAGCTTCTCCAGATAAACAAGTACAAACCTCTCTTGGAAGAAATAAATCATTCCCAAAAGCAGATCACAGCAACTGTATGGCTTGAAATTAAAGAGATGGCATGTGTGTCTTTAAAATGCCTTTTATTCCATTCACATTGCAGTGGAGGCCTGTGGCACACAGGACAGGTCACTCAGAGCTCAGGTTGCTTTGTGGGCACGCAAACACATGGCAGCTTAGAGAGAAGGGCTGGGTGCTCTGCCAGCCTGGAGCAGGTTTTGGTCACTGTTCAGCTGCAGCTGCAGAAAGCTCCCAGCTCCCAAACACACTGCTCTGCTGTGCCCAAAGCTTCCAGGTGAGCACCTCACCCAGCAGGAGCAGCTAAGGGGACTCAGAGGTACCTCAGCGAAACATGAGACCAGGAGGAGGAGGAGGAGGCAGCAGCACAGAAACTGCCTCCAATGACACTTGAGCCTGTGAGCAGCTTGAGATGCTGCCCGGAGCAGCAGAGGTTTCAGTGGCTTTCAGTGAAGCACACCCCAATATGCCAATAGCATTGAGGATGTGCACAAGGCTTCAATGCTTTCCTGTTAATGCCTTTAACTAAAACTTGCCACTTCTTCTCCACGTGCAATGTCAAAGTTCGCTCCTGATTATTGTTTCAAAAGTGAAGCATCAGCTCCTATAGAAATAATTTCCAGAACTTGAATGCAAGACTCTGTATCCCAACTCCCTGCAGTGTTACTCAGAGCAACACTGACTTGAGCACTCAATTTTCAAGCTACCACTCACCCAAAATCAAAGTAGCTCTTTCTTACAATGTTTTTTGTATCTCTGTTTTGTGTTTGAAAAACACCCACTCCAAACTTTTTTCTTGCTCAGGCATTTCTAGAAAAGATGTGAAAAGTTTTATACAAAACAAACCATATTCAATAAAGATATAAAGAGGTCTTCAGGGGCCACAGACTCTGCTACTGCCCTGGAGCTGACATCCCTTGTTTCCAAGAACTAGCAGGAATACCAGCTTTCATTCCTCTGATTCATCAGATTGCAATTTCAGAAGTTACTTAAGAAAAAAAAAAAGTAAGCCCAGAAGCACCGTTTGTGGGCTTTCAGCGAGTATTTAAACAACCAGCACAAACAGCAGACCTTGCTTTATGTTATACAAACAGAAATGCACTTGAGAACTTGTCCTGCTTTGTTCCATAACTTTTTTATTCTGCCATGACTGGGGCTGGGCAGCAGAGCAGGACTTTCACCACAAGAATGTGGGCGCAGCAGCAGCTCCTTTGTTGTGCTCCAGGCCAGCTTCAGGCAGGGCTGGTGTCTGGGGTGCAAGGGCTACCACCTTTTCTGCTAGAGAAAAGTGCAGTTTGTGCTCTTCACTGCTGATGGGACAGAGGCAGAACACTTGTCCTATTTGCAGCAACTCTGCTGCTCTGATTTGGCAACCACTTCCCTCCTAGTTATTTTCCACCCCGGGGCTTTAAAACAGGCTAATTAGTGTCCTGTGCTGGCATTAGTAAATTAGTAGGTGTGTTATCAACAGCCCGAGGAGGGTCAGAGTGAGGCCTTGGGAGTGCTTCGAGTGAAGCTGCTGGTTTGCTCTGTATAAAATACCTTGTAAACTCATTTTCCTCCAGTTACATGATAAGCAGAGAACCATACAGTGCTCCAACTCTGCTCTAATCTGCTAGTGCAGACTTCTAGCAAACACCAAATAATATAGCAAAACATTTTGAGGGAACTGTCCTGCATTTGACTGTAATTTCTCAGGAGGAAAAAATCTGATTTGACAGGTTACTGATCCTATTCCCCAATTAAGACATGAACAGTTGTAATCCTCTGTGCTGTTGGGCAGAGTTCAAGGTTAGTTTCAGGAAAAACAAGCCAAGTTAGAATTGAAGCAGGGCAAAAAAAAGCAAACCAAAATTTGGAGGCAGAACCTGCCCACAGTGCAAAGCATAAATTCTTTATTATCTTATTTGTTTTCATACACACCAACTGATACCTGCTCTCAGCAGATACCAGCTGAGGTAAAAGGAGTTCAATATTTAAGGCTTGGCTTTTCTCACCATAGCAACAAATCTGTAAGGAAGTAAGGACATGGATAACTGGCAGCATCCAGCACGGCAAGGGCAGTGGTGCTGGGAGTCCAAATCTCTCTCACACACAGTGCCTGATGCAGAACCACCCTGGATGTCTGAACACAAGCATGCCCTGGGGACTGTGTGCTGTGCAAAGCATCAGCAGAATAAATACAGAGGTAGGTGTTTGCTTCCTTGTCTTCAAGGCAGCTGGGAAAGAGGGTGGTCTCCAGTTAATCTTATTTTCCTTTTCTAAAATAGTGGAAGTGATGACCCTTGAATGTGGGTCTGCTCTCCCTGACTGCATAAACCAGTTCCTGGGGTAAAAGTGACTCTTCAGAGTCACAAAAGAGCCCTCCAAAGTTACCCTTTTCTCTCTGCACCTCTGCCACCCTACCAACATGAGTTGCATGAAACAGATTCTCTGTCATAAATCCATGCTGCATTTATTCACGCGGACAAACGCCTATGCTGATTTTTATTTCAAGGATTAACACCTGTTCATCCACTCATAGAATTTGTTGAATCAGTAACTACATTCAAACTGAAAGAAATAACTTGAAAATTTGTCATCAGTGTCCCATCAGGATCTGAAATCAGGTGACCCCAAGAAGAATTGCCACCAAAATCTACTTAGAGCTAATCTTCAGGATGTTGGTCAGAAGGGTCATGAAACCTTTTCCACTTCGGTTGTGACTAGAAGGCATTGCATGAATGCTAATTTTCTGCCAGCTGCAAAAAACAAAAAAAAAGTGCCTTATCTTTGTTTTCTAAGCAAGAAAAAAATATTTCTACCTGTTCAAGTTTATCACAATATACCTTCCAATAACCAAGAGTAAAGGGATTAATCATTCAAATGCCCTGATCTGGGTTCTTAGTAGATAAATGGATGTCACAGTTATTTTAACAAGGCAGTTAATTGATGAGGAATCCCCGAGTTAGAAAAGACACACATCAGAGTATTCATTTCCATTATGGTCCAAGCTTGTAACTTGTTTCTTCTATCACCCAGACACTGGTGGAAAGAAATGCAACATCAATGCAAGCAATTTGCCAAAAAATGTGCTTAATATAATATTTATATAATCTTCTTACATGCTGCCTGTTGTGAAGGGGAGCTGTGATTAAAGACACGATTTTTTCTTAGTCAAAGGTTATGGAAAATCTCAGTTGTCTGGGATCAAGAAGCAACACTTGACTACAGCTGCACACACAAAAACTGAGCAGTGTAAAAATAGCACAACAAGCACTCCAGCAATGTACATAACAAGATTTCCCTCTGCCATAGAGCCTGAGAAAGGCCAGACAAGCTCCTAGGGTCTGACCAGACTAGAGATGAGAATTCCCATTTGAAAAGATAAGGCTTCCCAAACATCTTTAGTCTCCAGTCTTGGGGTATCTTAACATGCTCCTATGCTTCAGGACAAGGATACACCTGATTTTTTAACATTTATAGTCTAGACAAAAGAAACAGCTCAGAGAATAGGAAATAAAAAAAGGTACAGCATGAACAGTGACTACAGGGTGACTACACAAGTAAATGTATAAACTTTTGCTTGCTGGTTCACTTACTGGTTTCTGCCTTTTGGTCTTCTCCTGCACCCTTAAAATTTTAGGAGTAAAGACTGCAAATATATCTTTAAGAAAGAGTTGTGTTATCTGGCTGAACTGAATGCAGTGCAGTCCTGCACATGGCCGATTTCCAAGGAAATTTAACAAAGCACCCGACAGCCTAAACCTTCCAATGAAGCTGAGGGACAAAAATCCAATTGATTTAAATTATTGTCATCCAGAGGTAAAAATTACTGGCTCACACTAGAGCAGGAGGAATGTGGCTTGTGTAAAACACAAGGATTGGTGTCCCCAGGCAGTCCAGGTCTGCCCCTGCCACGTTGCTCTGATAAGCCTGATCAGATGATTTTCCTTGCCAAGCAGCTGAAGGAAAAATGTATTTTTGTGGCCTTCTCCTCAGTTCTTTGAAACCACAAAGCCACATGTAGGGAAAAATATTTTCCAAGGCTTGTAAGTGCAGCAATTTTTCCAATTTAACTATTTTTGAGGAAGGCACAGGATTAAGTCAAACATTTTCCAAATGGATGACCCTGCTTGCTCAGTTTATCCAAGCACAAGCTAGGATCAAACATCCCAGACAGCAACTGTATTTACCTTGAACTCTTTTCTCTCTTGCTGAGTTCTCCTAAATACAAATAAATAATCAGATTTATTTTTTCCCTCATGAATCTGTTCCTAGCTCCACTTGCCAAATTAACCACACCTCACCAACTGGAGAAAATCTCCACAACCTCATTAGTGCTTGGCTACACAGATCTTGGGCAAAACCCAAGATTTCTAGCAAGTTTTGTTCTTAATACTTGCACTACTTTATCAGTGGATTAATGTGTTTTGCTTTTTAGAACACTGAGATCCTCTGCACAGTTAGGATCCTGCAGTACAGCTTTTTAGGGGGGCACTACTGCACACAAAGGTGTGCCTTCGCACCTTGAAAAAAAGGCGTGGAGGAGGATAAACGTGGTTAAGCAGAAGAGGAAAACCACTGCAAGAAAAGCCTGCTTGATGCCCTGTGAGGCTCTGCCCACCAGCCCCTGCAGGGATACAGGCTGCCTCCACCACGGTATTCAGCACCTTCTGTTCTGCCTCAAGCAGTGCAAGTTTCTGGCTGGCACTGAGCCACATCTCGCTTGCCAGTGGCACAGGGGGCTCACTCTGTACCCTTTTACCAACATCAGTAAGGAATCCTTGCAGATGGGTGATTTTGCTGGATTTTTTTTTTCTTTTTTTAAGGCCAAGGACAGGAGGCTGAGCTGCTGCAATGCCAAGCCCCCTGAGTTCCATTTCTGGCTGTGCCTCACTACCTCCTGCTTCAACATCAGCTTGAAAATCTCTCTTTTTTTTTTTTTTTTTTTTTTTTTTTTTTGAAAAAAAAGCATGGGGATAAGGTTTCACTAAGCCCAGAAACTGTGACTAAGAGATGTTTCAAAGGGAGAGCAGATGTAACCAAGGGCCTTTCTCCTATCCCAGGGCTCAGAATTGTACGATATTTCTTTCAGAGAAATTCTCAAGCAACTCCAGTGGCCCTTGCTTCAAGCTGGAAGCAGTTAGTGACCAAAACCTGAATTAACTAAACCAAGTTTTGATCTATGCAATCTGTGCCAGTGACAAATGCTCTGCTCCAGATCAGCACAGGGACATGGTGGCCCTGAGTACCAACCACATCTTCCCCCTCCCTCATGCTCTTAGCAGAGGACAAAGCTTGCTAATGTAGAAAAGGCCACAGTTATGGAAAGTCATTTGAGCTCCTTAAGAAGATAAGCCAATCATTAACGCTTCAGACGAAATCACAGAGAGGTAATAGGGATTAAGTATTGTCCAGAAGGTGGACACAGGTGGCTTCCACCTCCATGGAGCCCAACACTTGCACTATGGCACCTTGAGAAGTGTTCAGCTCTAGGGGCTGCACAAGGAGCTGGATCTTACTTGGATAGTTCCCCAAAAGAAAAGGAAGCATTCCTCAGCATTGCATCAACAGTGAAATACTTTTCTCTTGTGCCTGCCCTCAGTTCCTAGACAAACATTTCCAGAGAAATGTGTTACAGGCTAAGATTGGAGAAGCAGTAGGGGCTGGTCTCTCAGAATAAAGTAACTCAATCCTTGCTCTGAGTCACCACACACACTTGAAGGAAGGGGTATCAGAAATCCTACTGATCTCAGCTGCTGAGTTTCCTCATTGCAGGAGGCACCATCACTTGGAGATAAGCATGCAATACTCTCTGTCTAAAAATCCACACCAACAAACCACCTTTTCTTTCATGTGGTTTAACTTCTGTAAGCAATTCAGAAGTTGTACTTTATTAACTTAAGTTTTAAAGCATCAGGTGATGCCCAGGCAGAGCCAGTGTAGCTACAATGCTTATGCTGCCAGTGGGGGTCTGAAACCAGCTGCCCAGACAACAAACTTGGAGTTGATACCACTTGGAGACAACTTGGGAAGCAGGATGGAGGTGTGTAGGTAAAGACATCCTGACAAAAAATTGATTTTAAGCAAAATAAACAAACAAACAAACAAATCAACAAATCTTAACTCCATTGCTTATGTTGACCATTTTTCATCTTAAAAGGGAAATTATTCTGATTTTTCACTATTAAGTGGCTTTAGATGTTTCCTTAATCTTCCTTCATTTTCTGTTTGTCCCCTTTCTCATCTACAGTGGTGTTTCCCCCTCCCCAAAGTTGTGTTCGCCTATCTCTGCAGGCCAAAGGCATAAAAGTCAGATAACTCCTGAGCACAGTGCTGCCTCTGCAGCTCCTCACCCTAGTGCAGGACACACAGTGAGATAACAGCTCTGAAGTTCCTACACACACCCATTTAATTCATGCCTGCCTCAGGGGGACAGCCTAACAAAATCACAAAGCTGTGAGGAAAGGCAACCACAAAAATAACCTGCCCCAACCTGAACAAACTAGCAAACACGCTTCAGCATCACCCCAAGGAGGGTATAAAGACCTAGAGGATTTTTGTCATTCAGCTCGAGTTTGTGTGTGGGGGATGCTGTACGGCAAGGGCCACCCAAAGCAGGCTGTGCCCCGAGCGCACGTACGGGCCGTGTTTGTCCTTCTGGCTCCACCCGGGAGCGGTCCGGCTCCCTGGGAGCTGCATCCCAGCCCTGCCCCAGGCTGTCGGTGGGGCGAACTCCGCTGGCTCAGCGCTGGGGTCACCCCTGGCTCCGCAGCTACTCCTGAGCCCGGCTGAGGGCTGGTTGCTGACCAGACCCCATCCCCGTCCCAGTCCCGTCCCCTGCCTTCACACCCAGCGCTCCAGAATGGCCACAGCCGCCCCACCTCCCTCACGTCCACTTCATTTGCTTGTTTATTTTAAATTTCGACTCGTTTTAACAAAACACGAAGTCCTGGAGAGCAGACAGCGGAGGGACGGCCGCGGTCGCGGCAGGGAGGGGGCGGTGTGCGGTGCTGTGCGGTGTTTCCGCGGTGCTGCGCGGTGCGGTGTGGTGTGCGTTGCGGTGTGAGGTGCAGTGCCGTGCCGTGCTATGCTGTGTGGAGGTTTCGCGGTGCTGTGCGGTGCTGTGGGGTGCTGTGCGGAGCTCCCGCAGCCCCCCCAGACCCCTCCCGCAGTCCGGGGCTGCGCGGGGCGGGGCCGGGCCGAGCGGGGCTCCCGGCGGGCGGGGCCTGCCCGGGCCGCTCCCTCCGCCCCGCGCGGGGCGCGCACACCGCGGGCGGCTCCGCGGGGTCCCCGCGGCCGTGCGCTCCGTGCCAGCTTCCGCCGGAGCGCAGCCAGCCCAGCCCAGCCCAGCCCGCCGCCGATGTGGGGCTGCCGCCGCCGCGGCCGCTGCCCGCAGGGCCGGCGCTGCCGAGGTAGGACCCCCGGGACCCCTGGGCCCCCCGCCCGAGCGGGGCTGCGCCGCCGCCTCGCCCCTCCCGCCCCCGGCTTCCACCCACGGGGCAGCCCCGAGAGACCCGCGCGTTCAGGGCAAATAAAGGGGAAGGTGGTGTTTTCTTGCACCTCCTGGCCGGGTTTTTTCTCTCCCGGCTGCACCGAAGTGTGAGGGTGCCCGGCATCTCAGGAAGCTCGGCCGGTGGAAAATGGGAATTGCGGCTTCTGCTGGAGCAGCCCCGGTGAAGGAAGGCTTGGGAGATGTGGCATGGAAGGAGGGAATCGTAGTGTACCAGCAGCTGTTTGCTTGCCGAGTTATTTTTGGAGATTGCTTTGCTGTGATGGACTTTTTTTTTTTTAACTGTCTGTAGGAAGGCGGGTTTACATCTCACTCCTCCAAGCCTTGGCGCTCTCCATTTGCCGAGGAACGGTGTAAAACCAGTGCTTTGGCAAACACTGTTCTATCTGCTTCGCTCCTCTTCCCTTATCCCTAAGGGCAACTCCATAAAAAGCACATAATCTGCACCTTTTTTATCTTCCTTCGCGAGATTTGGCTGCGGGCTCGTCGGGGCCTTCCGTGGAAAGGGCTGGCTCTGCCTGGGACCGAGGTCTGGCGTTTGTGAGGCCCTTTGAGTAATGCGGGGTGACAGCTGTGACGCAAGTGCACCAAAACTTCACAACCTAGCCTCGCTCGTGGTTCTCTTTGAATACCATTTCCCCACTTTCTAGGAAAACTGCATTCTGTAGGCTGGAGGATGAAGCAGGCGCTGCTGCTGCTGCTGTGGGGCAGGGCGGAGAGGCAGAGGTCGCTGTGGCAGTGAGGGGTGCTGTCCTCAGGCTCGCTAACGGGACAGGGACCCTGCCTGCTGCCACACTGACCTGGGTGTCACCGGCTGCACACTGACTGTGGCTCCTGCCCAGTGAGTCACAGGCTTGCTCGTGTTTACAGCAATCCCTTTGCTTCTGCCAGCCTTATAGTAGGCAGCTGCCTGCTTCCTCCGTGCCTGACTCCAAGCCAGGCTATGGGAAGGGATTTCAGTGAGGCTGGGGTTTCAGAACCTCTGGGACTAGGAGGGGGACCCCCATTCAGCTGTCGAAATGTGGTGATGGCCATTGCTTTGTGGCTGAACTGAAACCCCTTCACTGCCCCTTTGCTCGTTCCCACCATGCTCGTCCTGGCATCTTCCACAAGCAGGGATTTGTGGGCTGTGCCAGGGGATCTGGATATTGCTCTTGTCAACACCTGGCTCCTTGTTGGCTCTGTAGCAGGTTCCATGGTGCTTGTGTGGCTCTTTGAGATGTCAGGAGGAAAAATAAAGACATTAATACCGAAGAAACTTGAAGGCTCTCTAAGATTTTTCAATCTTTAACGATGTTAATTCTGAATTAAACGGTTTATGTTGGCAAATGCCAGGAAAACTAGTTCATTTGAGGCAGAAACATACTGAACCAACGATAACTTGGAGCAATCCCATATAGGGTTGATTGTTTTTGTCATGCTTTGCACACAGCTGAAGATGGGACTGAATAAATGCCCGTTGTGGGACTCCTGGTGCTCGTCCAGTGTGTTGCAGAGCAGTTTGCAAAGTTTCCAATAAGTTTGCTTAATGTGACCTTACTCAGTTCCGAGGCACTCCCATAATTATGGCTGCAATTAGAGGCAATAGCATCCATTTACATAAGATGCCAGTCCTTTTAAATCAGTGCATCATCTAATGAGAGCATTCATGTAGGGATAGCTGTGCAGGATGAGGACCCAAAGCTGAGAGCATTTTGGGGAGGATTTGGTTTCAGAACTTTCTTGAGGTCATTTGAAGGAAGGATCTGCTATGAAACAGGACATTTTGTTATGAAAATATACTGATTTATAAATATGACCCTTACCAACAGCAGGATGTTGCTGAATTGAGTGATCATACACTTTATTTTTTTAGTGTATCATCCATCCAATTAAAAAAAAAAAATCAGCCTGGTTGCACCAGTATTTTTCTCAATTTGATTGCGTCAATGTTCCTTCTGCTCTTATGAGTAAGAGATTTGGTAAATCCAACTTGTGGACAGTATGTAATTGCTGGAGAAGCACTACGGATGTGTTCTGAATGGCTCATTGGGCTTCATGGTTTCCTTGGGGCTTAGCCTCTGTGTATGATGCCCAGAGATTTTCGCTTGAGATAAATACACATCTTAGACTTGAAGTGCTGGAAAAGATAATGTATTTGGGAAGTGCTTCGGCCTTTTTCTAAAGGAAATTACCTGGTGGAGTATTCCCACCTTCCCCCTCTATATGTTTTGTTCAGTTTCTCCTTTTTTGTTTGCTTTAATTTATTGAATGTGGTGTAAGTTTGTGGCCCCACACCCTGGGTGGGGCTTCTTAGGAAGAGTCACAAAGCTAGTGTAGTAGAAAGAGTAAAAATTCCCAAAATACAGGTGAGGAGGTACTAGCCGTGAGCCTGAGAAGTGCAGGGTTCCTTGGGTCTTCACTGGTTTTCCCCAGAAGCCTTTTTTTCTCATTATAAGAGGGATAATTAGTCTGTTAACCTTTTCTCCTAGGCAAAGTGCTTGGCTTTTAGTGTCTGAGACCGTAAGAGGTTAATTAATTAAATTGCAAAAGGGAGTAAAAGAGAATAATCAACTCCAAACTCCCTAGTCTGTCTAGTTGGGCTCTCCGGTGTCTAAAATTAGGTAATTTAAGTTGATTCTTGATTTTACTAGATTTTTAGCAGCAGCAGCAGCAGAGAGCCCCACGTTGCTTCACACAGGTTATTTCCAGCAGTGGTGGATTGGTTGTGGGCACAGTTTGGTCGTGCAGAGGGGCAGTGTCAGGGGCAGCACTGGCCTGGGGTGCTCTGACAAGGTTCCAACGTGGGGCCAAGGTGGCTTATGAGGCAGGTGGTTTATGAGCCAGGCTTGTTCCTGGGTGCCTGCCAAAACCTGGCCCTGAGTATTGTAAACACTAACTGATTATGAATCCTAATCTCCAGACGTACTGAACCTGTTACCTGCTGAGGTGCAGACCTGGTGAAGTGAAATCACAGCCTGGTTTGGGTTGGAGTTCATGCCATGAGCAGGGGCACCTTCCACTATCCCAGGGTGCTCAGGTCCTGTCCTACCTGGCCTTGGACATTTCCAGGGATGTGCCAGGAACTCACCACCCTCATAGGAAAGAATTTATTCCTAATGTCCCATCTAACCCTGCCCTCTGTGAGTTTAAAGCCATTCCCCCTTGTCCTGCCACTCCATGCTCTTGTCAAAAGGAGCTCTGCAGCTCTTTTGGAGCCTCTTTAGGCACTGGAAGTTGCTATAATATCTCCCGGAGCCTTCTCTTCTCCAAAATCACTCTGAAGTACTGAGCCTGTGAATTGTGTCCATGCAAAAAGAGAAGAAGTGCATGGGTTTTTTGTGCAAAATGTGTCAGCTTACCTGTGCTATTTTGGTTTTAAGTGCCTTTGGGTTCTATTTTGATTCTGCCAAACTTACCCCACATTTGAGATGCCACTGAATGAGGGGCTCTCCTGGATGTTGGTGTCCTCAACATTTAAGGGTCTGAAGTAATGCACTGGAATTAATCCTGAAGCCCTGAAGCTCTGAGCTGCCATGAATACAAATGATGAGTCTCTTAATTGCAACTGACTTGTATCCATGTGATGGATAAAAAGGATGTTTTGCAAATATTTTACTAATAAAATGGGATGGATTTGTCAGGAGTGCCCTTGTAGAATAATGTGCCTGTTATACTGAAACATGGAATTTAAAGCTGTAATTCCTGCACTAGGATGTCTGAAATGCCTGTACGGCATCAGGTTCCAGGTGATTCAGTATGTATATTCAGTATATTGTTTTCAGGTAGTGCATGAGTTGAAAAATGTAGGAAAAGATTTAAAAAAAAAAAGGTGAATAAAGGGTTTTAAGTTCTTGCCTCTCTTTTTGACTCTGAAGGTGAGGTACAGTTGCTCGAACTCCTTCCTGAGTACTTATTTATAAAGAATTTTCTACTGTTTCTGCATCGCACCCTTTGTGTGGTGCTAGCTTCACACATGTTGAGCCTTGACCTTGGGCACTGCCAGGGGAGTGCGTGATCCAGCCTGGGGAGCTGTGTGATCCAGCCTGGGGAGCTGTGTGATCCAGCCAGAGGAGTGCATGATCCAGCCAGGGGGTGGCTGTGTGA
>VRYO01000638.1:36920-47997 GCA_009812075.1 Sialia sialis | reverse complement strand
CCAGCCAGGGGGGAGCTGTGTGATCCAGCCAGGGGGGAGCTGTGTGATCCAGCCTGGGGAGCGCGTGAT
Organism: Sialia sialis; assembly: GCA_009812075.1. NCBI lineage: Eukaryota > Metazoa > Chordata > Aves > Passeriformes > Turdidae > Sialia > Sialia sialis. Next base: position 47,928 of record VRYO01000638.1, on the reverse strand, counting down.
CCAAGCAGGGAGAGTGTGTGATCCAGCCAGGGAGGAGCTGTGTGATCCAGCCAAGGGGGAGCTGTGTGATCCAGCCAGGGAGGAGCTGTGTGATCCAGGCTCCCTGGCAGTGCTCTCCAAGCCAGAGTTCCAACAGCCCCTGCCAGCCCCGATCTGCTGTGGGCTTGGTGCCTGTCACGAGAGGGACACCTAAAAATGGCTTGTATGTGCTACTGAGCTATTCCTGCCTCACTGGGAAAAGCCACTGGAGGTGCTGCTTCTGTGGCCGTGGATTCCCACGTGACAGATTTCTCCATGTGCAGACACAGCATGCTTGGTGAGTTGTCTCAGTCTGAGCTGGCGCTGCAGAGGCTGAGTTTGATCCTGCATGTTTTTGGTGCCTAAATGGGGAGGTTTCCCTAAGCAGCAAGAAATCCTCATGTCTGAGTTAGGTGTGCCAGTGGATAGTTTAAATCAAAACATGCAAAGACAAAATATTTTTGGTCCTTTATTGTTGCTAAAAGCTTCTGTATGACTTGGCTTAAGGAGCACGACCACCGTGCATCTGTCTGCTTCTGACCAATGACCACTGACACTCTTTGGATTTAAGGCTGTTTTTTTCCTTTCTTTTAGGTTTCCTTGTATGGTCATATATCCCTGGCAATCTAATTGATGTTTGTTAATAACAGGCAGCGTTTGTTGTTCATGGGAACCCTGCTGATATCCTTGAGCTGTGCAGCATTTACGTTCTGCGTTAAGGAGGGGAGAGAAAAAAAAGAACTTTGTATTTTTTTTCTGCTACCCATGTGCAACTGGTTTCCCCAAAACAATGAGGAGATTTCAGGGGTTCATGACCTCTTGCAATTAGAAAATGTCAGATGGCTTGTGAGAGGTGGACTGATGGGGCAAAGGAGGAGGGGGAGCAGCCCTGTTACTGCTGAAGTCATTACTTATTTTTGGTGGGAGATCAATCTCTCAGATTCTTCTGTATTTTTCCCTGAAAAATGCTCCATTTGGGGATTAGAGTAGAGGAGGCTAAAAATCCAAGCAGTTCTGGAAGAGCCATCTCCCACAGATTTGGAGATTTAACTGATTTTTCTTCCCCAGGCTGGGCCAGTTCCAGGGGTTTGGGCTGGTCTGGTGTCAGTCTCAGGTCTTGTGGGACCAGCTCAAAGCACTGTGTGTCCTGGGAGCATTGGTAGAGCACCTCTTCACTCCTGCTAGCCAGTTTTCATTAAAATGTGGAAGACTAATGTTTCTGAGACCTCTGTCCTGTGTGAAAGCAGCTTCAGATGTCCCTGGTGGTGAGGGGGGACCCGAGCAGGCACAGACTAGCCCAGGGTGGGTGTCTGGAGCCAGCAGTCCTGGACAGCTGGTATTTCACTGGAGGTGGCGAGTGTGAGGGCTGGTGTGCTCATTTGCTTCTGATTCCCTTGCTTTGTTTTCTATTTTGGTATCTCTTTTGGCTTTCAATTGATATTTAAATTTTGGAATGTGTTTTTACACATTCTGGTGCCCAAGGCTGTCCCTTATGCCATATGTGATGGAGTATTGCCTTCTCTGCACCTTAATAATTTTTTGTATTTTATCTGGCAACACACTTGTGCTGAACCAAAGTTTTTTGTTTTTGTTTTTGTTTTTTTTTTCAAAATATAAAGAGAACTCAGGTCGGCTGCTTTTTTTTCTTTCTTTATTTTAAAGAGAAGGCTTCTTTACTAATATTGTGTTGGAGCCTCATTGGTGAATGTTTCCCCTTGCAAGAGTTTAACGTGCAGCATTCTGTTCAGCTTGTCTGCATTCTGTAAATTTGATTATTTTGGCTGTCATAATTTTATTACTCTTATTAAGCTTCCTCATTTGCACATTGATCCTGTTAGTCTCAGGAAGCTGATAAGCCATCTAGGTCTACTTGCAAAATGCACAGAAAATGAGAAATCTGCCCTGGAGGCTCTGAATACTGAGATTCACTGTGATTTAGATCTGTCTGGCCTGCACTTCTTTCCCCTTCAGTTCTGTTTTAGACTACCTGACTTCATTGTGGCTTGCCAAATTAAGATGAATTTTTGCTTTTATTATAAATTCTCTCACTGGTGGTTTCTGAGAAGCTTCGCTCTGGTTTGCTTGTATTTTTATTTGGATGAATACCCTCGTTTTTCACAGAGCTTAAGAATATTTCCAGCGGCAGCTGGCGTCGCATATGCTGTGAGTTGTTTTCCTCCTTGTGTCAGTGTCAGTTTTCCACGCTGCTTTTCCAGATGGATTTATTCTTTGCTTTCACAAAACCTGCTTTGCCGTTGCCTATGGGACGTGCAGGAACCCAAGTGTAACTGAGAGGACTTTGGGCACGTTACTGTTTGCTCGTGCTTCCATTGCCATGGCCTTTCCCCTCAGTGACCTGTTCTGTAAGGCAAGCTGGACTATCCTGTGTTGGACCTTTAAATCCTGTCTCCCTTTTTAAGATTTGTTCTGGCTTTCAGTGAAGTCTAGTCCTTCTTACAAGGTGTGGTTGTATCTCCTCTCCCTTAGCATCTCCTGTCCCAAGCCTCCTTTGGGTGCTTCTCTCTACTTGCACGTTATTTATGTCACTGAAATGTTAGCAGACCTTGTTTTGTTCCTATTCTCTTATTTCCAATGAGCTGTTCTTTCTTGAGTGATGTTCTTCCCCCATCTTGGTCCAGTGTTTCCTCCTCCTCCCACAGTTTGACCTTGCCTTGCTCTAGTCTCCATGTGCCCTTTTCCAGGCGTTCACATGGCTTCAGCTTCTATTAAGTGCTGATGACTCACAGATTCACTCTACACCTGCGAGGGTTTGTCACCCAGCCCAGTGGCTGTTTTCCTCCTTGCCTTTTCCCCTTTGAGTTCCCCATCAGTCATTCAGCATTTCACGCCCCAAACCCCACGTGGTGATTCCCAAGCTCTCTTATCTCTTGTCTTTTAAAGTGCTGCCATCTCATAGGTAGCTCTGTCCCAAAGCCTTCAAGATTTTTTAAAAATTAATTTGGTGTACTTCATGCATTTGAATCACATGCAAATTCTGTGTACTCTTTGTTGTCAGTATATTCTCCTTTTTCATCTCATCAAATTCTGTGTACTCTTTGTTGTCAGTATATTCTCCTTTTTCATCTCATCAGACAACTTCCCTAACGCATATAGTAAGTTTTACAGATGTTTTCCTTTGAAGTGACAGCTCTTGTGGAATTGTTCTTCTGAAGTTATTTCATAGCATTTGCCTTTAAAGATGACGTAAAGTGTTTTCGTTCTACTCTGAGAAGGCAGCTGCCCTTGTTTTAACTTTTTTTTTTTTTAATTTAGCAGCCTAGACCTACTGTTATGAGCAAGTGGGATTCATAGGATCCTAGCTGAGTGACAGGAGAAAAGATATGTGTACACCAGAAATGTTCAGATATCTAACATAAAAGTAGCTGAGCATAATTCATAAGCCTGTCAGCCTGAATAAGGGCTGTCTGTTGTACTTCAAACTGTCAGTCCTTTCCTTGTGCTCCCTTTAATTACATTACTGCTCATACCTGCAAACTCAAACTCAGAACTGGGGAGGTTTTCTAATATGCCTAGTGATTGAAAAGGAATAGAGAGCTCAGAGGTGATAGAGGCACTTTCAGACTCTTTAGCACAGATTGTTTGTGGAGAGATTCAAGAGGCACAAAGGCAGACATCCCCATGGATGCAGGTGTGTTTTTGTTTTCCCTTCTCTTTCAAATCCTGCAGATGGACCCAACCATTGTTTTCCATGGTTAAATCACGGATATCAGGTGCCTGGAGTGGACTTGCTGCTGTATCACCCTCGCAGGGAGTGGGGAGTGTCCGAGGTGCACCCACCATGCAGGGCTGTGCCAGGCTGTTCGTGCTGTTGCTGTAGTAACAACATCAGGTTCTACCAGAGCAGCGTGCAGGAATGACTCTCCTCTGTGCACTTGCCATCTTGGAAACTCGGGATTTTCAAGTAACCCTTGGACATGTGAATGCAAATAGGCAATTTGTGCAAATGCTGTGTGCTTTAATGTTCTCTTTCTGTACAAGCACAGACCCCCTCATGTAAATAGTTTGGAGTCCGGGGTGTACAGCGGGAGGGTTTATCTACAAAGGGCTTTTTAACCCTGGGTTGCACTCAGAAAACATGAATAGTGGATGCAATCTTTCCTTTCTGTTGCATCATAACAGGAAGATTTAAAACGTTGCTCAACTTTGTGATGATGGGAATAGTTTTAAGCAATACCTGGAAGCACCACTTGAGGATCTTGCCTTTTTTCAAGAGAAGTGATTTCAGTGTTCTCTCTGAGGTAAGGATTGGAGAGGACTGCTTGGACTGAAGGTGTAAAGATTTAGTGATTTCCTCTTCAGATTTAACAAACAGAATTAATGCAGGTTAGCCTTAAATCTATCCTTTATGTCAGACTTAACACAGGGAACTTCCTTGTGTGAAAACAACATCTCATCAAAAGCCTTTATCTCCAGACTTTAAATTTCTCCCACATTTAAAAGAGATCAGTTATTTCTTCTGAAACATGATAAACATCTAGACTAACATATTTATATACTTAGAAATAAGGGAAATACTCAGAGTGACCATGCCTAGAGGAATGGTTCACATAAAGATAACAAAGAACACAGTGACAGTGTGGCAAGGTGTATATTTTTTTAGTTGATTCTGCCGTGTCTGTGTGTCTCAGTGTTTGCTCTGGGGTTTTCATGGAATCCTTGTGTTGGTGAGATGATGTTCTGCTGATAAGCTGTATCTCCCCAAGTAATCTTAGATATCTCTCCTGATACAGTTTATATTCCTGCAATACAAGGAGTGAGTTCTGTAGAAAGCCCTAGAGTTTATTGGTACAACTCTTAAAATAAAATCTTTGTGTGGCTGGTGCTTGTTTCCTGATGGTTGGGTCGTCATGGTTTGGAAAACACAGCCATGCTGGAATCCAGCCACACACTGTCAGGGATACCTCACTGCTTTGCATGCACTGTGAATAACTCTGATGATGTTGCAGTAGACAATGAGGAAAATAGCATAAATGCAAATTGCTGTGGGAATCATCTGTCTCTCCAGCTAAATAAGTGTGGTGTGAGGCTCCTGAGTGCCTGAACCCTGTCAGATCTTTCCTTCTATCAGACATGTTGGTGGTTGTTGGAATAGATAGGAGCTTGTTTTCTTGCTGATTTACCTGACACAAACATTTTCTGTTTGGATGAATTATTTTCCTTATCTATGCTAGGGAATATTTTGTTTCAGCTCAAGGAGTCTTTTTAGTATCTGTATTTATATGGCTTTGTCTGTGTGGGATCTTAAGTGTTGTTTAAATCTATTGCTCAGTTAGCACTGAAAAATTTTCTTGTCCTTAGTAGTAGCTTATTCTCATCTAAAGCATGATTACATCTGGGTATTTGTTATCAATCTCTTTGATAGATTGATCTGTAGCCATGAAGTCTGGTAGTAAAATGAACTCTTACAAAGTGATTCCTGAAGGTGTGTCTTCCTGAGGGCAGATTCTTGTTTTACTTTTGAATTCTTAATGGCTTTTTGCTTGTCTTTGGGGTAGCAGTCTACTCCAAGACAACTGGAACATTTTCCCTTTAGGCAGTGATTGGAAATAAGATATGGAATGGATGGTGCCACTAATAAAACTTAGTTGTTGTTCAGAAGAAATGAAGGAAGTGCTAGGGCCGTGTATCACAAGGCCTGGCCCTTGTGATTTCAGCTGGTTTGGAATCAAGTCCCAGATGGAAGGACCTGTGGAGAAGCTCTGGGAAACCTGCTGAACCTGTCATGTGGAATGCTTGAAATTTCTGGGAACTTAGTGGGCTATTGGTCATTTTTGCTGGGTTGACTGCTGGGAAGTTAGACTGTGGGAAAACAAAAAGGAGGATGGCACTTTGGGTTGAGGAGAGAACCTCTGGAGAGAACCCATAGGTGGCCTTGATGAGGTGGGAAGTCTTCATTTGAGAAGCTGATGGAACAAAATGTCCTGAGAGCCTGAAGTGAGAAGGTGTGAGTCAGTGTATGTCACTGTGCTAGCCCAGCATTGCACCTCTCTGCCTTGATTGCTCATTGCGCTGGCTAAGCTCTGAATGGGAAAGAGCTCTGTTCTCTGTGGGAAGCTCTGTGAGAAGCTTTTAGCTCCTGAGGGATCTCTTGTGGAGAGATTCCCAATGCATGCTCTGTGTCATCCCCCAGGAGCTCAGGAAGAGAGGTGCATTTTTTGGTGCAGCTTCTTTCATCTCTGGGTTTTCTTTTGGCAATTGAATAGCAAGGCTGGGTTGGTGCCTGGCTTACAGAGGTCACAAAGTACCGAGCAGAAGGGCACTGTGTTTTAGACAGGTTGTTAGGGTCTTCTCTGGTACAGGGAGGAAAAACCTGCCAGGCTTGATCTGCACTTCAGGAATATGGGAATTACCTGGAGGAGAGAGCAGTCTGTTCCCTGCTGAGCTCTTAGTGTAACAGGGGATGTGAGACAACTGGCCAAGTGTCCCAGCTGCTCTGCAGTAGGGTTGGTCATTATAGCAGAAACTGGGTGCATTTACAAGACTTTTCACCATGTAAGAGCACCCCAACAAATACTTGGTCAAAAAAACCCATCTGCAATGTGCCTCGTATCAGCTGAGTAGGGAGAAATCTCATTCTACCTGAAACGCAGTTTTGAAATGGTGGACTGTTGTTACTTGTGAGCAGAAAGGGTGAAGCATAGCTGTGTGTTTGGTCACTGACTCCTCTCATTGGCTTGCAGTGTTGTAACAGCCTTGTATAAATTAGATAGCTGCTCTCCTGGAGTGATGCTTCCAGCTGCATAGATTTTGGCCAATGAAGGACTGCCACCAGCCTGCAGAAGGTACATTTGAAATTTTTTTTTGTTGCTTTCTTCTCAGTGAAAGAGGAAATCAGTTACAAGTTCAACAGGAATTATCCTGTCTGCTTTATACAAATGCTGTGATGCAGTGTAGCAGGCTGCCTGTTAGCTGAGCCAACCAGTCCATGTGAAACTGGGGAGCTTTGGATGGGTGTCAAAGGTGGATATGTAAGAGATGTGTGTGGCTGGAGGCTGTGCTGGTGTGCGTCTGTGTTTCTTGAATAACAGCCATATGTAATGATTCATTGCAAAGTCTGTGTTCCTCTCTGTCTGCTCAATTTGTGCTGAAACAAAACTGGTGCTGTGCTAGGGGTGATGTCTTTTGGAGTACTTGTAAGTGGGGAGCCTCACAGCCCTGTCTCTGCACCTTCTTAAATGGGAATAAGAATTCTGATCTCTTCCTCTCACTATTGCCAGATGTAGAAAATGCAGAAATTGCCAGATGCAGAATGGTAATTTTAAGATGGGATAATTTAAACTAGTTCTGTTTGTCACTTTGAGCTGGAGCATTAACCTGCAATAGAGAGGGTTTGGGTTTAGGTTTTTCCCAGCAGATTGTTGCTGTGTATAGAAGTGTGTGTATAGAGGTCAGGGACTGTGGGTTTTGTCACAAGGAGGTAGCTGATAATGTGGGACTGCAGAGTATATCCCATGACGTACTGGAAGGAGAATTACTTTGAGAGAAATTGAAGTAATAGATTAATGATGAAATATAATTTATTGGTGTTTAATATCTAGAAAGAAATGAGGATATTTAGTTCTGAGTTCACTCCTCCCAATATTTTATTTTTTTTTATTATTTGGGTTAATTAAAAACTCAGGGCTAGTAGATAGGGTTTCCTTCTTTGTAGCTTTCTGTAACTCGACCATGTATGTTTAAAAGCCAAGTGCCGGTGTATTTTAGTTCTGCGGAGCGTAGCTATCTCCTGGCACGGCGGCCCCGGTGTCACTTGGCTGTGACAATGCCTTTCTGAAGGGTAGCAGGGAATTCATTTTTCCAGGAGAGCTGTTTGGGTACAGGCGGCTCGGTGGGCTTGGAGCAGTCTTGAGGACAGGGATGGCCGGGGCTGTGCGTGTCCACCCCGGGGCTGCGTGTGTGTCCCCGCTGTGGTGTCCCCGCTCCGTGTCCCCGCGGTGTCCCCGGGGCTGTGGTGTCCCCGCTCCGTGTCCCCGCGGTGTCCCCGGGGCTGTGGTGTCCCCGCTGTGTGTCCCCCCGGGGCTGTGGTGTCTCTGCTGTGGTGTTCCAGCTGTGTCTCCCGCACGGGGCTGTGGTGTCCCCGGGGCTGTGGTGTCCCCGGGGCTGTGGTGTCCCCGGGGCTGTGGTGTCCCCGGGGCTGTGGTGTCCCCGGGGCTGTGCCGCGGGCGGTGCCTTTGCTCACGGCAGCCACCAGGGGGCGCCCGTGCAGCACCCGCGGAGGGACCAGGGCGCCGCCTGGCGGCGCGGGCGGCCCGGCAGCTGCGGGAGCCTGAGGGTGTCCCCGAGATGTCCCCGGAGTGTCCCCGGGCCATGCGGGAGAGCTGCCGGAACGCTGCAGAACCCCCTGGGTCACCGCTGGCCGTGCCCATGTCTCTTTGTGATGCCGCAGGCCCCTCCTGGCGCTCGGACACACACGAGGGCCTGTGTGGGGGTTTGTGGGGAGCCGTGCGCGCTCAGGGTGCTGAGGGCGTGGGCACCTGCGAGACTGGAAAATCTTCTCTCCCTGTTCAAGTGTGCTGCCAGAGAGATGGTGGAAGGATGGGAGGAAGAGATGTTGCATAGTTTATAGGTATTTATGGCCTGTCGACTAAAAAAGTGGGATCTTTACTAGGGAAATGAGATACGTGGAAGTTACTTGCATGTATTGTGAAACTTGGATTATATTGCTGCCGTACGATAGAGCGTGTTTACAGATACAAGCTGGCTTTCTGGAGGATCAAGCAGAAACTTTGGTTCACTCTCTTTTATTTCTCTGTCTCTAAGTAATTACCATTCGCTGTTGGTATTAAACCCCAGGTTTCCTGTCTTGTCAGTCAGTTGTTTAGAGAGTGAGTGTAACTTTGTCACTTGGCTCAAGCACGTTGTTTCCATGCTGCAGCTCATTTTCCACGAATGCACTTTCCCCTGATGTTTTGCCTCTGGAGAGAGCAGGTGAGCTCTCTGCTCACCATGGCCCTGAGAGGAGATGCTTTGTGTAAATGTCTTCGCAGGAGTAAAGGCTTGTTGATGGTTTTCCTGTAGCAAACAAAGCTCTTCACCCGCAGGCGTCAGCTCTGCTCCTCCAGCCTTTGCATTAAGACAATAGCTGATGACAATGAGATTGTGCAGAAGGTGATCTCCGTCATTTATTGGGAATCCAAGGAGCAACACTCGTTCTGTCATTTCCCAGGAAGTGAGTTTAGTGCCCTTGTAAACCATGTTTTGAAATGAGACCTCAGGAGTAGCACGAGATTTCTGTATTTGCTTTCTCTGTCCTTGATCAAATAGCTCATTACTGCACTGAGATTTAATAACAAACGACAATAACAACTTACCCTTGAATATAACATAATCACATAAGCTTGTCATCAGCCAAGCTGGACTCTTTGCCTCACAAAAACAAAGGCTAGCAGGTGTCTCTGAACACCTCTAGCGTTATTACAGACGCCTGGACAAACCCTTAACTGAAGTTTTGTGCAGGTGCCACTGGTTTGAATCTGCCTGAGCAGAAGGGAATTAATTAACTGGCCCTGTGCCTGATGCTTTGAGGAGGAGCCTTAGAAATATGGTCATTCACCTCACAGACTTCTGGAAAATGCTATTCTTGTATGAACAACATCAGGCCAGTGTTCTTAGCTCGAGGCAGGTGTGTGACTGGACTTCCAGTTCTTGTGCAGGGTGTGGATTTGCAGAAGGGAAGTACAAACGTTGTTTCTAGAGGCTTGGAAGGATTTAATAAATTTTTCTGTTTGATGCATGTAAAACAAACCCGGGAAGTGTGGTTTATAAATTGGCATTCCTATTAATCTCTTTTTTTCTGTTAATATTACACCTGTGGTTGACTCTCCTAGCTTTACTGGAGGCATTGTTAGGAAAGCTGGAGGATCTTGGTGTTGGCCTTGCTGTGATCACAGGAGGGCGAGGTGGGGACATCCTGGTGCTGGAGTGCCACATGTGTGTATTGAAACACTGTGTGTGCACAGGAGACAGACTGCTGGGACAAACTGGGACAGAGATTGAACTGTTCCTGCTCACACCTCTTTGGACAGCTGTTGGAAGTAAACACACCGTTGACTGAAGAAAGCAAGAAGATTTTAAGCATTTAAAACCTCCCTCTCTTTGCTCTTTGTTTTCTTACCATTGCAGTATAATTCCTGTAGCCCCTCTGTCCATCCCCATGTCAGCTTTTGACCCAAAACAAAATCAGGAAGAAAATCTTGGGTAAAAATATAATATAGGGCACCTACAGTGGAAAAGTCTAATCAGCCTTGGAGAGAAAGAAATAAGTTGGAACAGAGGGAAAAGCTGGTCAAGCAAACGTGGTTGTGGAAAAACCGTACTCACTCTCCAAGAGGTGTCTTGCCAAATGTCTCTGAGAACTGATTTTTTGTTGTTTAGAAAGGTACATTTTAGCTTGTAATGGAACAGAAAAACTAAAAATAATCCTCAGGTGATCAGAGTCTGGTTAGTATTATAAAAGAAAGTACGTGCTGGCCTTCACTGGTGTTTATGCCAGTGTCATAATAGCGGAGTGATTAATCATAGAAGTGTGTATTGCACTTCACTACCGTATTTTCATTGTGTTGTGTTCATTTTCTGTAAAATATATAGAGAGATGTATGTATGTGAAATATTGAGCTTTTTTAGAGCTTTGCTCAGGCCAGTTAATGCAGTGGTTTTTCCCAAAATTGTGAAGCTGATAAAGGAGATGTGGAAAGGTGACAGCTGGGTGATGTGTTCAGTCTAACCACTGCTCCCACTGCAGCTTCCCAGGGCCGTTTGGTAACAGCTTATAGGATGTAGAAAACCTGTGGTTTGTGTTTTCCTGCATTGGTATTAATTTAGCCTTCAGGCCAAAACAGAATTTAATTGGAAAAATGTATCACTCAATGCATGACTTCAAACACATTGCATGCTCCCTGGGCGTTCTATATTTAGATTTTGAGGTTTTTGTTGGGGTGCTTAAAAAAAAAAAAAAAAAAACAAAAAAAAA